>CM033394.1:33011395-33611395 GCA_019426215.1 Buddleja alternifolia
AGAAGTTGCTTGAACCAGCTAAAGCGACATGGACACAACAAGGTGTGACTTTAGTATGTGATGGTTGGACAGATCCTCAAAGAAGGCCATTGATTAATTTTATGGCAGTTAATGAGGGTGGAACGATGTTTATACGAGCTGTCAATTGTCAGGGAGAGTACAAAGATAAGTGGTTTATTTCTTCTTTGATTAAGGAAGTGATGGTGGAGGTTGGTGTTGCTAATCTAGTTCAAACAATCACTGATAATGCTCTTGTTTGTAAAGCAGCTAGTTTATTAGTTGAACAAGCACATCCACATGTCTTTTGGATACCATGTGTAGTGCACACACTCAATCTCGCTTTGAAAATTATTTGTGCCGCCAAGAACACTCAGGAAAATGAAATCACATACAATGAATGTCATTGGATTAGTGAGCTTGCTGCAACGGCTATGATGATTAAAAATTTCATAACGAATCATTCCATGAGGCTTGCTATGTTCAATGAATTCTCAAAACTGAAATTGCTTGCTGTTGCTGAAATTCGCTTTGCTTCTGTCATAATTATGCTAAGAAGATTTAGGCTTATAAAACAACAATTGCAATCTCTGGTTATTAGTGAACAATGGTCTTGTTATAGTGATGATGTTGTTGCTAAAGCGAAAATTGTGAAAGAGAAGTTACTGGATGATCAGTGGTGGGATTCAATAGATTATATTGTTGCTTTTACTGAGCCTATCTATGATATGCTTTGGGCATGTGATACAGACAAACCGTGTCTTCACATGGTTTATGAAATGTGGGATTCGATAATAACCCGAGTAAAAGCAACTATATATCGACATGAGAAGAAGAATGATCATGAGGATTCAAGCTTCTGGTGTGTTGTGCACACAATATTAGAGGATAGATGGAGCAAAAGTAATGCTCCATTACATTGTCTAGCTCATTCTTTGAACCCAAGGTACTCAAGTTACTTTATTTTGAATTCTAAACATTTAATATTTCGTTTTAGTTTATTTTTACATTCTTTATAATCAATATTTTATTACATAGGTGCTCGACAAGTCAATGGCAAAGTGAACATCCAAACCTCACTCGACCGCAAAATGATTTGGAAATTTCTAAGATGAGGAAAATATGCTTGAAGCGTCTTTTTCCTAGTGAAAAGGCACGAGTACAAGTGAATATAGAACTTACAAACTTTTTTGGATGCCTTCAAACCTTTTCCGATGTAGAATCCTTGTAGGATAGGACAATGGATCCGAAGTGATGGTGGTTAGTTCATGGCGCAGGGGCACCTTATCTTCAAATTATTTCTGAAAAGTTACTTGGTCATGTTACTTCATCTTCTTGTTGCGAGTGAAATTGGAGTACTTATGCGTTTATACATTCAGCAAGAAGAAATCAAATTACTCCACAGCGTGCTCAAGACTTAGTTTTCGTGCACAATAATCTTCGTCTTTTGTCAAGGAACACTCCTGAGTACATGAAAGGAGTCTCCAAAATGTGGGATGTAGTTGGAGATGCATTTGAGGCCAGTGATGATGTTGGCATTCTAGAGATTGCAAATCTCTCCCTTGATGAACCTGAAATAGAGTCTGATTTATTGATGGATGAGGTCGGTGAAGTACCTCGTAGTGATCATGATGGTTCAGCTAATATGAATGATTAAATTATTTTATTTATTAGATTGTCATGTTGAATTAAATGTTATATTTTGCTTAATCTGGTGCCTGGTGGTCTTTGTATTTCTTCTGAACTTGGTATTATTTTATAACTCTTTTATCGTTGTTTGTTTTCAAGATTCGAATGATTATGTATTTTCTTGTTTTGGATTTAGGACATGTTTATTTTATTGTTTAATGTTGAGTTTCTTTTTTGTTGAATTTTTTATTATTGTCTAATAGGTGCTCAATTATTCATAAGTTTATATTTTATAACGTATTATATATATATGGGCAAACGTGTCCGAGCCGTGTTCGTGTCCTAATTTTTTAAGAATTGATGTGTCCCATGTCCGTGTGTACTTGTCCGTGTCCGTGCATCATAACTGCAAGTTGAACATGGCTACGAGAAAGGATCATTTTCCTTTACCTTTTATTGATCAAATGCTTGAGCGATTATCCGGTAAATCTCACTATTGTTTTCTTGATGGTTACTCCGGTTATAACCAGATTATAATTGCACCAGAGGATCAAGAAAAGACCACCTTCACATGCCCTTTTGGAACATTCGCTTATCGGAGGATGCCATTTGGACTTTGCAATGCACCTCCCACATTTCAACGATGCATGATAAGTATTTTTTCCGATTTAGTAGAAAATTGCATTGAAGTTTTTATGGATGACTTTACGGTGCATGGCGATTCATTTGATTCTTGCCTCGATAATTTATCTCGTGTGCTTGAACGTTGCATTGACACAAATCTTATTTTAAATTTTGAAAAATGTCACTTTATGGTAGAACAAGGGATTGTGTTAGGACATGTTATTTCATGTAAAGGTATCGAGGTAGATAAAGCTAAAGTTGATTTAATTGTGAACTTACCCTACCCCTCAAGTGTGAGGGATGTGCAATCTTTCCTTGGTCATGCAAGTTTTTATCGTAGATTCATCAAGGATTTTTCGAAGATTGCTTTGCCATTGTCCAAATTGTTGCAAAAAGATGTGGCCTTCGACTTTACGAATGAATGCAAAGAAGCTTTTGACAAACTGAAATTAGCACTAACCACAACTCCAATAATTCAACCCCCTAATTGGTCTCTTCCATTCGAAATCATGTGTGATACAAGTAATTATGCAGTGGGTGCGGTTTTTGGACAACGAGTTGGCAAGCAACCTCACGTGATCCATTATGCATCACAAACACTTAACCTGGCTCAGTGCAATTATTCTACTACTGAAAAGAACTTTTGTCTATTGTTTTTGCTTTAGATAAATTTTGTTCTTATTTACTTGGATCTAAGATAATTGTGTTTTCTGATCATGCAACTTTAAGGCATCTTTTGGCAAGAAAGAATCAAAACCGAGATTAATAAGATGGATTCTTCTTCTCCAAGAATTCGATTTGGAGATTAAAGATAAAAAAGAAGCAGAAAATTTAGTGGCTGATCACTTGAGCCGATTGGTGAGAGAAGAAAATCTGGAGCTGCTACAAGAATTCTTTCCCGATGAGCAATTGTTTGCTCTACGAGGTATGGTTCTTTAGTATGCTGATTTGGTGAATTATTTAGTTGCTAGAACTTTACCTAATGAGTTAAGTAGAGCTAAGAAAGATAAAATTAAGAGTGAATCAAAATATTATGTTTGGGATGATCCATACTTGTGAAAATTTTGTTCAGATCAAATTATTAGGAGATGTGTGCCTGATTCTGAATTTGAGTCTGTCTTGAACTTTTGTCATGCTTATGCTTGTGGTGGTCACTTTGGACCTAAGAGAACGCTAAGAAAAGTGTTAGATAGTGGTTTTTATTGGCCTACTTTGTTTCGTGATGCTTATATTTTATGTAAAAATTGTGAACAATGTCAAAGGACGGGAAGTATAAGTCGTAGGAATGAAATGATTCAAAATCCTATACTTGTTTGTGAAATTTTTGATGTATGCGGTATTGATTTTATGGGCCCGTTTCCTTCCTCCTTTGGTTTTGTTTATATTTTACTTGTTGTTGATTACGTTTCGAAGTGGGCGGAAGCAAAGGCCACTCAAACTGATGATTCTAAAATTGTTGTAGGTTTTCTCAAGTCTAACATTTTTAGTAGGTTTGGCATACCAAGAGCTTTGATAAGTGATCAGGGGTCCCATTTTTGCAATCGAGTTGTAGATACCTTGCTAAAAAAATATGGTGTTTTTCATAAAACGTCCACTCTTTATCATCCTGAAACGAATGGACAAGCCAAAGTGTCAAATAGAGAAGTCAAATCGATCTTGGAGAAAATTGTAAACCCAAATAGAAAAGATTGGAGTGTTCGCCTTGAAGATACATTGTGGGCATACCAGACAACATATAAGACGCCTATAGGTATGTCACCATACAGGATAGTTTTTGGTAAATCATGTCATCTTCCGGTAGAGTTGGAACACAAATCATTTTGGGCTGTTAAATGTTGCAATATGAATATGGAACAGGCTGGTCAATAAAGGAAATTGCAACTATAAGAGTTAGAAGAGATACGTCTCGACACTTACGAGAATTCACGAATTTACAAAGAGAAAACCAAGGGGTTTCATGATAAGATGCTCTCTAGAAAAGAATTCGTGGTTGGACAAAAAGTGTTACTTTACAACTCACGCCTGAAATTAATGCCTGGTAAATTACGTTCTCGTTGGATTGGACCCTTTGTTGTTACTAACGTGTTTTCTTATGGTGTAGTGGAGATTCGAAGCATAGAAACTAACAAGGTGTTCAAGGTCAATGGACATAGGTTAAAACCTTTCTTTGAAGGTTTTAAAGAGCATACAATAGCAGAAGTTCGATTGAGAAATCTAACATACTTGGGCTAAAAAGCTGTTATGTCGAGCTAACGACGTTGAACAAAAGCGCTGCTTGGGAGGCAACCCAAGAGTGGTTGAAAAGCCACTATCAGATTTGCTCTCTTTCCTTATCTCTTTTAATTTCATATGTTCACTTTTAATTTATGTGCTTGCATTGAGGACATTGCAGATTTTAAGTGTGGGGGAGAGGGTTAATGTCTTTAAATTCTTTTATTTTTAGTAATATTTTATTTATCTTATTTAAAAATTGATTAAAAAAATTGAAAAAGTTTTGAACGATCTTTGCTACCTAGTTAATCCAATTTGATTCTACTGATTTGCGTTTTGGCATGTTTTTGATTAATTTAATTTGTACTTACTTACACATACATTTTAAACTTGCTCATGTCGATCCTAGATCAGTATTAATTTTCTTAGATGACACCGAGCACAAAATCGAAGGCATAGGAGTCGAAAGGATTCCATCCTAACACATAAGGAAAGACTTTTTGCAAATTTCAACCAAAGATGACCATTATATATTGAGCTTACCAAAGGATATAAATAGCTTATAAATTGCATAAGTTTTGAATGGTTGAATGACCCAATGGTCAAAGCTCTTGAGTAGTCTCAAGCTAATCTTGTAATGTAATGATTAAAAGACCATAGTTTTGTTTCGTGGCTTTGCCACTCGAGTTATTAAGTCTGTAAGGAGTGTTTTGACATTTAATGCCCTAAAACTATCTAGTTTAGGAGTCATTGACCTAAAACTTGCTACATGGGTGACATAGAAAGCCTAAGGGGACAAGACATTCCACCCGGTCCTAAATTTTTACACTTGATGAATTTAGTGTGAAATAAAATTGTAACGCCTTTTCCATTGAATTTAATGTTTCTTTTGCAATCGGAAAGCTATAAAAATCGTTAATTTCTTAATATTGCATGGATGTCGAGTGTTTTCATAGATGAAAGGTTAGAACTAATGTGGTGAAGATGCCTTAGACTATAATGCCTTAGATTATACACATACACCCGAGGGAAGTTGATTTCTATTTCTAGGTGCAAACATGAGCGGAGTTTACATGTATGCATTCACCTTGATCTTCAATGTGCCAAATTCATGCCATAACTACATAATCAATTGTTGGGATGTATTGACTAGTTCTTTGCGAAGATTGAAAATTTTGTGGATATATTTTCTGCAAACCCTCACGAGACTAAACTCATCCACTAGGGGTAACCTAGGGGTTTAAAGGCGTATTGCATATGCAAAATACAATCGTGAGACCTGTGAATATGGTTTGTTTTAGTTTATTTTTGTTTTCTTATCTCTTTATATTTGCCCGAGGACGTGCAAGAGCTAAGTGTGGGGGAACTTGATGAGTGCAATATTTATATATTTAATTCCCTTTATATTTGGTATTTTATTGTGATTATACACCCATTGGAACTAATCTTATCTTATTTTATGATTTGAGTAGGTTTTAAAGTGAAATAATCATTTTCGATCAAATTGGGCAATTTGGCGCGACATGGAATCACAAGTATATCTGGAGGTACAAACCTCTTGTGTTAGTTATTTTTATATGGTTAGAAACATAATAAAAATCTACACAACTCATATGAAGAACACTAAACCCAATTAGGATGGGATAAGGCTCAAATATACTCAAGAAGTTACAGTTGTTTCTGTTGCGGGCTCGACCGCACTACTTCGGTAGAAAATTCATATATTTCGGCACAAGAATTGTATTTGGTCAAGACCAACTGGAATTGATAGCCAACAAGTATATCTACAATTTTGTAGGAGGAGGTAAAGTCAAATTTGGACTGAAAACTTTCCAAATAAGTGCTCTAAGTGATGAATTCAAATCTGGCGGCTAGGGATGACAACTTCAAAATGGTTTCTAAGATAAGACAATTCAAAATTCTTATGAAGGAAGCCTATTCTCTATATATATAGCACATTATTAGAGCTAAAATAGGGATATGGGGAGAGAGTTAAGAAAAATATTATATCAACTATTGTACTTTTAGTAATGAGTAGCTAAATTTCTCTTTCTATTCAAGGGAGTTCATTTTGATTCATACATTGTGAGACACGGAGCTTCATCTATCTATCTACAATTTGATTATCTTTTGTTTCTTATTCTTAATGTTCATGCTTGTTTAGATGATAATCTAAGGTGCACATTAGTTGATTATCTATTACAATCTATTGCTAACAAATCTTCATAATCCGTAATTGTTATACTTCGTTTGTGCTCGTAGCAATTGAGTTTTCAAGATTGCGATCCCAGTTTTCATTGATTACTCAAGGGAAACATTAGTGTAAATTAAATAGTTGGCGCTTGCTTAAAACTACTGTTTATCCTTAGTCGCTTCTAGTTCATTATTCTATTATTGACATGATTAGGATTGCTTAGTACCGAGTCAGATGATAATAAGAATTTAACCGGGTGTTGGGCTTTGGTTAATGATATAAGGAAGTTAATAGGGATCTAAATAGCCGGTTATTTAGGTTCTTGGCTAAGTAATCAAAGAATTGATAGTATTTTAGGTGTCTATGATCGACTTGAATTAAAGAACGAATTATCCTTGAATCAATGTTTTACGTTTATTGAACTTCCTATTTATTTCCTGCCCTTTTAGTTATTTAATTCATCCAAACAACCCCCCCCCCCCCCCCAATTGAATATTATTTTGATCATCCAGTCTCTAGGGTTCGACCTGGACTCATGAGTACTACAAATCCTTGTGAGAACAGTAAATTTTATTTTGGCACATTCGACACGTACCAGGGAGGCAACCCAAGCTTTTTGAGTTTTCTTTCATTTTTCACTTTCCTTTTGTTTGTTTCTTGATTTTCTTAGTTTTAGATTTTCTTTTTGTTTTCTCTGAGCATGCACTTTTGGCATGTGTTTTTCTGCTTGATGTTTTGGTTGTTTTAAGTATATTGAGCATGTTAGTAGAGATTTTCCGTTGTTTTGAGATGCTTATTTTGATGAGATGAGCTTTATTTGGAACATATTTGAGATGAAGGATTGTTTTTCAACATCCTTGGTTGTAAGTACTCTTATACCTTTTACATACTTTTATGTGAGACAACATTAGAGACAATGTTGAGTTTAAGTGTGGGGGTATATGTGGGTAGTACTTTGTGGTTTTAATACATTCATATGATTGATAACCATGTGTTTGATCTATTGCCTAGCTTATTCATATCATGTGTTTTTAGTTTAGCTCAAGTTTGAGGGAGTTTGTATGCTATCATGTTTATATGCTTTTATGTTGAGAAAAGTCAAACATGGAAAAAAAAATTTAGTCCTTCTTATTGATGCATTAAGATTGATTAACTTGGGATAATGCATAATTTCTATGAATAATTGTGAATTTAATGAAACATATATATATATATATATATATATATATTTTTTTTTGAAATTGCTCATGGAGACCGTAGACTAGCTTTGATTTCCTTAGATGATTCACAATGCACATAAGTCGTGGGTAGAGGAGTTGAGAGGATAACCATCTTGAGACACTTACGGAATTTTTCCCAAAAATATTGACTTAGATTTTTCAGAAGGTTATAAGTTGATTAGATAATTTTGTATGCTTAATAACGAATTAAAAAGGTTGAATTTTGGTATGACCAAAAGAGGTCAGGCTAATATGTATTGGAGGTGAAGAGTCATATGCCTACATACTATACTATTACGCTAATTTGAGCTAAGCTCAAGCCAAAAGAAAGTTTAATTGAATAAAATATCTAGTTTTATTTCGTGGCCTTTGACACTCGAGTGATTAAATCCTTAGGAGTGTCTCTACACTTAATGCCCTAAAACTATCTAGTTTGGGAATCATTGATCTAAAGCTTGCTACATGGGTGTCGTAAAAAGGCTAATGGAATAGAACATTGCACATGGTCTAGCCTTAATGAATTCAAATGGAAAGTTTCATATGAATTTAATGTTTGATTGTTTGAAGTAATGGAATTTAAATGGCTATGAGGTTTTCTATGATTCTTGTGCCTCGTGTTGGATCGAAAGATGATAGATATGGGATTAATGTCCAAAAATTGGTAAGGATGCCTCTCGACTATAATGCCTTAGATTTATTTTCTCTACACCCTATGGAGGTCTTTTCGAGTACTGGTGTCACATGAGCAAAAGTATTTGATATGTATTTATATATATTTTGAGCTTTTCAAAAGGATCATTTTGTGCCATTGGTTCTCGTTAATTATGTTGATTGTATTGATTGGTTGGATCCGAAATTTGCTAGATTTTGTGGTTATATCATATGCGAACCCTCATGAGACTATAACTCGTTCTTTTTGGGTCACATAAAGGTTTAAAGGCTAGTTATACATGCTAAGTGTAATCGTTTAAACCACAAAAGTCAGTTTATCTTTTTTGTTTTTATATCTCTCTTTGGTTGTTGTTCTTGATCTTATTTCTATGTTTTATCCTTGCTCGAAGACAATCAATGGCTAAGTTTGGGGGTGTTGATAGGTTATGAATTCACGTATTTTAGAGCCTCATATTCATGTTATGTATATTGGTTTATGCATGATTTATGCCACATATGCTTGTAATTTGTATGCTTATTGAGTAAAGGTGGAAAATCATTGCAATTGAGGAAAATTGGAAGGAAATACAGACATTTAGAATATTTAAATTCCGAATTTTAAGAAGTGTCCTTCTACAAAGTTGTGGAAATATATCTTATCTTCATGTGTAAACTTGAATCACCCAAATCGGAGATATATAGAGGAAGTTATGAAGGAAACAAGATTGCTACGCAGACGGTAAGAAGTTACAAAATTTCGCACTCGAATGTGGGATACCTGACGTTCGGACGTGAGTTCGCGAGAAAAATTCAGATTTTAAGTGAAAATTATGCACGGACGTGAGGATTTGCTTACACATGAACCCTGGGAAGCACAACATTCGAACGTCGGCGTCGGTAGCAGCAGTTTTGGAAATTTCCAATTCTAATTCAAAAGAGATTCTTCCCCCCATTGGTTATAATACACATAGAATAGAGCCCTATTAGGATTTTGATTTAGTTTTTATATTTTCATGAAGATCTACACAAACCCTTGAAGGTAAATAAATTAAGATGCATGGAAGGGAGCAAGATCAAAATTCAACCGTCAAATTGAATAGGGAGTTTTCTTAGATTAGATTTATATTTGTCTACAAATATGAATGTTTCTTTCTTTTATATTTTTTTTATGAAATAGATTCTTCAAACTAAGGCCATGTTTAGGCTAATTTATGAGATTTGAGTTATAAATTGAGTTTTTCATATTAATTCCATTGTTTCATTGTATTTTAATCTTGTTCTTAATGCTTCATATGATTAGCTACCATATGTAAGATTTTATGCTTAAATTATCTGTTTGGGAGAAAGTAATTTAAGGTGTAAAAAGGATTAATAGCATTTTCTAAGTCAGTTTATGCTAGGGATAGCTACATACTCCGGATACTATTGGCCGAATTTATTTGGAGGAAATCTTCATTTATTCGGGGAAAATTATAGGCTATGTTGGTTACGTTTTGGGATGGTATTTTGGTGAGAAATTTATGGGGACATGTGCGTGTTTGATGAGATTGTGTTTGGTTTTATATTGGTAGTTGGTTTTTGGGTGTGTGTTTTTGGTGAGATAATGTTTGGTTTTGTTTCCAGAGGGTACAAAAGTTACTGTAGCAATCAAATCATGAAGCTTTTGTCTGTTAGAGAGGAGAGAGAAGAGAGAGAGAGCACATAGAGAGGAGTGTAGGGACAAAGCAGTTGTAGAAAGATGGAAAATAATTATTATTTTTCTTTTTGGACCAAAAAAGTAGTGTATTTTTTACCAAATATTTTGTAAACCAAACATGGTTTGGTGAGAATTTGGACCAAACATGGTATGGAAACATAACCAAATATTGCCATAGTTTTTAATGCATACAAGAGAGATTACTATACCCAATCTAGTATAGGTTATCATGAGCAAGGGATCCGCGTGATAATAATCTTAAGAAATTTTCCACCTTAGCAACATTAGTCTAATAATATAAAAATGTGATTTTAACAAGAATTGATTAATTTATGCTAACACATGTGTCTTTGTTGCTCTCTTCCATAGCTATCTTGATTTCGATAATCTTGTTTTCTTTTATTTTTCTTCGATAATATTTTAGTTAATTCTTACTTTTAGTTTATTTTATTGCTTTTAAAGTCTTTAAATCTTTAGTTTTAGTTTAAGTTCTTGCTTGCTTTAATTTCTTGTAAAACTAAAATACAAGTCTCTGTGGGTTCGACATCCCAGACTTAACTATCCACTTTATTACTACACACGACCAGTCTTCTTACTGTAAAAACACGTAGAGCTCTACCATGTCACCTACGAATAGAGAATGTAAGAGAAAAACTGGAGAGGGTACCTCTGGCATTTCACCTACTCCTGCTGCTACAACACAAGCAGAGCCAGAGATCCCTTTGGCTTTGGGATTTAGCAATCTTAAACCCCAGTTGGTTTTGAAGGAAAGACAGTTAGTTCCAAGGCGACCCAATTTGAACAGAATATTTTGAGATAATGACTGGTTGAAATTCTACGAACCACCACAACCTATTATGCTCCCGTGGGTCCAAGAATTTTATGTCAATGCGTCTGATGTTTTTCTAAAAGCTCCTGATCTCTTTACATTGGCATATGTACTGTTTGAGGAAAGAATGTTCCATGTACTGATGATGAAATTTTCCATTGCCTTAGTCTTCCCACGGGTATCACTTGTGAGTTTGCCCCTTTGATTGGGCCTTCTGTAGGAAACTTTCATGTTAATCTCGATGAGGTGCTACGTCTGATCGTACACCAGGGTGCTATATGGGAATCGAACAACATTGTCAAGCGAGGATATTTAACTAAAGAAGCTCGCTTCCTATATGAGTTTATCCATTTCTCGGTCCAACCAACTACGAACAAATCTGAAGTTAACAGGGAACGGGCAGTAATGGTTTATGCTATGCTTTCTTTCAAGAAAATTAACTTTGCTCATTCGATACATAAGGTGTTAGTAGGACAAATCAAATGATTTGGATGGGAGATTGCTCATAATCCGAAAGTGAAGACAACTGCATTTTTCTTCCCCTGCTTGATCACCGCCCTTTGCTTGAATGCCCAGATTCAGCCTCGGGAGGGAGAGATTTTCACAGTAGTTGGAGGTGAGCTTGATTTCGAGGAAATAATTTATCCGACCTCTGGTGTTAAAAGGACTAGAACCACACAGGATAAAGGTGAAAGTTCGAGGGATGGTTATCTGCACATACCGGGTTACTTGAGAGTCTACAGCAGCAGGTTGCTGAACTTTAGAAAAATCACACAGCTTTCCAACACCAGATTCAAAATGCTATTAGTGACAACTTTCAGATGCTGAGTTAATATTTAGGGCAATATGAGAGGGATTTGATGACTATTGTAGATACTCCAGCGGGAAGTACGGTACCTGACTATCCATTACCATAAGAGTTCATCTCTTATCCGTTTCCAACACCTGATGACCCCATAGTTCATCCGAGTGGAAATCAAGACCCATCTACTAAGGAGGATGCTGATATGATAGTGGAAAAGTGATCATTGTTTTTTTTTATTATATTTCTATTTTCTTTGTTTAATTTTCTGTCGTATATGCTAGTACTATAATGATTTCTTTTTTATCTTTTATCTCCTTGTTTAAATTACTGTTATTGGTTTCTTTGGCTAGTATACCTGTTTTTCTATGTTTTGGTAGCGGTGGCACATGATTGAATTGGCGCTTCTGCGAGAACTTCTTCCGAAACATTAGCATGAGGAACTTAGGTTTGCTTTTCAGCATCCTAGTCGGTAGTGTAATTTTTTCTCTTCTTTTTCTTTTTCAATCTTCATTCTTTATCTTGTGCAACATTGGGGACAATGCTGGAGTTAAGTTTGGGGGTAGGAAAGTATTAAGAAATGCATGTAAAGTGTTTTAAGGTTCAAGTTTGGGGGAGTGTAAATTTTTGAGATAAATGCCGCTATGATGAGAAAATCAAGTATAAAAAAAAAATTTAGTCCTTCCAGTTCATACATTGAGATTGATTGACTTGAAAAAAATGGCATGATTTTGTGATTACTTTGAATTTAATGGAAAATACATATCTTTAAAATTGCTCGTGGAGACCCTAGACTAGAATTGATTTCCTAAGATAATTCACAATGCACATAAGTCGACGGTAGAGGAGTTGAGAGGATAACCATCTTGAGACACTTAAGGAATTTTCTCTAGAAATATTGATTTAGATTTTTCGTAAGGTTATAAATTGAGTAGTTAATTTTATATGTTAAATAAGTAAGTGTGGCCGAAGTGGTCACAAGGCCTTTGGCCGTGAGAGCCCACCCGGGTTCGAAACCCAGGTGTAGTGGATTGGGAGAAAGGGGATAGTTTGGGGAGTTTACTCCTCCATCCTCCCCCAGATCCTCCCCTGGGGGCCCTTGCGCTTATTGAGCCCGTCGCCTATGGGTAACCTAGGACGGCTTACCTCCATACGTGGTTTGCGGGCTATTGCGTATGGACAGGTTTGCTCTGCTGGGTGACTGGCGGAGATTTACCCTGAGATTTCCAAAAAAAAAAAAAAAGGTTGAAATTTGGTATGACCAAAGTGGTCAGGCTAATATGTATTGGAGGTGAAGAGTTTCATGCCTACATACTATACTATGTGCTAATTTGAGCTAAGATCAATCCAAAAGAAAGTTTAATTGTTGAAAGATCTAGTTTTGTCTCGTGGCATTTGACACTCGAGTGATTAAATCCTTAGAAGTGTATCTACACTTAATGCTCTAAAACTATCTAGTTTGGAAGTCATTGATCTAAAGCTCGTTACATGGGTGCTATAGAAAGCCTAATGGAATAAAACATTGCACATGATCTAGCCTTTATGAATTAAATGAAAGTTTAATATGAGTTTGAGTGTTTGAGATATTAAAACTTAAATGGCTATGAAGTTTCTATGATTCTTGTGACTTGTGTTTGATCGAAAGTTGATAAATATGAGATTGATGTCCAAAAATTGGTTAGGATGCCTCTCGATTATAATACCTTGGATTATTTTTACTACACCCTATGGAGTCTTTTCGAGTTGAGGTATCACGTGAACAAAATTATTTGATATGTATGTATATATATATTTTTTAGTTTTAAAAGGATAATTTTGTGTCATTGTTTTCATGTAATTATGTTGATGTGTATTGATTGGTTGGGTCTGAAATTTCTTTGATTTTGTGGGTATATCATCTGCAAACCCTCACAAGACTATGACTCATCCTTTTTGGAAAACTTAAAGGTTTAAAGACTTATTACAGGTGCTAAGTGTAATCATTTACTCTACGGAAGTGAGTTTATCCTTTTTGTTTTTATTTCTTTCTTTTGTAAAAGTTTGGATTTTAATTCTATGATTGTCATTGCTCGAGGACGACCAGTGTGTAAGTTTGGGGGTGTTGATAGGGTTGGGATTTATGTGGTTTAGTTCGATATAATTGCATGATTTATGTTCAATTATATGTAATTCATGCCACAAATGCGTATAATCAGTTTGATATTTGAGTTCAGGTATAAATTATTGCAATTAAAGGAAACAAGGGAATAAAGTGCACGATTAGTGAAAAATCTGAGAATTCAGTGTCTGACGTTCAGACATGGGGAAGTTTTATGCACGGACGTGAGAAGAAAGTATGCCCGAACGTCATGAGTTTCATGCACAAATGCCAGCAGTCTAACGTTCGAATGTGAGTCCCGGCAAAGCAATTTTTGCATTTTAAAAGTCTGATTCAAAGTGGAATCTGTCCTACAACTGATATAAATATGAAACAAAATACAGAGAGAGGAGCAGACTTTAGGAGCCCTAATTCAAGACTTGGAGAGCAAGAAGAAGAAAAAAAACCACGATAGTTCATCTTCAACAATAAGGAGTTCATTAGATTAGATACATATTTGTCTATGGATATTTATCGCTATTCTGATTTACTTTTCTTGGTAGTTATGAACTGATTTCATCAGACTAAGGTCATAAAAGGAAAGATTTATGATGGTTGATGTATAAAATTTGTTTCTTTGAGTTAATTCTGATGTTACTATGTGTTATGATTTCTGTGTCTTTACTCCATTCATATGCTTGATCACCATATGTGTGCTATTTTGCCTATTTTATATGTTCGGGAGAAACTAAATTAGGGTGCAAAGGAAATCATATATCATCTAAGTCAGTTGATGCTAAGGATAGCTACATACTCCAGAAGTTGCTAGCCGAATTTATTTGGAAGAATCTGAATTAATCTGGGAAAAATTCTAGTTGTTAAAGCATACAGTAGAGATTGTTACACCCAATCTAGTATAGGTTATCATGAGCGAGTGATCGGATTAATACTCTTAAGTAATTTTCCACCAAAGCAAAGCTAGTCTAATAACTTGAAGAACAAAATTTATATAGATACAAGTAAATTTATGTCATTATATATGTCTTAGTTGCTTTCTCATATAATTGTATCATCTTGCTTCATAATTAATAATAATTAGTTAATTTATTTGTCTTTAGTTATTTATAAGTTGTATTTAATTCTTGCTGTAATTTCTTGCAAAACTAAAATACAAGTCTCTGTGGATTCGACATCCCAGATTTCTTTATTACTACACATGATCAGTCCTGTTGCTGTTAAATACATGACTGGGTTATCGTGCATTAAAGGCCAAAGAAGATGACAAGATGCCATAGTCGAAGGAGCGTAAACATATGCCTCCTTCGGGGTTTACTAAGTATACCCCCCTTACTCTCTCGAGAGAACAAATCCTGTCCATCGCCTAGCAACAAGGAATAGTTCAGTGGTCTAAAAAGATGAAGGACAATCCTAGCCGCCTCAAGTCAAGGAAATACTATAGGTTTCATCATGACAAAAGTCACACTACTGAGGAATGCCACCATTAGCAGGTGGAGATAGAGAAGCTTATCAAAAGAGGCTACCTACAAAACGTAGTAGCACCGTCTGGACCAACCATCCAAACCCCCTCTCCCCCGGACCTTGGGATAGAGATGGAGACAAAGGCAACCCCCCAAGGGCTGATTCGGATATGGATAACCCACCAGTGAATGGAATCATAGGGGTGATCTTGGGAGGCCCTGCAGGGGGATACTCTGTGAATTCTAGGAAGGCTTTGCTGAGGGTGGCGACGGGGCTGTATGCCATCAGCTCCCCCAGGGATGAACAAATCAACCAATTGGAGCCAAAAGCACTAACTATAGAGTTTGGGGTGCAAGACTTAGAGAACAACATCCTACTGGTGAACGACGCTCTAGTGATATCAACGACCATTTCCAACTTTTGGGTGAAGAAGATTTTGGTTGACAGTGGAAGCTCAGCAAACATCATCTTCTACAATGCCTTCGCCCAACTAGGAGTAGACAATGTGCAGCTCCAAGTAGTCAACACCCCCCTCCCACTGGATTTACGGGGGAGACTGTGGACGCACTAGGGGAGGTGTCTCTCCCCATATCTTTGGGAGCATTTCATGTCTGCTCCACTAAGATGGTGAAGTTTTTGGTGGTCAAAGGCGCCCCCCCCCCCCCCCCACATACAACGTCATATTGGGGAGGGCGAGCTTAAATCTATTACAAGCCGTTATATCCACCTATTATATGAATATAAAATTTCCATCCCCTGTAGGAACCGGGGAAGCTGTGGGCGACCTGAAGGCGGCAAGATAATGCTACACTAATGCCTTAAAGAAGCCTAAGAGACACCTGGGGGGTAAGACCTAATTAGTCAGCACTTGGTCGAAATCCCAGCAGTCAGACACCTGGTAAGAAGAGGAGAGTCACGACTTGTCGTCCCAAGAAGGCAATGCCCACTTCAAGAGTATGGCGTCAATCATACAAGGAGACTCAAACACACATCAAGAGATGCACGCTAAGGCGGCAACAGAGGCTACGGATGTGCCGGACCTGGAGGCCGAGCATGAGATAACCACCCTTGGGGAACACCCTCAAACTTTGACAAAGTATTGTGCCTAGTAAGGCATCGGCAGGTATCAAATAAATTGTATTAAATAAATTGATAAACTATCTTATTTACTATAGTCATTATTGAATAATTTCGAGTTGCCCACGAGCCAAGCGTTGAGTAGAGGCGCCCAATAGTGCCACCTACCTTTACTTAAGTTTTGAGATGCTTATGTGCACCCCCATTACTTTTTGCATTGATGGTTGGATATTTTGAATTTTTGCTATCTATTTGTTAAATTGCCAAGCAACACCTTTCTCATTATACTGCGGTATATGTTAGTTTTATTGGATAACATGCTAGCATAGCCTATGAATGAGTATAACATTAATGATGGGTAAATTAACAAAAAAAAAGGCTCCTCGGAACCAATGCTTCCGATCTAAGTTGCTTAGAAAACTTAAAGCCCCTTTTTGAGGCTAACATGGGTGGAGCAACAAAAGCCCCCGAACCCTTGAGAGCTAGGTTAGGGCTAGCCCACCTCATGATCCTTCCAATAGTACCGAGAGGGAATGAGGTTTGAAAAACTACCCCCTTCCGACATGGACTCTAGACTGTCGGACTCTAGACCGAGATCATATCAGTATAGCTAGCGTGATAATTCACCTCATGCCACAAATAAATAACACTTATTTCTATTCAAGCCTCCTAAAGTTCTAAAAAAAACAAGGAATGGGGGGGCACTAAAATAGTACCAAAACTAACGCCCCTAATAATCTCAAACAGCTATAACAAAAAGATAAATGTCACCCAAGTGAAAAAGCTGCAAGGCTATAAGCCTCAAGGCATCATGCCTCAAATTCACAAGGGTCGACACTCAACAAATAGGAGCTAGTGCTCTCGTTATCAGCGAAACACTATACGCTAAAAACACCAATCGATGGCAAACCTACATGAAAAAAGTTTAACTCCCAAGTGTCATAGAAACACCCCTTTGTAACTTACTTCTGAATGCATTTCACACATTAATGAGTAGGGTGGAAAGTGGAGATACAAACAAACAACTAGCTAGTGACTAGCTAATATGTTAAGGCCATGGCTAGCTAGTATTTCAAAGCGAAGGCCAAGCGTTTTTAGCATTTCAATGAATTTCTAGCAAGTGAAGCTCAACTATAGAAAAAATGCCCAAAGGTCACTCACCTCTAGCATTCATTAAATCCTTCCAAAGGTGTATTAAAATGGCTAAGCACCTAAACTAGCGCTCATGAAGCAGCAAGGTACTAAGGCAAAATAATTGAACAATTGATCTAGCACTCATGAAATCACGCCAATAGCAAGCTAAGATAGCTAAGTAAAAGGCGAAAAGAGAAAGTCAATATCCATAAGGGGTAATTGCATAAAAACCCCCTGTGTTATTTCGAAAATGCTAAAAATCCCCCTGTGTTAACGAAATAGGCAAATTACCCCCCCCCCCCCCCCCCCCGTGTTCCTAAAAAGTGTGCAAAAAAGCCATGTTTTGTTAAAAAAACGAGCCCATTTTCCATGTTTTTCACCTTTATTGACATGTTCATTTGTCATTTATATACTTTTCATACTTTATAAAAGGTAGATAGTGTTAATTCACCCAAAAAATACATATTTTCTTCTATCATTTTAACGAGCCCATTTTCCATGTTTTTCACCTTTATTGACATGTTCATTTGTCATTTATATACTTTTCATACTTTATAAAAGGTAGATAGTGTTAATTCACCCAAAAAATACATATTTTCTTCTATCATTTTAACAAAAAATGGCTTTTTTGCACACTTTTTAGGAACACATGGGGGTGATTAGCCTATTTCGTTCACACAGGGGTTTTTTAGCATTTTCAAAATAACACAGAGGGATTTTATGCAATTATCCCTATCCATAAAAATCCAAAGGGCAAAATGCCAAAGCATAAAAAACAAGGATAAAACTAACCCACAATCGAGTAGACAGGAATAAGTCTTACAAAAAACTAAACGAGGCTAGAGTAAAAATAGTCCAAAAACATTGGAGAGGCTGGAATACTAAAGGCATGAAAGGGCTAAAATGCTAAGAGGGTGATCAACACCTCAACTAGCAGTATCACCCCTTGCCTCAGCCCCTTCATTGCTAGTGTCGGGGACATCACCATACAACCACTTGAAATCATCGCCCGAATACCAACCACTCTCACGAAGAGTCCTACGGCATTTGTGAACCGTCTTGGCCATGAAGCCTCTAGCAATATCATATGCTTGCTTGTTGCACTCATCGACGAAGTCGATGCTCTTGCGAAACTTATCCACCGCCAACTTTCGAACATCACGTAAAGTCTTTTTCCTGGCATCTGAGCTAAGAAAGCAGCTACCATCGGATATTTCTATCTCAAGCTTCTTCTTGGCCTCCCCACACTTTTTCTCCCATTTTTCAGCCAAATTCTTAGCTCCAAAGAACTTAGAAAGAAGCTTCTAGTTCTTCTCACGACTTTCGCTTCTTCACTTCCTCGTACTTAAGTCGAAGGTAATGAGATAGTTGGATTGACTGAAAAAAACAAAAACTACAATGTGTAAAAAACTTAAAATGCATGAACACATAGCCCCTGAATGAGGGCAATGACATATGAAAATGACTACCCGCCTGGCCCCTGTGGAGACCTCCTGGTCGAGGTGCTCGATAGATAGAGAGGATAAATGAGTCGAGTCATAATCAGTCACGGCTACTCTCATCAAAGACCAAGGGGTCACAGAATCAGTGGTATCCCAAAAAGAGCTAGCGTAGGGGTCTAGGTTTGCCCTAAAGTTAAATAACCCTTTTCCAAGGCCGGAGAAACTAGAGCTCCCCGGAGAGAAATCGCGGGTGTACTTCGCAGGTGGAGCTAGAGAAGGAAAAGAATAAGCAAGCACGCGGCCCCTGGGAATGTTGCACCCTCCTCGCATAGTTATCTCCTTATCGCGATTACCTTTAGGAGAGGAACGGACCGAGCCCCCGTGCGTACTCTTACCACCCCCTTTTTCCAACATTGCCGTGCCCTGAGGGCTAGCGGAGGTGCCCAATGTAGTGCCATGAACACCCTTAGGACCGAAAACCCGCCGTCATGGAATCAAAGTCAAGTATGCATGGCACCTGGCCAGATGGGGCAAGACCTGAAGACTTAGAAACCCCAGTGATGCCCTTTGGAGCAAGGCGCGGGGGTGCTGATGAGTTGGCCACATCACCATGGCTATGATGAGAGCGATCGGAGTGGCGGTGGAGCTCACTTTTCCACCCTTAGCTACCTTCCCACCTACAAAATATACGTAAAAAGACCAAGCGTTAGTATGTAAGAGCATAATTCCAAACAATGCTTAAAAGCCACAACATGAAGTAAGAAAAAGTTAACGACACATGTATATCGTGATTATATAATCGACTAACGTCAAACCTATGGTCAAATAAATCTGCCTTGCTAAAGATAACTTTAAGTTATTTTTGGGCACGAGTGACCTTGTGAAGGGCAACGCTCTCATTCCAATGTAATGGTGTCGGTATACCCAAATGGGTAATAGGAAAGTAAAAAAACTTTGATTTCCAATTACCTTTAGGGCTAACGTTACCCTCTATAAACTTAGCAGTTGATGAAGGGAAAAAATACACATAGGGTATGGTAGAGCACATCTGTGCTCTTAACCATAAACAAAGCCTGGAAGGCATCCAAATGTATCTCAAGGTTCAACTCGGTAACAGACGAACAAAGCCCTCAAAGAAGATGAAACAATTAGGGGTTAATTGACTTATGCAAATTTGGTAGTGGGCTAAGATTTCCCCAAAAAACTTGTGATAAGGGATGGTGAACCCTGAACAAAAATACTCTAAGTAAAGGGTCACGTGCCCCTCGGGAGGGTCAGAAATTCGCTAACCCAGTATGGGAACTAGCAACTCAAGATCCACCTTGGTATCCCCAAAGAGTGCGAAAAGTTCAGCTCCCGTTATAATAGTGTCAGAAGAGACGCACGTGAGATCCCCACGACTAGAAGGACCCTCACTAGCGGGGGAAGAAGATCTCCCTCGTCCTATGAAAAATAGGGCGTTCAATTATCAAGTCCTAAATAGAGGGTATCGAAAATGATAACAAACACACAATGTTTTTACATGTCAAAGGGGACCAACAAAAAACCAACAAATGATAAGCTGGCCCCAATGTCGCAGCTTGAAATATAGCCCCGAGATCACACCAAGCCCTGGGGGGCAAAGCAAAATGCCTCACGGCCCGACAGCGGGGCACGATCCCTCGCGGCAAGGCCTCGAGGCACAATGCCTCGTGACTCAACCGCTTGGGGCTTGGCCGCGAGGCACCGCGCCTCACGGTCAGACCATGAGGCCTTAGGCCCCACATCTCGACCGCGAGGTCATGGTCCCGGAGACGCTACCCGGTGCCCCCCTTTTTTTCAATAAATGAGGCTTATCACCCCCCGATGGAAGAAGTATATTTTCACTAAACATTAACGACTCCAAGAAGAAAACAAAGAGGTCGATAAATGAATCGAGTGGTGGCCAAAAAGCAAGCAATTTCTCACACTACTAGCATAACACTACAAGAAGGGGAGGAAATACAAAAGATTCTAGATTTACCTTGGTCACCTTGGCTCCTCCTATCCATTGTTGGCTAAGGGAGAAAAGCTCCTAGAGAGAGAAAATTTCAAAGAGAGAATTTTTTAAAAGATGAGGATTTGAATAGGTGTTAAAGTGAAATCCACCAACCCACCTATACTTTGACAAAAAGTAGGTGGAGAGCTTTTATGACCCCAAATCCTGTACAAATTGGAGCTAAGTGGTACTGCTTAAGCGAAATTACTTCTACTCCCGGATATCCCATTAGGTAAATCCGGAAGTGGGGGGCTTTATGATATACGCCAAAAATGTCTTGGGGCATTACGGTAATAAATCTACGCCCGGCTCGGGTCGGGGCGCTACCTGTGGATCAAGTCCTCGGTTAATATGACAGTCAAGCCCAAAGGGCTGACGGTCTATTAGGAATATGGTCCCATAGGTGATTAATGTTAGTTGGGCTATTTTAATATTAAAGAGCCCAGGAATGAGTTTAATAAAGAGGCAAAATGGGCCAATGGTCAAGCCCCGACTTATAGCCCACCATCAGTCCTATATATACCCCCAAGACATTGATTATCTACTTTCCCAGAAAAAATCCACTGGCTATTTCTGAGAGTAATTTCCCCATAAAACTACGAGCTGACATGATCCCATTTCTTCGGGTACGTAGGCAGCTTGCATAACAGTGAGTGCAGTGTATAACTTATTCAACCCCCAACCTAGTTTGCTGTGAGTTGAACTGGATTTCCTCCCCACGTGGTAAATCACGCGATATTTTCTAACTGGCGAATTTTACCATCATCAAGTGGTATCAGAGCCAACTTTATGGTTTTTAATGATTTTTCAATAAGAATATGTTGGAAATCTATGTTTATGATGAAAAATATTGATTGGATTATATTCTTCATGCAAAGATTTATTTTTGATAGTTAAATCTATGTTGTTAGATGATTGTATGATTTATGTTTTGAATATAAATCAGTTTTTTGCATTGGATATGAATTAATGCATGAACATGAATATGTGGTTTGAAAGTTGCTGAAATTCGACTCGAAAAAGTCGAGACGACGCAGCCTTACGAGTGGCACGTGCTTCGGTACATCGCACAGTGCCACCAGGCGGGCTGTTGTGCGGCCCTAATGGGCCACACAACACTATGTACGTGAGAGCTGGGCCGTGGAGCGGCCCATGCAATCGGGTCACTCCGCAGCCCTTCAATTTTATTTATTTTTTTAAATTTTGACCCGGGTTTGACCCGATGGGTTGACCCAAAGGTCATCCCACGGGTCGACCCATGGGTCAATCCAATTTTTTTAAAATTAAATAAAATATTTATTATTAAATAATTTTAAATTTATATAAGTATAAAATTATTTTTTGAAATTATTTTTATTCTTAATTTTAAATTAGATTTAAAATTAAAATTAATCCTAGACAAAGAAATTTATTTTGAATTAATTCTTTGTTGAATCAATTGGAAATTGATTTTTTGAAACTAAATTGGATTTTTTTTTCAAACAGGATTAAAGTTGAATTAATTTATAATTAGATTTAAATTAATTCTTTTATTTTTCAAACCACACTTAATTAAAATTAGACTTTAATTTATTCTTTTTGAAAGAACTCAAACATAGTAGTTATCGCTCTATTATACTTTGATGTTTGTTTATTGTGGGATGCCTTCCATAGACTAGGTTTTTTTCGGGTTTTTTCTGGATTGTATTGGGATTTTTAGTACCCCCCCAGCTTGTATTTTAATTTTCCATAGATGTATGTATAGAATGCATTCTTTTGTATGTAATTAGATAGGACCTTTTGGAAGAGGATTTGCTTAGAGTTGGAAGACCTAAAGTTAGACATATTTTAGATCTTATAGGTCCCCTAACCTGCGATTGAGCCATTGGCTTGACTCAATCTAGATAAGTCCATGGAAAGCATGTGTAATAGAATTGTTAGGAGTTTTCTATTTTTATAATCCTTGTACGAGCACTATAAATGGATAATGTGCAAAGTGAGACCATATAAATGCAAAATTCTCCCATTGGAATAATACTGAATTTAGACTAAAAGGGAATTGGATGTCTCGGCTCTCCATCGAACTTAGGAGAATTAAATTAATTTCTAAGTGCATAATTTTTTCCCAGTAAGTGTAGGTTATGCATTGTGACATTTATTTAAATTTTCTTAGTGCATTTGATGGCATCAATTGAAACAAATTCCATCCCGTATATCGACAAAGCGTTGCAAGATGGAATTCAATTGTTAGATTGATAGAAGTTGATGGGCCCAAGTTCAGATAGATCACAAGCTGTATATCGTTAAAGAGTTGCGGTCACGTGATCTATGAGCCAAACTAAAGGTTGCATCTCATGTTTGACGATGCTGGCAAGGGTTGCTAATTTAATAAATTTTGTGAGTCATATATCGTTAAAGGGTTGCAACTCACCGAATTTATTAAAGAACTCAATCACTCACTACAAAATATTTCCAATGAGATTTTTTAATATTGCAGTGAGAGTGCAATGATTCAAAAAATATAGTGTGAGCCAAGTGAAAATTCAAAGTCCTGTTTATTTTACTTGGTGTACAACATAATAACCTGATTGAATCTTTCTTTATTCTCTGCAGTTTTGGGTAGGTAATGGTCTTTACCCCTAACTAAAAACATAACTTTATGTGATTTTTCATCTTAGATAGTGAAAAATAGCAAAACACTAAAATCCTTTCTTCCTCCACATAAACTCTAATTCGTCCAACCCCATCTAAGGTATAGGAGGTGGAGCTTCAAGAATTGAAAATCATCTTTCGTGTGATAATCTAGAGGAAGGAACGATCCGTTGCTTCTCAAAATCTTGACTTTAGAAATTCATCGAAAAGGTAATTGGATTACATCATATTCTTGTTTTCGATTTTATGTGAATATAAAATTATCAAAACATGAATTGAATTCGGGCTTTTGTGAATCAAAGAAATTTCTTTTATCCGCTGGTTCGACTCACAACAAGTTTGACATAAACCATGACTCTCACTCAATCAGGATGTTACAATGAAGAGCTTATACTCACAGGGTATCTGTGACCTAAAGGTTCGTATATGATCTATTAGATTTGATCTCAATTGGGTTCCGATGTGAGTCCACGAGACTAGCTAGGTGACACTCACATCCTTGGTTTCCTCTCAATGCCAATTGAGACAAATCTAGAGAGTCGCACTTTAAAGGAATTGTGTGAAGAAAACTCTTTCATTGTCAAATACATAAATTAGGTAATTGTCATTTGATGGACAAATTAATTCATTTGGTTAATTATATTAATGAAAATAAATTAATGATAAATAATTAGATGTATTTATTATAGTCATCCTATCCTAAATCAATAATTGGATTATTAATTTAGGAGATTATCAATTAATATTATATTTTAATGAGATTAAAATATATTGGACTTAATTAATAATTGAATTAAGTTGAAAGTCAACTTAGCCCATATGGATGATGGTAGGCGTGTGTGCGAGGAGTTTGATGGGCTCATGGAATTAATAATTCCAAGCTCATTACTCCTTATATATACCTAACTACCTAGTTCAATTGTGAATCCAAAGGAGGTGGATTTTTCTTCAAGTTTCTTCCGCCATGATATCTAGAGGAAGGAGTTCAGAATTGCTGCTACCTAGTAGATCAAGAATTCAATTCTTCTCAAAGGTTAGTAAATCGATTAAATTAGATTTTATCTTTTTCGTCTTTTATTAAAATCATTAAAACCTAAGAGTGGTCCAATTGTGAATCCGGATATGTTTTCTTTTCCTCTGCGCATGAATCAGGATTCACAACACAAATCACTGATTAATCTGAAGAATTGAGAATTGATCAAATAGCCTGTTGTTGGGCTTTTTTGTGGCTCGTGTTGGGAATCCTGTTAGGCATGCGCATGGAATATAAAAATAGATCCGGATTCCCAAACCAAGATCAATTCATGGCTTTCGACGATTTTTAATCAAAAAAAAGATGAATACGAAAAACTTACCTTTTTGCGTAGTCAATCTTCAATCCTCGGGAATCTTCAATTTTCTCCAACGGTTCAATTGTACCATCTCTAGATCATCACGTGGCGGAATCGACTCCGGCAAATCTCCATCTCTGACTCCATAGGCGGCTAGGTGAGAGAGTGTGGAAGAATAACAATTTTCTCTATCTTGTATTTCTGGTGGAGGATTTCACGTTATGGTTTTTCAACTGTCAACTGTATTCTCTGGCTTGTGTTGGAGGATTAAATAAATCCTCCAACTAAGCCCATTAGTACATGCTCATATGGGCTTTTGAACACTAATTGGGCTATGTTGACCTAGTCAACTTAGTCCAATTAATTTAATCAATTAACATTTAATCCAATTAAATATATTGATTAAATTAATACTCTTATTAATCAATTAAATAATTAATTAACTAATATTGTAGTTTAAATATTTATTTAACCTAGTCAATTAAATATTCAAACTAATTAATTTAATTTACCATTGTTTAATCCAATTAAACAACCAATTAAATTAATTTGTCCAATTAATTAATTCATCCTACCCAGGGACAAATTACTAGAACACCATCCAAATACAAAACTTGATTTCTCCGTCTATTCCTTTATAGCGCGACTCTTTAGGTTCGTCTCAATTGTCAATGGGAGGATAGCAAAGGATGTGGGTGACACCTAGCCAGCACCGTGGACCCACATCGTAGCCCAATCGAGTACGAAATGACTATGTCATTACGAACCTCTAGATTATGAATACCGTATGAATATAAGCCCTTCACTAACGTATCCCGATCGAGTGAGAGTCTTGAAATATGTTCAGGACTCGATGCTATGCTTAAGAATCATAGTAACATGAGATTACTAAACACGGGTTAGTTCATCAGCTTTAGCCACAGACTTTCAATCTCATTTACCTATGATCGCATAGGATACTTCTCGTTTACTTTCGAGGCAATGAATTCCTTTCTTTGCAATCACCTCACATGCTACTTGTCTATTAGAACGCATTTCGAGGTCGACCCCACTTATCAACGGGTGAATTGAGCCTAACTACTCTAGTGACAGAATCCAACGTCACAAGCACAATGTGACCGTAACTCCTCAAGTCTAAGGCTCACGTATACTTTCATAATTAGTAATCCAATTATTGACAGTCACTGAGTAAAAACCCATGTGATTGGATTACTACGAGCTAGCCGTGTTCGAATACACTAATCTCATCAATGTATCTATGACACAAACTCCCACTATCCCATAATGTTCGACTGACACTCCTTTATCAGAGCATGTGTCATACAAGTCCATACGAATCTCAATGCTCAATTGAGATTCTCCGATTTGCGAACCATTTAAGTAATTAAGAATCAAACTCTTCCAGTGCCCATCTCCTTAACTACTATAAGGAGTGCATAGGCTTGTCTTGATACACATGGACTAGTTGTTCATTTAAGACTTTATAGATGTCTTCAAGAATTATACGAACAACATATTGTTGCCTTTTTATTAATTAGAGGTTTGCACAATATAAACTTGTGCCTTATATTCTAACTCCTCGTTGATATCGAGGGCACATTCCCAACAACTCGCGGGTGTGATGTGTCCCGACATCATAGGAGATATCATTGTGATACTGTGGTTGATGCCTTTTGAAGATATTGACTTAGTAAACCCATATAGTTGGAGTTGAGCTATATTGGCATGGTTGAACTGTCAACTAAGCACAGCTTTCCAGAAAGATAGCATAAATATTGCAAGTTCATTTCCAGGTGGGAAAATGAATTTCTTAGTTATTATTATGATTTTTATTATAATAATTTATGGTTATTCAATTAATGTATTTCTCTTTTAACAGATATGTGTGTGGTCTTGGATGACGGTTGTAAGGCCTCATAGAGTACCTAGAGTAATGACGGGAGTTGATGTGCAAGGCATTGTCCGAGCTCCTTATAGTGCACGGTAATTTACTACTTAATACGAATTTTAATTAAGAAACACACAATTTTTTTTTACTTATTTGAATGATTGATGTTTGAAGGTGGTATCGACCTGTTTCAAATACCCGCTTCAGCCGGTCACAACCTCCCGGTAATTAGAGATGGACTTGATCAGATGGTCGATGGACATAACGTTATTATATTATGAAGTTATATCTCTCTCCTATTAAAATAAACTAATACATTTTTCATAGTTTAGTTTGTTTGTTTGGACTCCATACAACTTCACTGATGCAGGCATAACTGAGTTGCCACCTCAATATTTGAACAGTGACGTCTGGAGAGCATCGGTTCCAATGATATTCTTCGCCGTCGTGGAACAACATTGTCCTGAGCGTGTCTTCGGCAATTCGGATTACGCCAATACATTCCATCCCCAGCTGGATATGTTCGCAGGATGAACCGCATGGGGAGGTCCACTAATAATTGGGTAGTTAAACACGCTCAGAAAATTCTGAGACGTCCAATGAGACTAGTGAGTTGTGACAACAAAATGAAAATAAGATCAAATTTGTTTTAATGAAATCTGAGACGTTCAATGAGATCAAATCCACTCTCTAGATTTTGGAGTCTGGGTCTTATAACTAGTGACAACAAAATGAAAATAAGCGGGCTGAAGCCCATAGCCAGCCCTACAGTAACTAGAGACGAATGGCCACAAATCCGGGCTTCAAAATACAGATAGAGAAGCCCATCCATCAAAATTCACAAGAACATTTCATTTCATTTCATTCGTATTGAGATCATCCCTCCCTGAAAAATTAGAAGGAAGGAAGGAAGAAGAGAGAGAATGGGTTATGTGCTTCGAGTGAGATTGGCGTCGTTCTTCACGGGCGCCGCTATAGCATCCGCCGCCGGTCTCTATTTTCTACAAAAGGATTATAAGATTGCCCACCACGCCATTTCTCAACAGGTTTTTTTAATTATATCGTCTTTCTTCCTCTTGTTTTGGGTTGAGTCAAATTTCGCTTTTGTTTTAGCCCTTTTAATTGTTATGAATTCGGGTTGAGAAATGATTTGATGATGCCAAGTAGAATAATGTACCATTTTTTTGCCCTTTTGCTTTTGTTCTGATGAGGTGTTAAAATAATAGGACATGAGGTCAACATTTAGGAGCAATATATTGCGGTAATTCACTTGAAGCTGTGCCAAACTGAAATCACAAGACTGTGAATTGATTTCGTGTGCAAGGTGGTCAAATTTGTTTACATTCTCAGATTTACTTGACTAGTGAACTTAAGATAACTTTGCATAAAAATGGTGAAATCTACTTGCATCGTACTAGTTGATGTATTCGCGATATGTTCTAAAGCCTTCTTAAGCATTTATGTGTCAATTACTTGAATTCAGCCTTTGACCGCGAAATTTGGTATTGGTCCTGTGAAGAAAGGCATGCCAGCAATTTACATTGCTTCACTCTCTTGCCTAGCGATCTTCTAGCATATTCAAATCTATTAAAATAGACACATTGAGCCCTATAATACCTGAAAGACATCCCAAATATCATTAGTGATCCTATCTTTCTCGATTTTAACATGCTCCCTTGTCTGTCTATTAGGGAATTACATACGTTTTGTCATCAATAGCCAGTTAGTCCTTCAGACCTTCATTATTATGTCATATTTGCTATATTATACTTTCTATTATATTGATGTGAATTAACTAACTACATGCATTTAGGCCATTGTTACTTAATATGTAAACAGTTTCAATCATAGTTGTTAAAGGTGCATGTGCCGTGTGCTTAGGCTCCATTGGCAGCTGATTGCGCCTTTTTTAGGCCGAGGTGTAGGTCTTCAATAAGGTGCACACCTTGGGTGCACTTTGCGCCTTCTTTTAAGACTCAAAGTTTACTGAAGTTACATCACATCATTCCTCACTTGCCAAAGACAATAAGCACAGTAACAAACACAATTTTGAGTAGAAGGTGTTGAAGGACCAAACTCTCGAGGTATGATTCTCAAGTTATCTCCACAAATAAAGTGTTGAGCAGTTGAGGATGTAAACTGAAATTCTATAGCCTTATATTATTTAGTAAACCTGCCATAGTTTCCATCCATAAAATAAAGGAATACCTGCCGATAGATTGACTACCACTCATTTTCATGCTAATCAACAACAGACCTGGAACTCTTCAGACCCCGGATGCATGTTTTGTGTAGAACTGCATATCGCCATCGACAATCCAAATCATTATGCCTCTATATGCTGGAGGCATACGTTTTGGAGAAATGGTAAGCAATGCAAATAATAGCCCTAGAACTTTGATCTGTCACTTTCAAGCGCCATTACGAATAAACTTGCCTATTTTATCTTAAGACATCTGTCCAAAGTTTGAGACTGTAACTAACACGGTCTATTACAAATAAATGGAAAATTAGCACTTCCTGAATTGTATTTAGTAATAACTGAATTGTCATCCAGAATAACCTCTATAATCCATTTATTTTGTTTCTCTATTTTATTCTCACATGAAGAAAATCTCGTATTCTTATCACCGGGAGCAAGTCTCAGATAATTGTCTAGTAGTTTTCGAATTTGTCCCATCTCTTCTTTGGCTCGTGAAAGCCTGTCGGTAATGCCACGAAATTATTCATAGTGCAATTGCTTGAGTGCTCCTTTCAACAATTTAGGTTTTTAGCGTACTCTATTCATAGCTGTACTGCTTCGATGAGAATTTCCGATGCTAGCCAGTCTCTTTCCATAATGAATCGTGAAGGTAAAGGATTTGAAAGGTTTCTTCAATTTCAGTTGTTTACACTCTGTTTGGTTCTAGAATTTTGGTTAATAAAAGAAAAGGAAAGGAAAAGGAAAAGTTATTTGTTTTTGGTCATTTTCATCACCGAATTGTCTCAAATTAGTATTAGATTTTCCCAACTATTTCATTTTCTCTGATAACCAAATAAGAGAAAATGATTTTCCTTATGTTTTCTTTTCCTTTCTCTAACAATTTCCTTAAACCAAATCCTTGCATTTCCTAGAATAGTAAACCAACTAAAATTTGCTTTAGTGGATTTGAGGTCTTCCGAAAACCGGCCTTGTTGAGGTAATTGTCCATTTCATATTTCATGCATATGAGTACAGCCCATTGGTTGGACTTGGATCCCAAGCATCTCTCATGTCTGACATTGGAATCACCAAAGAGAATGCAAGATGTATTCATAACAAGGAGAAGTGACTCGAAATATTATTCCAGACAAGTCTCAGACCACTTACTTGATTCATCCCATAAACAAAAGAGTCATAAAAGATGATTAGAACTAGGGCTGTACACCGAGTCGAGCCGGCTCGAGCTTCACCCGAGCTCGAGCTCGTTTATCTGTGTTCGTGAGCTCGCTTTTTTTTTAATATATATATGTATTTGTACTATATACATATATATCCTATTTAATAATATAAATTTACAATTAATATTTATCTAAAACTGAAAATAAAAAACACAACACCATCTAGTCATTTACAAATCGTGAGACGAGCTCCAGAAAACCCTACCCCTCTTCTCGCTGTGAAATTGCCACCCTCTCACCACCATTTACTGGCGTCGGAACGCCACGAACCACCGTGTATCGACGTCGTTGACCACTAGCCTAGCACCTTCGGCCGCCAGTAGCTCCCACACTTCGCTCTTCAGTCGCCAGACTCGCCACCATAGCTAGATGTCCCAGCCTCTTCGCCATCACGTCGCGCCACCACCGGTCATCACCGCTTTGACGCCGCTGCCAACGTCAAGCACGGCACCACTTCGGGCCACCGCCTGTAAAAAAGATGTAAGGGTTTGTTGATGAAAAAATCAGAAAAATGTTAGGGTTTCTGTTGTAAATATTAGGATTTTACAGCCATGTTGTAAATATTCATGTTGATGAAAAACCTAAATAGTTGTTGAGGCTGTAAAATGGTGGAAAATAGGGTTACAGTTGAGGACTCGAGGCTGTAAAATGGTGTAAAATTGTTTGTGGTAGCTTAGATTCTTTTTACCTGCTGTAAAAATGTGTATATATGTGGGTATAAGTATATTCATGATATCGAATTTCGATTTGCCACTTCTATGTAATTTTTTTCTGAATTTTAACAAAATATGCTCTGTTTCAGTTCAGATTTCACTTGATTGGGTGTTTTCTGTTTCTATTTTTATATAGCATGAATAAGTTTTCATATGAATGTTTGCTCTATTCATATTGATATTTATGTTTTGTGTTTGAGAGTTTTGGCTTTAGATGCTTTTTGTTTGAATTGCTTGTTGCTGCTGTTTTGTAGCTTTGGGTTTGGCTGCTGTTTGAATTGACAGAAAACTGATGCAATTTTATGCTTAATGCAAAAATTTTGGGCCTGGCTCGAGTTTAAAAGTTGTTGAGCTCGTTAGAGCTTGAGCTCTTTTATGCTCAGCTCGACGAGCTCAAGCCTGGCAAAATCACCAGGTCTCGACTCGAGCTTTGCTCGTGGACAACTCTAATTAGAATTGCAAGATAGTAACCAAAAGAATGATTTAATCAGATAACTTAATAGGGATACTGGATCTCACAGCCAACGGCAATTAAGTACGTTATAATTGGTAAAATTAGAGAGTTATCTATTTAAAGTTATTTAATGATGGAAATTTGGATTTAAGATGATTTCCAGTACTAACATGATTTACTTTTAATAAATTGTCTACACTAAAGTATCTTGGGGCTGAAGATTGATGCTTTGTTGAGTATGGTGTTTATTTATTTGTTTCATTAGATGAATAGCCTTTATGAATCTCTGGATGAGCGTGTATCAGCATTGGAGAAATCGAAAGAAGTTGAGGCACCAAAGCACGTGGAAGCTGCTGAATAAAACTATTGCTGTGCTTTTTGTGAGCAAGAGCTGGAGGTTCGTGTAATTGTTATCCGTTTTGACTGTCGTGTAGGTTCGGTTTTCTGAAACATTTGAAATGTACACAATTCTAACCGCTTTCAAATAGCAGTGGTTTATGATACACGGGAGATTGTGGTTAACATACCAATGGTGTCATTGTGGTGATGAGAAATGTGGAATAAATCTTGACTTTGGATTTTGAATTAGACTGTGCTCTTCATGCTTTTCTCTTTTTCGCTCCAATTTTCCGACGGGTGTTTGATTATACTGATCTGTTTTCTGGAGGACTCACCCTAATACTTGCATGGGCTGAACTAATGTATTAAATATTAGTATCGTCGTATATTTCAGGGTATTAAATTTACGGAAATTTCAAGGATATCCATAATTTCGGTTTCGATTCTAAAGAAATCAAGGAAATTTATAGAAATAATTGAAAATTTTAAATGAAATTTTGGGTATTTTTAATTTACATTATTATGCATTTTTTACATTAATAATATTGTGTATATAATGTATACAGTGTTGTTAATTACTATGAATAAATCTATGGCGGGAATTTTAAATAAGTAGGAATTGAAAGTAAAGTAATGAATAAATGTCTTTAAAACTTTATTAAATCAAAACACATACACTTTTCATAATAATATTAATCAAATTCATATGGAATTTTTAAGATCAAAATTGTTCTATTTTGTCTCACATCAACTTTTCATACTCAATAATTGCAATCCCAAAGAAAAAAAAATATCTATAATTAATTTTTACATGTTACTAATTAAACATAAAATTGAAAATAAATAATTTAATATTATCTTTAAATCTCGGGTTTCAACGAAAGTTTTGGGAAATTTCGGGTTTTGGTCAAAATTTTGACTGATATTCTGCAAAATTGGATCTAGAGTGAGATTTCGCTTCGTTCTAACAACTATGATAAATTTTTGTGTACCAATTAAGAGGGTGTTTGGTTAAGCTTATAAGTTACTCTAAACATCTTATAAGATGTTTTAGCACTTATAAACTCTATAAATTTATTTAGTAATTTTTTTCAAAAAACAGTTTATAAGTCAAAAAACTGTTTTTAAAAAAGTAACCAAACCCCACTTATCTTATAAATTGTTACATCTTATAAACTCCTAAAAATCTTATAAGATGTTTTGAAAAGTTTAGCCAAACATCACTCTCAATGTAATATTCAATGTAATATTATTGAAGAAACTTGAATTATATTTTATTTTAGTATGAATGTTAATCACAAATAACATACTCCATTAACATGTACGTCATAGCCATTCATATATATTATATTTTATATTATATATATAAGAGGCTAATAAAACTTGTTAGACACATGGGGCACAAATATGGCCATAAGCCCCATAACTCTTCCGATAAGAAAACCAAAGACAAAACACCACCACACGCCTTCTTTCACGTATCTTCTTTTAACGACCTCTTCAATTAAAATGTCAAATACAACTCGACAAACCTCCATCATTCTTCCTCAGTATTCATTTCATACTTATAAAAGAAAAATAAAAAATAAATTTTAAATTATTTTTGATCTTCTTATTTTGGGTTCTACATTGATTATTAGCAAAGAAAAATAAGAAATGGTGGTTCTAAGCTTCCAAGCAATCAATTTCCCATCAGTGAGCCATTGCTGCATCCAGAGACAAGGACATTTTCACTACAACGGCATCGTCCGATGTGGGATTGCGGAGGCGTCGGGGGTGCCGGCGCCGATGGGGCAGAAGACCAAGTACAATGATGGGGTGTTCGAGAGGGTGTTCATGACTCTGTTTGCGAGGAAAATGGAGAAATTCGCGAGAAGTGGCGGTGAAAATGAGAAGAAGAAGAAGAAGGGATGGCTGGATTATGATTACGATTCGTTTGTTGAAGTATCGAAGAGAGTAATGCAGGGAAGGTCACGTTTGCAGCAGCAGCAAGTTGTGCGTGAGGTGCTGCTCTCCATGCTTCCTCCTGGTGCCCCTGCTCAAGTATGTCATATATGTATATGTCTCTTCTTTTCATTTTCATCTACAAAGATAATTGCACAACCTCTCCCCTCATTTTCAGCCTAATTACCAAAATCTCCCCCACTTTCGGTAAAAAATTTTTTTATAACTTTCCCCTATTAGATTACAATTTCACCATTTTTCAGTATAAAAATATTACGGGAGGTGTGTTGGTAATTTTAAAAATCTCAAGGGATTTTTTGTAATTACATGTAAGTGAGGGGTATGAGTGTAATTATTCATTTTATGTTTGGAACTTGGAAAGGTCTTTGGTGCACTCATAGTACTATACACCCAATGGTGCGTATCATGCCACATCACATTATGTGACTATGCTCTAATGTGGCATGATGCACACAATTTCATGATGTTCAATAGAATCAACATCCGATGCATTAAAGAATTTTCCTTGGAACTTGGGTGTTACCATGTTAGTGATTGGAAAATATGTCATCCCTTATCATTTAAAGAAGGGAAACACTCTAATTTATCTTGTAAAGAAAGTTACTTTGACTTTGGGTGGTTGTTTACCGTAGAAGTGAATTGTCATTTTAACCTGTTAGTAAATTCATAACGAGGGCGATTATTACTTTGGAAAAGTGTGATGCCGCCTAAGTCCACATAAGGCTTACTTTCAAATTACTATTTTATAACAAAAGTTATCTTCTAATATATTTAGATGTTTTTAACATTTATTTTCTCAGAACACTTGAAATTTCAAAATAAAACCAAAACAAAGGCTGCTCTCTGCCATTTTCAATTAGGCCCACTGTCATGTGGTGTATACGAAGAAGGACCCCGATGGGGGTCTGAATATTATTAAAGGGAAAATAAAGGCAAATGTATGGTCTTTAATATTTTCATTTCGTGGGTGAAAATGTGCTAATAATTTGTAATCTTCACATAAGGTGTGCGTCTATAACTTGCATTAAGAGGTTCAAGAAAAAAAAATGGAAAAAAGAAAAATTAGAAAATTGACTTTTTTGTTTTAAGTTTAACACTTGTATGTATCCTTTGTTTTGCAACTTGAGTTAGTTTTCCAACAACATGAAAATACAGAGGGTGTTTTGCAATTTGTGGTAAAATCATAATTATACACCAAAATATTGCTGGCTATGGGGTTCGAACCCATGCGCACTTATGTGCAGAAGATCTTAAGTCTTCCCCCTTAACCTCTCGGGCAAACCAGCTTCAGTGATATCCTATTCAAAATTTTACTCTATTATTATCCGTAGCCTTTTCTTCTTTTACGAAATATCATTTAGAGTCCACTATAATTGAGCTTCAAACCCCGGGGGTAAATATATATTATAATAATAATATAATATTAACTAACTATGAGAGCAATGCATTAACTGTTTATTTTTTTTATCCATACTATATATCATACATATATAGGTTAATTAAAATGTGTTTTGGATTTGCAGTTCAGAAAATTGTTTCCACCAACAAAGTGGGCAGCAGAGTTCAATGCCGCATTAACAGTACCTTTCTTTCACTGGTTAGTCGGCCCTTCTGAGGTACAATTACTTACTTATTCTCCTTTCTTCTATCTCAATCGCATTCCGTGAATGAAGTGAATTAATATTGATGTGCTTCGGAAAATGAGTCGGGGTGAGGGTGTGACCACCCTAGTCAAAATATTTCGTGGGTCCGACCTACAACACGACAAATCAATTCTTCTCAGATAATGATGACTACTGTAGGTTTTGAGAGTGACTTGATCTCTCCACAGATAATTTAAATATCTAATTTCTCAATATTTATAGGAGTGTCTAATCACTAATGGGATATGTGCCTCAGACTTTATTAGCTCCTTAACTAACCCGTAGGGATAATGGGCCATCTTCATTTATAATTAACTCATAATTATAAATCCATGTGTATATTATTAATATAGGTTTAAATTCTCAAATTATCCTTAATCAAAATTATAGCATGTCAAATATAATCATAGCCTTTGTAAGTATCTATTCACCGGGAAAACTCCGATGGATCACGTTTTTGAATTTCCTTGTTCAATTTTCTAGCTCAAGTATTCTGAAATATGGTGCATTCAGTAGGTTGTGGAAGTAGAAGTCAATGGAGTCAAGCAAAAAAGTGGAGTCCTTATAAAGAAATGCAGGTAACTTTGCTTTTCCAAACGTATTTGTCTCAATCTATGCTTATAAATACTTAAAAAACCATACAAGACTCAATAACTTTGCTTCAAAGTATAAATGTTAAGATAGTACTTTTAAAGTTTTGAGATGAATACATTTGAAGGTACCTGGAGAACAGTGGATGTGTAGGAATGTGCGTTAACATGTGCAAAATTCCAACACAAGATTTCTTCACCAATGAGTTTGGCCTTCCATTGACCATGATCCCAAGTATGTCTCTCCATTACCTCCTTTCTTTTACTTCTGTGACATACACGCCACGATGTCTTAATTGTGACACCAATGGTTGTCTTAATTTCTGTTTGATGTCGCAGATTTTGAAGATATGAGTTGCGAGATGGTGTATGGACAAGTTCCTCCGCAGTTTGAAGAGGATTCAGCATCCAAACAACCTTGTCTTGCTGATATTTGTACGTCTTTTCAACTTCTCCATTGCCCCCCACTTCTTCTTATTAATTCTCTGCTTTAATGAAAAACTTAAACCCTCTGGCCTCTGCAATTTGCAGGCTCCATCGCGAATCCTACTTCAAGTGCCTGTCCCAAACTACAAGCATGAGACGATCGATGAGATGGAAAAATTATGCCTGTTTAATAAGATTTTGGTGATAACTTACCTTGTCCTAAGCCCTTTTAGTCATTATGACGCTCTTATAGATATATTATACAAATTTGTCATGGTAATTACTCAATATTCTTTCAAGGAAGAGAGTCTATCACTCTTGGAACTTCAACAAGGATTTGAACTTGTATTTTTGATGCTCTGTATATATAATATTGTGTATATATATATAGGATGACGTTTTCCTAAGATTTAGCATGTAAACTATTATGTTCTGCTTGTACTGATAGAAGTATGTTAGCTTCCTGTGTACGTGTCGCTGGTAGCTGAGGTAGGAAAGTCTCTTCCTTCTCCAATGATAATAGCAATTTATCCTTGATTAATATATAATATATTGGAAAAATTACACACAAACTCCCTCACTTATTATGTAATTATCAAAACTCCCCCTCAATTAATAAAAATTACTAACTCACTCCTTAATGTTAAGAAATTTTTTACAATTACACCACCTGTGTGTTTAATAATTCTTACAAATTTACCCCTACCTTACAAATTGACCCCTTGAGGAGGTGTGTTGATAATTTTCAATAAATGGGGGGAATTTTGGTAACTACACAATAAGTGAGGGGGGTCTCTGTGTAATTTTCCCTATTATATTTCATTTGGAAATCATTCTCTTTCACTGAGTGCTTTAACTTACTCGAACACAAGTTATGTTAAAATAAGGAGAGAAAATATAAAAAGGAAAGAAAGAACTTCATTGATGATCAGAGGAGAAGGTACATGAATGAATGATTAATCCTGGAAGAGAGAAACTAAGCCTATTTATACAACTAACTTAACTAGCCGTTAAGAAGGACTTAGACAAAAGCGTGTAAAGAAATAAAAATACATTTACAAAGAACACTTATGACTAAATAATAATATAACTGAAAGTGCTATTCTTAACACTCCCCCTCAAGCTTGTAGGCTAAAACACATCAAAGACTGCTAGTTTGCTTAACAGATATTCAAATTGAAGCTTCCCCATGGCCTCTGTCAATAAATCAGTAGGTTGTTCACTTGAAGACAGATATTGAGTAGCAATCTTCCCTTTTTGAATCTCCTCTCTAATAAAGTGACAATCTACTTCAATGTGTTTGGACTTCTCATGATATACTGGATTAGCTGCTAGTTGAATAGCAGATTTGCTATCTGAGTACACTTGAACTGGAAGCTTCACCTCAATGTTTAAATCATTTAACAGACTAAGCAACCAAAGTACTTCACAAGTAGTAGATCCCATTGCTCTGTATTATGCTTCTGCAGAGCTCCTAGAAACAGTATTCTGCTTTTTGACTTTCCAAGAAACCAATGATTCACCAAACTTGATTGCATATCCAGTCAAAGACTTCTTTGTCATTGGACAAGAAGCTCAATCTGAATCACAGCAAGCAGATAACTCAAAGTTAGCTTTAGATGACATTAACAACCCTAATCCAGGTTTACCTTTCAAGTATCTAAGCACCCTATACATAGCATCTAGATGTGACTTCCTAGGACTATGGATAAACTGGCTTAAAACTTGTACTGCATAACTGATATCAAGTCTTGTTCAACAAAGATAGATCAATTTGCCAACCACTTTTTGGAATTCAGTAATATTTGTTAAAACAAGATCATCATCACCTTTATCCAAATTGGAATATTTTATATTCTGTTCCATAGGTATCCCCACAGGTTTACAACCTATGTTAGGAAATTTCATGTTAGATGTTTTGATGATGACAAGATAGGATCTTATGTTAAACCCCAAAAAAAATGTAAGTTTATTTTTTCATAGAAGTTATGTATAAGCGTTTGAAAGTTTGTAATATTAATTAGGCTTGTAATTTTTATCTTTATAGATTTTAGACTAAGTATTAGATACCGAATCGCTAATAGAATTCTAGGTGAGTCTATTAGAGATGAAGTTGAAGATCAGCGTTTGAAGTCAAATGAAGATGAAGATTTGTTCTTAGCGACTGTCAAACTCTAAAGGACTATTTCAGGATTTATGGATCAAGCGCTCAAAGCACTCAAGCGATCAGTATCAGATTCACCTGAAATAAATCCTCAAGTCATGAAGGACTTAAATGCAATCATTCAACGGACATTTATTTCCAACGGAAAATAAATTCAAATGCATTAAATGCTTGATAAGAGCATTAAATGTGATAAGCTATTATGACTTGTGGACAAGCCACCTTTTGACTAGACTGTCAGGAATCAGAGTTTAAGTCTGCTCCCGTCCAATCGGAACCAGCAGGATTTCAGGAATGTCAGAGAAAAGGCTGATTCACGCGCCGCGTGAAGAACACGCGCTCATATGTGTCCAACGGACAGATCCCAAGAATTGCCTATAAATACCTCATTCCAGCAAACCCTAAATAGATATACATAAGTACATACACAAGAAAGTGAAAACTTTGTTGAAACTCGTTCTCAAGAAAAGCTTAAAAACTCCATAGCCAAAACCTTTCAAACTTTTTACATACATTCCACACAGTCACAAATATCTCAAACATCTTCTAAAGAAGAAACTCAAATTCTTACTGAGATATTCCAAGTTGTTTGATCTTTCCAAAAACAAACAAAACCTGTGTGACAAAAACCCTCAACCTTTCATCTGAGTGAGAAAGTTGTTGAACTCCTTACAGGCAGTATTTCTGAGTGAGAGAAGCTTGTAGAAGAAGATCTTCATTGGTGCTGAGATCTGTGTGATCAAGGAGCCCGAGATCATCTTTCACCTCTTTACTATCTTGTAGAAGATTCTGTGTGATTCTTTGATAATCAACTTAGTAAATTCCCTCCAAGTGAAAAATGAGAAGAAGGACGTGGCTGGGAACCGGTGAACCTTAGTAAATTCTTTGATATCACCACGCTTACAACGTAGGCTATGTCGGGTCGTGTGCATAACATGGCGTACATCAGACTACCCACTATAGACGCATAGGGCACCGTACCCATTTCTTTCCTATCTTCCTCACTTTGAGGAGACATAAACTTTGAAAGGTGCACCCCATGTCTCATGGGCAAGAAACCTTTCTTAGATTCTTCCATCCTAAATCCTTTTAGGACTTCTTCTAAGTAAAGGGTTTAGGAAAGTCCTATCATTCTATTTGCTCTATCTCTGTAGATACAAATTCCTAGAATATAGATCGCTTCTCCCAAGTCTTTCATGGAAAATGTATTTGAAAGCCATCTTTTGACTGATGTGAGCATTCCTACATTATTTCCTATGAGTAGAATGTCATCCACATATAAGACCAGAAAAGTGATTTTGCTCCCACTAACCTTCTTATAAACACATGGTTCATCTTCGTTCTTGACACAGTCAAATCCTTTAACAGCTTCGTCAAAACGTAGATTCCAACTCCTAGAGGCATGCTTAAGTCCATAAATGGATCTCTTAAGTTTGCACGCCTTTTGAATACCAGATCCAGATGTGAAGCCTTTAGGCTAATCCATATAGATATCCTCTTCGAGGAAACCATTTAGAAAATCCGTCTTCACATCCATCTGCCATATCTCATAATCCAAGTGTGCAGCTCTTGCCAGCAGAATTCGAATAGACTTGATCATTGCCACAAGTGAAAAGGTCTCATGATAGTTAATTCCTTCCTTTTGACTATAACCTTTTGCTACAATCCTTGCCTTGTATATGTCAACTTTTCCATCCGGGCATATCTTCCTCTTGTAGATCCATTTGCACCCTATAGGTGCAATGCCTTCAGGATGATCTACTAGAGTCCAGACCTGGTTGGAATTCATCGAGTCTATCTATGCTTTCATAGCTTCTTGCCACTTTGCGGAGTCGATGTCCATCATTTGCTTGATCATAAGTAGAAGGGTCGTCCCCTGTTAGGAATCCTCGGGTAAAAACGCAGCAGAATAAATTTTTTTATCTGATTCCTAATCTCGGATCACTTTAACGAATTAATGATTTTGATAGCTTTCTAAAAACTAAAACGAAATTGTTTACCTTTTCAATCTCGTATATTTCTTCGCTTAACAGCAACTCCCCGAGCTCCTGTCTCTAAAGATGCACGCAAAACGAACCTTCAAAAGTTCTTCCAATGTTTCCTCTTTGATGTAGTGGATGGCTAGGGCAAGCAAAGGAGGAGGGAGAATTCTCTTTCTCTTGTGTTATGTAATTAGGTTAAGTTACCTAGTTGTTATGACTTGTTAAGTATTTAAGTTACCTTGTAACTTCTCTTACTTAGGAAACAAGTCAAGGAGTCTTCCAACTACTCATGGTGGCCGCCCCCTTAGGTCTCCTCAAGGACGTGGGTGGGCTTCGTTGGCCCATTCAACTTTAGCCCACCTATTCAATCATGTATTTAATTTAAATCCCATTTAAATTACAACACATATTAAATAATTAATTAATCTTTAATTAAATAATTTAATTTAATCCTATTAAATTAAATATTTAATTCATTGATTTAACCAATAAATCAATGCGTCCTTTTAATTACATCTTTCTAAAAGATTAACAAAAAAGACCTCTCGTTCGTTTCTTATAGCGCGACTCTTTAAGTTCTTCTCAATTGGCAATGGGAGGAAATACCAAAGAATGTGAGTGTCACTTAGCCAGTTCCATGGACTCACATCGCAACCCAATTGAGTACGAAATGAACGAATCATTTACGAACCTCTGGACCACAAATGTCGTACAAGTATAAGCCCTTCACTTTGTATCCCGATCAAGTGAGAGTCATGGTTTATGTTAAACTCACTGAACTTGATATTGTGCTTGTAATCATATCATGATGAAATTACAAACTACCCTCCATGTCCCACATGAGTTAGTTTAATTGCTTTGGCCAAAGACTTATAATTTCATATGCATATGATTGCAGAGGATACTTTCCCGTTTACTATCGAGATAGTGAATCTCATCTTGGCGATCACTAAACAACTGCTACTTGACTCATTGAGATCGCACTTCGAGGTCAGCCCCACCAAAGGGTGAATTGGGCCTAACTACTCTAGTAACAGATTCAACAGTACAAGCACATTGCTCATGAACACTTAAGTTTAAGGCCCATGCATACTATCATGGTCAGTAATCCAATCATTGACAGTCACAGAGTAAATACCCATGTGATCGGATTACTGCGATCCGTGTTCGAATACATCAATTCCATTGATATATCTATGACACGTGTCTGACTATCCCATAGTGTTCGACTGACACTTCTTGTCAGAACACGTGTCATACAAGTTGAATCTTGATGCACATTTAAGATTCCTTGACTTGCGAACTCTCTTTTTAGTGATCAGGAATAAGACTCTCCCCGTGCCACATCTTTATTCCATAAAGGGCGAAGAGTCAACCTCGATACACAAGGACTGTTTGTTCAATACTTATTTGATGCCATAAAGATTTACATGAACTGAATAATAATTGCCTTTTATTAATTATCAATTTGTACAACATAATTGAATTCCTTATATAATCTATTTGTACTCATTGGCATCTAGGGCATATACCCAACAATTTCCCACTTGCACTCAATGTCAATCGCTATGGTATCTTATACCCATCTTCTCAAGATGTTTTTCTAGCACCGCCTAAGCCAATGGTTTAGTGAGTGGGTCAGCTACGTTTTTCGCTGAGGTTATTTTCTGCACGGCGATGTCGCCTCTTCCAATGATTTCTCGAATTATATGATATCTCCTCTCTATGTGTTTGGATTTGTTGTGAGACCTTGGTTCCCTAGCTTGCGCAATGGCTTCATTGTTGTCACACCATAGTGGCAACGGAATCCCCACACTAGGAACAACTTGAAGTTCGGCCATGAACTTCTTAATCCAAACAACTTCCTTGATCGCTTCCGAGGCCGCACATATTCAGCTTTAGTGGTTGAATCAACAGTTGTGCTTTGCTTGGAACTTTTCTAAGACACTGCTCCATCGTTCAGAGTGAATATGAACCCAGAACTGGATTTTCGGTCATCGATATCTGACTGGAAATCAGAATCTGTATAATCGTCCACTTTCAATTCTCCATTGTCGTACACCAGAATCATATCTTTAGTTCTTCTCAAGTACTTCAAGATAGGTTTTACGGCGATCCAATGTTCTTTGCCCGGGTTAGCTTGAAACCTACTCACCACGCTCATAGCGTAGGCAAGATCTGGTCTCGTGCATAACATCGCGTACATGAGACTTTCTACTGCTAAAGCATAGGGGACCACACTCATCTCTTTTCGATCTTTCTCACTTGAGGACTCATCTTTTCGGAGAGATGAATTCCGTATCTCATAAGTAACAGACCTCTCTTAGAGTTCTCCATCCCAAACCTTTTGAGGACTTTCTCTAAGTAGGGGGCTTGAGAGAGTCCTATCATCTTATTCGATCTATCCCTGTAGATTTGTATTCTCAGGATGTCGGTAGCTTCTCCCAAGTCTTTCATGGAAAATTTGCTTGAAAGCCATGTCTTTACAGAAGTCAGCAATCCTTCATCATTCCCCATAAATAGAATGCCATCTACATATAGCACTAGGAATATGATCTTGCTCCCACTGACCCTTTTATAGACACATGGTTCATCCTCGTTCTTGACAAAGTCGTAGCCCCACATTTCTTCATCAAAACTAAGGTTCCAACTGCAAAAGGCCCGCTTAAGTCCATAAATGGACCTATTCAACTTGTAGACCTTATGAGAATCTGCACTAGATATGAAACCCTTGGGTTGTTCCATATGGATCTCCTCCCCGATGAATCCATTCAAGAACGCATCCATTTGCTAGATTTCATAATCCGGGTATGTAACTATTGAAAGTAGAATTTTGATGGATTTGATCATAGCTACTGGTGAAAAGGTTTTCTCATAGTCAATGCCCACTTTTTTACTATACCCTTTAGCCACTAGCCTGACCTTATAGGTATCCACCTTGCCATCCGGGCCAATCTTTCTCTTGTAGTTCCATTTGCATCCAATAGGTACAATACCCTTGGGTAAATCGATCAGAGTCCAGACTTGGTTCGAATACATCAAATCCATTTCCACTTTTATAGCTTTATGCCATTTAGCAGAATCCATATCCATCATTGCCTGGTCATAACTAGAGAGATCGTCTCCATGGTACCCATCTTCTATTGCATACATATTATGCTCTTTCTGTAGTAGATAACCATATCTTTTAGGTGGTTGAGATACTCTAGATGACCTGCGCATTGATGGTTGTGTCATTCCCGGTTCGGGTTGGGTCTCTTGAACAGTGTCTTCCGAAAGGGATTTGTTTTGTTCTTCAAGAACAATACTTCTACTAGCTCCTCCTTCTCAAATGAATTCTTCTTCGAGAAAGATTGCCTGTAAGGCAATGATGATCCTTTGATCATCATGCAGGTAGAAAAGGTATCCCATGAAATCCTCGGGATATCCAATGAATCGTCTTTTTAAGGATCAACTTCTCGGCCTTGGTCTTCTTCACATAGGCAGGGCAACCCCATATCCTTATATGTTTCAAATTAGGCTTCCTTCCATGCCATATCTGATATCGTGGGTTAGGAATAGACTTGGAGGGACACCTGTTCAAAATGTGAGCAGCTATAAGCAATGCATACCCCCCCCCCCCACAATGAAATAGGCAGATCAGCAAGCATGGATTGTACCATGTCCAACAAAGTTCAATTCCTTCGCTCTGCTACACCATTCAATTGTGGAGTAGCTGAAGGATTTAGCTGTAAAACTATGCTATGTTCACTAAAGAACTGGTCAAATTCAGCACTCATATACTCGCCATCTCGATCAGACCGAAGTGCCTTAATACGATGCCCCGGTTTGGTTCAATGAATTCAATGAACATTTCTAATGATTCAGACTTGTACTTCATCAAATACAAGTAGCCATACCTCGAATGGTCATCAGTAAAAGTGATGAAGTACTGAAAACCACCGCAGGCCACATTTCCAAAAGGGCCACACACGTCTGCATGAACTAATCCTAAGACTTTAGAGGCCCTTTCAAATTTCCCTGTGAAGGGGGACTTGGTCATCTTGCCTTGGATGCAAGACTCGCAAGTGGGATGGGGGTCTGATCCCAATGAGTCTATGACTCCATTCTTTTCTAACTCGTGTAGTCTATAATTCTCGACATGACCCAGTCTTAAGTGCCAAAGTTGTCTTAGGTTTGTATCAAACAAACTGCGTTTTCTTGTTACAACATTGACATTATAATTATTTTGGACATTAATATAGTATAAACCATTTATTAAAGATGCATTGCCAACACATTCATTTCCTAAATAAATGGTGCAAGAATTGTTTACAGAGGAAAATAAATATCATTTCCTGACCAAAATAGGAATAGAAACAATATTCTTAAGCCCATTGGGCAAAACAAGGCAATTGTCTAACAATAATAAATGTCCAATAAATAATCTAATGGAAGTGGTGCCAATGTGTGTGGCTGCTACACTATGTCCGCTGCCAACATGGATCATCACTTTTCCATGCTCCAGCTTCTTACTTTTTTCCAACTCTTGATTCAAAACACACACGTGAGCACTAGCCCCAGAGTCTAGAATCTAGGAAAAAGTAAATACAGTAACATAACAATTTGTTTCCAAAACATTAAGTTCTATACCTGAAGCAATCTCTGCTTTCAGCTTGGGACAATCGTGTTTCCAATGTCCCATCTCACGGCAGTGAAGACACATGTCTGTCTTCCTTGGACCTCTTCCTTTGAACCCTTTTCCTTTTGCTTTGCCAGTGTCACTCGATGCCTTTAACACTCCCAGCTGCTTTTTATGCTTGTCTTTCTTCTTTCTAAAGGTCTTAGAAGCCCCAATGGTAACGGCTAAAGCAACTTCCTTTCCCTTGGGCTTCATCTGTCCTTGAGAAGTTGAGAGCTTGTTCATTAGCCTAGCCAAAGTGCACTCAATGTCATTCATGTTGAAGTTCACAATGAATTGTGAAAAGGACCTGGGGAGTGATTGTAGAATGAGATATGTCTGAAGGTGGAAATCTATGGTGAAGTCGAGAGCTTCCAATCTCTCGATCATGGAAATCATCTTTAGTACGTGGTTTCCCACATCCTCACCCTCTCCCATTCTTGCTCCAAAGAGCTTCCTCAATATATCATACCGAGCAGTCCTACTATGCTCTCCATACAACTCCTTGAGATGTAGCAATACTGACTTTGCATCATCCATGTTCTCATGGGATCACTGCAAGTTATTGCTCATAGAGCCTAGCATGTAATCTTTGACACAAGTATCGTCCTTGATCCACATGTTGTAGGTATCATGCGCGTCCTCATCGTCATCATCCCCAGGGACGAGAGGACGATTGGCCTCGAGTACATAGCCCAGAGATTCCAAGCTGAGGACAATCCTCAGGTTTTTGAGCCAGTTGGCAAAGTTAGGTCCAGTGAGGACATTTTTTTCAAGCAAAATTGATAGTGGGTTATTTACCATTTTGAGAGAGATATACAAACTGCAGAAAATAAACCAAGATTACATTAGATAATTATGTTGTACCTAAGTAAAATCAGGACTTTAATTTTCACTTGGCTCCCACTGCATTTTTCAAACCATTGCACTCCCACTGCAATGAACGGAAATCTAGTTGGAAAGATTTCGTAGTGAGTGATTGAGTTCTTCAAAAAATTTCAATGAGTTGCAATCTATAACGATGTATGGCTCACTAAAAAATCTAAAAGTGGCGTGTCATGCCAATCAGTCCAACTGATGGTTCAATCCCGTTTTCGCTCATGGATCACTTAACCTCAGCCTGTAACGGAATATCGATGGTGATCCATCTAAGTACTTTCCCATCAACTCCTATTGATCTAACCGTTGAATCTTATCTTGCAACCTGTAACGGTGTATGGGATAAGATTTGCTTCGACTGATGGCATCAAATGCATTTAAAGATCTTTGAATTATGAGTTTATGCATAACCCAAATTAGTCGGGACAATGTCATGCACAACTCATAACTCTATCTCTCTTAAGTTTGATCGAGAGTCAGGATATCCAATACCCCTTACTTACTTAGTATGATTTCATGGGAGAATTTGTTAATTGATTAAGGTCTCACTTTGCACATTAATCCAATTCGCGCATATGTGGCATTATATAAAGCATGCATACATAGAAAACCTAGTTCTTCTATCAACATGCTATCCATGGACTTTCTAGATTGATCTCAGCCAATAGATCAATCAGGAGGATAGGAACCTGTATCAAATCTAATCTTGATATGCTCTGGGCTCCAAGCTATATTAAGGTCCTACCTTTCTAGTTACATAAGATGGAAATGCTCTATACATTACACTACCAAAAATAAAACTGGGGGGCATTATTCGGCCCAATACAACCCAGATAATACAAAAGCGGTAAAACCCTAAGTCCATGGATGCATCCACCACAACATACATCAAAGCATACAAATAAACTGTTCAAGATTATGTTGGTTTCCACTTTTAAAATGGAAAAGAAATTCAAGCTTAATTAAATCTAATTTAATTATGAAAAATAGAATTTAATTCCAATTTAGAAGAATAAATCTAATTTATTATATAATAAATAAGTCTAACTTATTCTTATTTAATTTGAAATTAAATCTAGCCTAAAATAAATCCTATTTATTTAATCGTCACTTACCATAAATAAAATTCCAAATTTGGATTTATAATGTAATTAAATAATATTTAATTACAAAAGTCAAATCCAATTTAACTTAATTAAATCCAATTTAATTTTCAGAAAAACAAAATTATTCATTAGGAAAAAGAGATTTTGACAAATTTCGGGTCCAATTTGTTCATTGGGTCAAACCCAATAAATATTAATAATTATACATATATAAATATAGATAAATATATAAATGTATATATATATATATATTAATTAATCGCCGGGTCGGGCCTGGCCCAACGCCTGATTGCATAGGGCCCTGCCCAACGCTGTGCGTTGGGCCACGCCCAACACGTGTGTGGGCGCTGCAACCCCTCTTTTTCCAATTTTTTTTTGTTTTACTATTTTTGCCGCTGCTGTGCGTTCAAGCGCATAGCGGCGCCGCCGCTATTTCGTACCGCCAGCAGCGTCGCCGTCGGCGAAATCAGGGTGACGAAACAGGGTGATAAATTTTTCAAAAAATCAGGTTTTAACATCCATACAAAAACCAATAAAATCCAAACTTTATTTACCAACATAATCTCAAATGCGAAAATCATTAATTGCGTCAAAGTCGGCTATGATACCACTATAAGGAATCCTCGAGTAAAAACGCAGCGGAATAAATTTTTTTATTGGATTCCTAATCACGGATCACTTTAACGATTTAATGATTTTGATAGCTTTCTAAAAACTAAAATGAAATTGTTTACTTTTTCAATTTCGTATATTTCCTCGCGTAACAGCAACTCCTCGAGCTCCTGTCTCTAAAGATGCACACGAAACGAACCTTCAAAAGTTCTTAATATGCTTCCTCTTTGATGTAGTGGACGGCAAGGTCAAGCAAAGGAGGAGGAAGAATTCTCTTTCTCTTGTCTAATGTAATTAGGTTAAGTTACCTAGTTGTAATGACTTGTTAAGCATTTAAGTTACCCTGTAACTTCTCTTACTTAGGAAACAAGTTAAGGAATCTTTCAATTCCTCATGGTGGCCGCCCCCTTAGGGCTTCTCAAGGACATGGGTGGGCATCGTTGGGCCATTCAACTTTAGCCAACTATTCAATCATGTATTTAATTTAAATCCCATTTAAATTACAATACATATTAAATCATTAATTAATTCCTAATTAATTAATCTTTAATTAAATAATTTAATTTAATCTTATTAAATTAAATATTTAATTTATTGATTTAACCAATAAATCAATGCGTCTTTTTAATTACATCTTTCTAAAAGATTAACACAAAAGACCTCTCGTTCATTTCTTATAACGCGACTCTTTAGGTTTGTCTCAATTGGCAATGGGAGGAAAAATACCAAAGGATGCGAACCCCCTTTTTAGTGATCAAGAATAAGACTCTCCCCGTGCCACATATTTATTCCATAAAAGGCAAAGAGTCAACCTCGATACACAAGGACTGTTTGTTCAATACTTATTTGATGCCATAAAGATTTACATGAACTGATTAATAATTGTCTTTTATTAATTATCAGTTTGTACAACATAATTGAATACCCTATACAATCTATTTGTCCTCATTGGCATCTAGGGCATATACCTAACATCTTTATGAACTCCCACTGCTATAGTGTGGACACCCGGTTTCTCTTGTAGCAGGTACCCATAGTTCCTATCAGGTTGATGTGGTACTCTACCAGATCTTCGCAATGTTGGTTGTGTTTCATCAGGTTCAATGCGTGTTTCTTGAACAGTTTTCTCCCTGTGCGTTTCATCTTGTTCATTATGAACAATCTTTCTACATCCACCACCTTCTTGAATAAATTCATCTTCAAAAAAGTACTCTTTGATCATCTTGCATGTTGAATAGGCATCCCATAGAATCCTCTGAAAAATCGATGAAACGTCCTTTAAGGGACTTAACTTCCAATTTCTCTATCTTTGTCTTCTTGATATTGGCAGGGCATCCCTAAACCATAATGTACTTGAGGTTTGGTTTCCTATTTCTCCATACCTCATATGGGGTTTTAAGAACGAATTTGGAAGGACTTCTATTAAAGAAGTGAACAGCCGTAAGGAGTGCATGTCGTTACAAGAAAATGGATAAATCAGCGTAGTTGAGCATAGATCGAACCATATCTAAAAGCATTCATTTATGCGCTCTGCTACCCCATTTAGTTGTGAAGTTGCCCGTGGTGTGAGTTGCAATCTTATCCCATGTTACTTTAGGAACTTATCAAACTCATCACTTATATATTCACCTCCACGATCCGATCGTAGTGTTTTTATATGATGTCCAGTTTGATTTTCCACTAAAACCTTAAATTCTTTGAACTTATCAAATGATTCAGACTTGTATTTCATCAGATACACGAGACCATACCTTGAATGGTCATCAATGAAAACCTCCACGAGCCATTTCTCCAAATGGTCCACAAACGTCGGTGTGTACAAGTCGTAATACTTCAGTGGCCCTTTTGTTAGGAATTTCATGTTAGATGTTTTGATGATGACAAGATAGGATTTTATGTTAGACCCCAAAAGAATGAAAGTTTATACTTTCATAGAATATATGTATAAGCGTTTGAAATTTTATTAGTTTGATAGGCTTGTAATTTTTATCTTTGTAGATTTTAGACTAAGTATTAGATACCGAGTCGCTGATAGAATTCTAGGTGAGTCTATCAGAGATGAAGTTGAAGATCAGCGTCTGAAGTCAAGTGAAGACGAAGATTTATCTTAAGCGTCTCTCAAAAGCTTAAAGACTATTTCAGGATTTATGAATCAGCGTTCAAGATAATGTTCTTAGCGCCTAGCTAATGCTAAAGGACTATTCCAGGAGTGTTGAACCAAGTGATTCAAGATCAGATTCACCTGAAATACACTCTCAAGTCATGGAGGACTAAAATGCAATCAAATGGCCATTTATTTCCAACACTCTAAAGTCATGGAGGACTGAAATGCAATCAAATGGGCATTTATTTCCAACGGAAATAAATTCAAAACGCATTAAATGCTTGATAAGTGCATTAAATGTGATAACGCATTATGACTTGTGGACAAGCCACCTTTTGACTAAACTATCAACTTTTCGGAGTTCAAGTCTACTCCTGTCCAATCGGAACCAATAGAAATTGAGGAATGTCAGAAAGGGACTATGCGCGTGAGAGACACGCGCCTGATTGTGTCCAACGGACAAATCCCAAGGATCTCTATAAATAGTACCCCTCAGCAAAACCTTAGAGTGTGTGCAGCAGAGAGAAAAACTTTGCTGAAATTATTTGAGAGAAAAGCTTATAAACTCCATAGCCAAAATCCATCAAGCTTCTCAAATACATTCCAAAGACAGTCACCGATATCTCAAATATCTTCATAGAAGAACCCTACACTATTATTGAGATATCCCAAGTTGTTTGAACTTCCCAACATCAAACAAACCTGTTATAATAAACTCTCAACATCTTTCATCTAAGTGAGAAAGTTTGTTGACTTCACAAGCAGTATTTTTTAGTAAGAGAACCTTGTTGAAGAAGGTCTTTATTGGAGCTGAAGTCTGTGTGATCAAGGAGCTCAAGGCCATCTTAGAGAAGATCTTTATTGGAGCTGAAATCTGTGTGATCAAGGAGCTCGAGATTGTCTTTCCAAAAGCAGAGGATTGAAGTGGCTTGTAGCAGAACTTTGTGTGACCAAGGAGCTCAAGTCATTCATATTCATCTCTTCCTTTATCCCTATTTTGTAGAAGTCTCTGTGTGACTCTTCGATAATCAATCTAGTGGAATTCCTCCAAGTGCATAGGGGAAGAAGGACGTAGCTGGGATTACATCACCCAGTGAACCTTACAATTTATTGTGTTATTTACTATTTTATTTGCTTTACTTACAGTTGCACATTATACCTTGAAAAAGCATATAAAACAGTCAAGCGTCTAATTTAAGTAAAAGAGAACGCTAAGCTTTCAAATAGTCTTAAGCGCTTGACCAAGCGCTAAGCTCTCTAAGCGTTCAAAACGATTTAAAGATAAGCAACTAAGGAAAACTTTGTGACGCTAAAACCTTTCAAATAGAAGACTCTAAATCATTCCGCTGTGCTAACCCTGATGAAAGAACTGGACGCTTAAACCTGAGCGGTTATAGTATTCAAATCTTGAGTCTAAGTTAACGTTATCAAAATAGTCTTCAAGTAGATGCTTAGCCAAGCGTCTACATTTTCTAGTAAACGCTTAGTCAAACACTTACATTTTCAAGCGTCCAAATCAATTTTCATACAAAAATTTTTGAAGTAAAAAAAGACTTCAGGGTCTATTCAACCCCTCCCCCCCTTCTAGACCCTTTCGTATGCCACTTGGGACCAACACCTTTCAAAAGTCCCGGTGAAGGGAGATCTAGCCATTTTGCCTTTGAGGCAAGATTCACAAGTTGGTTAGGAATCCGATCCCAATGGGTCAATTAACCCATCTTTCTCCATTTTGTGTACCTTTTGCTCGCCAGCATGGCCTAGTCTAAGATGTCACTTTAAGCTTAGGTTAGGACCTTGCCTACCACGCTTCTTTGAGATAACATTTACAACACATTCATTTCGCATGTTTAAATAACAGAGGCCATTGACTAAAGTAGCAGTGCCAACAATATTATCATTAAATAAAATGCTACAAGTACTGTCAATGAAATTAAAAACATAATTATTCCTAACCAACATAGGAATTGAAATAATGTTCTTAAGCCCGTTGAGCAAAACTAAAACATCCTCTAAATTTAAAACATGTCCAAATTATAAACATAAAGAAGTTGATCCAATGCGAGAAGCCACGACACTCTGCCCGCTGCCAACACTGATCGGCACCTCTCCATGCCCCAGCTTCCTACTTCGCTCCAAATCCGGATTCATTACACAAACAAGAGCATTAGCTTGAGAATCAAGTATCCATGAAGTGGAAAATACAGTTATAGAAATATTGGTTTCTAAAATAAAAAGTTCTATACCTGTTGCACCTTTACCAAAATTAGGACACTCCCTCCTCCAGTGGCCTAGCTCACCGCAGTGAAGGCAACTATCCATTTCTTTTGGCCATTTGCTCTTTATTACCTTGTGGACCCGGAGTGCTAGTAGGTTTCTTAGTCTTTTTCTTCTTGTTGTTTTTAGGCTTAGAAGTGATGAGTAAGGCTACCTCTTTTCCCTTTGGCTTCATTTGATATTGTGCAGTATTAAGCTCGTTCATCAACCCAGCTAAATTGCAATCTATCTCATTGCAGTTGAAATTCACCACAAATTGGGAAAAGGAGTCTGGAAGTGACTGCAAGATGAGGTCAGTTTGTAGTTGCGGGTCCATGTTGAAGTCGAGGGCCTCTAACCTCTCAATTTTCGAAATCAATTTTAGGACATGATCCCCAACTTTTTCACTTTCTTTCATCTTGGCTCCAAAGAGCTCTTTCGATATCTCATATCGAGCAGTATGAGTGTGCTCACCATAGAGCTCCACCAGGTGTGCCAAAATAGCCCTCGTCGAGACCATTTTGTCTTGAGATCTCTGCAACTCATTTGTTATTGAGCCCAGCATGTACCCACGAACCTGGACGTCGTCTTTGGCCCATTTTTATGAACCGCGACTTCCTCCTCACTAGCACGTGTCCTTGTGGGTGCACCCTGGGATATCAATATCCAGTACAAATCCCAGTGACTCCATATTGAGGACTATTCTCAGATTTCGGAGCCAGTCCACATAGTTTTGACCAATCAAAGTGTTCTTTTCAAGTAGTACAGATAACGGGTTGATAGTCATAGTGAGAAAGATAATAAGCTAATAACTGTAGAAAAGCAAAAAGATTTATTAGATTTTATTATAATTGTTGTTTCAAGTTTAAATTAAGGGCTTTAAAAATAATCTTGGCTCCCACTACATTTTTCAAAAATCCACACTCCCACTATGGAATTCGAAAGTCATCATTGGAAGGCTTCGTAGTGGTGATTGATTTCTTTAACTAGATTAATAGGTTGCTACCTTTTGCTGGTATGTGGCCTAGTTATTCTATTAAAGTGATGTCCAACATCAACCCATCAAATGGATGATTCAATCCCTTTGTCCATTATTCATCAAATCTCAACCTTTTAATGATCTTATTGATTTATGAATAATTCAAGTTCAACCCACTGACTATTCATTAGTCTAGCAATTGAATTTCACCTTGCAACCTTTTGCTGGTATGTGGGTGAAATTTGTTTCGACTAATGGCATTTCATGCACTTAGAAAAAAATCAAAATATATTTCAATATTATCTACTAAATATCATTTCTAATTTTTCCAAAGTTCAGTGGAGGACAGGATATTACTAACTTAATATTTTTCAAAGTGGAAGAATTTAGAATTATTTATTAGATCTCACTTTGCACATTAATCAATTTCATACTAAGCATTAAAACATGGATTAAATAAAAGGAAAGCAATCCTAGAAAACTAACAACACACAATTTATGGACTTTTATTCCTAGATTGAAACAAGCCAAATGTCTCAATCGATAATAAAAAGAAATTACACTAAAGCTTCCAAAGCTCCTTCTTGTATCTCCTTGGCTCGACTTGGATTTTTCCTTTGGGTCTATTTTATTTCTAACTATTACATTTCAATATAAGCAGCCTATATAAAATTTCTATAAAAATAAAAATAGGCTCAAAATGGCCTTTACAAATCCATCGAAAAGAAATACGAATTAAACCGGAGCCTAAGTCCATGAATCATGTCTCCCATAACATAACATGTCAAACATGATATATATCACATAACACACGAAAACCATATATGTTAATTTCTAATTAAATTCCAAATTCAATTATTGTTTTTCATATTCTTGAGGAAATTAAATTTATTTAATTCTATTTGAAAACTCAATTTTAATGAACTCCAATTAATTTCATATTAAAATCTAATTTTAATAAAAAAAATTAATCTCTAAGTTTATTAAAATTAATTTCACAATAGAAAGAATCCAATTTAATTCAAAGCCCAACTTTAATTAACATTAGATTAGATGAAATTAAAATGCTTTTATTAAATAAATAAAATTATTTATTTTTGCATTAAAATCCAATTTTAATCAAAGACTAAATAAACATATATATTTAATAATGACCTGACCATGGGTTAATTTAACCCGTATGTTATAAAACACACGGGTGGGCTCACCGTGCGGCCTAATCGCACAGCAACCCAGCTGCCGCAAGCCCTATTATACAGCACAATGGGCCGCGCTATGCAGCCCATCTTTCTCGACAACCCAGCTACCAAGAAAGATGGGCTCGTTGTGCTATGCGCGCACAGGCCCAACCTGAGTGCGCATAGCAGCGCCGCTTCGCCCGTCGTCGTGGTGCTGAAACTTGCAATTTTATTTTTCATCACATAAATTACATAAAATTCAACTTTTATTAATTTCTAACGAAAGAAAAATAAACAAAAACCCTCAAGAACACAAAAAACACGAAATCCACATATCTAATCATGCATCGATAAAAAACTGTAACTCATACATTTTTATCACATATTTAAACGTAAACTACATACGCCGAACCCTTCGATTTAGCTCTGATACCACTGTTAGGGAAAATTAGCCAAACGCAGCGGAAACAGTATTTTAAAATTTTATTTGGATTTTCCCATCACAGGATCAAAATTTGGGTTTTATCAGAAGTATGTACGATAAGGAAATCGACATTTTACCCCTTGAAGTGAAGTGGATAGAGAAACTCAAGTTTTTGACTTCTTCAATTTCTTCGCGAAATAATCCGGCTGAATTCTTCATAATCCGAGCAGTGCAAAAGTGATGCCTCCAAATTGTCTCACCGGAAAAATTTGATTGAAAATTCTCCTTCTTCTAGGCACTATGGCCGATGGCTAGGGAGAGAGGGAGAGAAGAAATTTTTTGTCTTGTGGCTCAAGTGTTAATTGTAACTTATAACCTAGGTATTAACTAATGCGATATATTTATATCACTTAAGTTATTACCTTGGGCTCAAATTAGCCCATGTAGGATGCCTAGTGGCCGCCCCTACTCAATCTTGGTGTGTCTCTTGGTGCATCAATTTGAGCTTGGTCTAATCTATTATTTAATTAATTAATTCAATTCAATTAATTAATCTAATTAAATAATAGATAGGATATTTAATTAATTTTATTTCTTCAAGAAATAATGCATTAATTAAATTATAAATGAACTAACTTATTTTTTAAAATAATTAATTCTATTTAATTAATTTTAAGCATCCAATACTTAAAATATTATCACAAGAAATATTCCATATTTTCCATCGATTTTTTCTTTTTAAGCATGACTCTTTGGGTTCATCTATATTTGGAAATGGGAGGATTCCATTGAATATGGGTCCCACCTAGTCAGTCAATTGGTCCACACTGTAACCCAAATTAGATGAAATGATTGGATCAGTTTACCTTTCCTATTGTAAATACCGTGTGAATATAAACTATTCATTTCCTTATCCCGGTCAAGTGAGAGTCATGGTTTTAGGTCAAACTCACTAACTTGACTCTATGCTATATTTATAACAAGTCTAGATCAGTGAATGCTTTGGCCAAAGACTTTAAGATCTAACTTACTTATAAATGCATAGGATAATTCCTTGTTCACCTTCGAGGGAACGAATCCCATCTTGGATATCAGTTAAGGCTACTACTTGCCCATTAGGGTGCAGTTCGAGGTTGACCCACCAAAGGGTGAATTGGCTCTAACTACTCTAATGAAAAACCTAATGTCACAAGTATATCTTCAACTCGATTCCTCAAGTCTAAAGTTCAGACACACCTATTACAATTTAATCAATTCTGTCTTTGACTGTCATAGAGTGAAAACTCATGTGACAGAATCGATGCGAGTCATGTTTGAGTGTCACTAACTCCATCAGTGCACCTATGATATGAGTTCTTCACTACTTCCTAGTGATTGACGAGCACCTTTCTCGTCAAAACTCATATCATACAAGTCTTCATGATTTTCAATGCCCAATTGAGAATCATTGACTTGAAGAATATTTTAGTACACAAGTATCAAACTCCTCTAGTGCCCTAGAGAGTTAACTCTTGTGTTCATAGACTTATAAATGATTACGATATATAAATGCTAATATAATACTAAACAACTAATTGCCTTTTTATTGATAGAATAAGAAACAATTACAATCTAATAGTGTCCTTACATTCTCTAATCCGCTAGTGGCATTTGATGACATTATCCTAAAAAACTTATTATTCCATTGTCTAGAAGCCTGTTTCAATCCATATAGAGATTTTAAAAGTTTACATACCTGAGGCTTGACAGTTTTACCTTTCTTATTAAAACCTGGTGGAATTGTCATATATACTTCTCATGTAAATCTCCCTGCAAAAAAGCATTAGTAACATCCATTGGCCATAATGGCCAGTTATTCATAGCTGCTAAAGAAATTACAATCCTAACAGTCACATGTTTAGCAACTGGAGAAAAGGTTTCAGTATAGTCTATTTCTTCCAATTGTGTATACCCTTTGTCAATAAGCCTTGCCTTATACCTTTCTATGCTTCCATCTGCTTTATATTTAATATTATATACCCAATTGCGCCCTATAGGATGCTTATTAGGTAGCAAGTCTACAAGAATCCAGGTATTATTTAGCTCAAGGGCATTAATCTCAGTTATCATGGCCTGCTTCCATTTTTCATTTTGTGAGCTTCCAAAAAACTTTTAGGAATGGATTCACTATATAAAGCAGTAAGATAAGCTCTATGTTTATGATATATCATACTGAATGTAATTAGACAGAGGATAAGAAACTTTCTCAACATAATTGGAATCTGGAATAAAAGGTGAATGTAATCTTTTGCCCAATAAGGTGACTTATGGATCCTTTCAGGTCTTCTAAGACCAAGATTATTAGTTTGAGAGGTCTGAGTAGGCAAATTAGAAGAACTATTTTGCACATCAACATTAACAAAATCAATCTCATGAGAAAATGAATTAGTATATGGTATATGTAAATGATCCTGCACACTGGAATCAGCAGGATTAGAAACAGAATATGGTAGAACAAACTCATCATAATATATTTTCACATCTTGGATAGGAAATTGCTGCCTAGTATCATCATTACTAGATATAGCAAAAGGGAAAATGTTCTCATGAAAAATCACATCCCTAGAAACAAAGAAAGTATTATTGTTCAAATCTAACAATTTGTAACCTTTCTGATGAGGAGCATAACCCATAAACACACATGGCTTGGATCTATGTTGAAACTTATCAAGCTGAGGGAAAACCTTAGCAAAACTTAAACATCCAAAAACCTTAAGATGACCATAAACAGGAGTTTTCCCATTAAGGACAGAAAAAGGAGTCTTGCCCTTCAACAAAGGAGTAGGAGTCCTATTAATGAGGTAAACAACTGTCAATGCACATTCACCCCAATACTTCATATGAACATGTGATACAAACTTTAAGGATCTAGCAACATCCAAGATATGCCTATGTTTCCTTTCAACAACTCCATTTTGTTGAGGAGTGTAAGCACAAGTTCTCTGATAAACAATACCATGAGAATTGACTAATCCCTTGCATTCTTTACTAAAAAATTCCCATGCATCATCAGTTCTAATACACTTAATTTTAACATCATATTGAGTACTAAAATATATGAAAAAATTCCTCAAAATATCAATCACATCAGATTTATATTTTATAAAAAAAAATCCAAGTGACCCTTGAAAAATCATCAACAATAGTCAAGAAGTATGCTTCCTTATTATAAGTCTTTTCTCTATATGGTCCCCATACATCAAGATGTAACAACTCAAAAATAACAGAAGTAGAGTCATTCTTCATGGGAAAAGGATTTCTAGACTGCTTTCCCAAAGGGCATATATCACAGTACATTTGTCCAGAATCTAAAGTGATATGGAGATCGGGAAGAAACTTAAACCTACTAAAAGACATATGACCAAATCTCCTATACCACAAATTGGCTTTACTACTCATTACATCATCATGAGATTTATTGAAAACAACATTATTACAATAGGAATCAACAATACCAAGAGACAAGAGAGGATCAGTAGGGACTGGTTTAAGGTAATATAAACTATTCCTCAATCTACCAATCCCCTTGATCTTGCCATTCCAACTTCCCTATATAAAACAAAAATTTGAATAGAAATTCACACACATATTATTGTCACTTGTTAGTTTAGAGATAGATAATAGATTATGTTTAAATTCAGGAATATAAAGAACATCTTTAAGTTTTAAATCTGTCCCCAAATTAACTTCTCCAGTGTGAGTGACATTACAATGATTACCATTAGGTAATTTAATAGTGCTAGAAGCAGTACACAAGACAAAGTTGTCATTTAACAATGTATGATTGGCTAACATGTGTTGGTTAGCTCCTGTGTCAATAATCTACTTGTCTAAATCATGCATATTCACAAAGGTAGAAAATTGAGATACAATACCTGCCATATTGGCCACAGCTGATCCAAAAGCTTTTCCATGAGTGAATGTTTCAGAGTTGCTCTTGGAAATCAGTTGCATGATTTGGTTTCATTGTTGTGAAAATGAAGGACAATATTCAACATTGGGGCCCCCAATGCTTACTTCTTGATCAGTGTTTCCATGTCCATTGTTGTTTTGATCAACAGAGGCAGCATTAGCCCGATTTTGATTATAATATCTTCCTCCGGTATTGCTTCTGCATCATTTCCTTCCCCCTCTTCTACCTCCACCTCTTATCCAGTTTGGAGGATAACCAACCAATTTAAAATATCTATCCTTTGTGTGGCCAGTAATGTTACAATTGTCGCAATACAATGTAGCTCTATTTGTAGAAGATGTCTGTGAATTATACATGAAAGCAATAGAAGTATCCATACCAACAAATGTGTACTTATCCCTTTTTGAGCTTCCTCATTATTAATCATGGAGTACACTTGATTGTGTGTAGGAAGAGGAGACATCATGAGTATTTGTGACTTAACATTGCTATAACACTCATTTAATCCCATAAAAAACTGCATCATCTTTAATTGGTTACAAAAATCTATATATTCTTTAGAGATAACCAACGAAGGGGAAGGCATTAATGATTCATATTCATCCCAAAGGTGCCTAATCTTGGAGTAGTATTTTGTAACAATATTAGTCCCCTGTGTGATAGTATTAATCTGTCTATATAAAGAATACAACCTAGCTCCATTAACTTTATCAAAATGTTCCTTCAAATCTTTCCAAATCATATAGGCTGATTCTATATAAACAATTTCATGTATTAAATCACGAGAAATAGAACTACTAATCCAAGATTTTACCAATGCATTACAACGTTTTCAGTTTTGCAAAAGAGTAGATCCTTCTTCTGGTTGCTTGCAACTTCCATCAATGAATCCAAGATTATATTTCGCCTCTAAAGCTACTAATATCTCTCGACTCCAGATTTTGTAATTATCTGAGCCTTACAGGATTTCAGTAACCAAATCAAGGTTTGGAGTATTTGATGGATGAAGATACATCGGATCTTGAATGTTAATTTGTGACACCATCGCCATCGTCAACTCTTTGTTTTCATCCTTTGAAGTGGATTCAGTAGTTTCAGCCATGATTCTTTACAAATTCAGTAGTGCGCGGAAGAAATCCCCAATTTGACGGATCGAATCAATAAAAAACTCAAGAACAAGGATTGATTTGACAAATTTGAGAAAAATATTAATTAATCAAGACCAATCAAAGAATTAGAACTGAAATTGCAATCAATCGATCGAAGAACATAGCTCTGGTGCCATGTTAAAATTAGGAGAGAAAATATAAAAAGGAAAGAAAGAACTTCATTGATGATCAGAGGAGAATTACATGAATGAATGATCAATCATGGAAGAGAATAACTAAGCCTATTTATACAACCAACTAAACTAACTTAACTAGCTATTAAGAAGGACTTAGACAAAAGCGTGTAAAGAAATAAAAATACAATTACAAAGAACGCTTATGACTGAATGATAATGTAACTGAAAATGCTATTCTTAACAGGAGTGTTGGAAAATTCTCAACTAAAACTCTCTGATGCTCAAGTTAGTTTGATACTTTAATACTTACAATTTCCCAATTCAACAATTTTCACTTTTCAAGTGGGTTACATTTCCTGGAGCAAGCATATTTTTCGTTCTATAACTTTGTCGCATTATAATTTTTTTTCATTCGTTATGAGTTTCTCTTATTTAGCCCTGAAACTTTCAAAATGTAACACATTTGGTCCCGACCAAAATTTTCATCCAAAATTTAATGGTCAAACCCATGTTCCGTTAGTCAATATTTTGATCGGCTCATTGAGAAGAATTTGTGCGTGAATGACACTCATACATGAGTTATATTCAATAACATGTGTCACTCAAATATGAATCATCTCTAAAATACGGGTAAAAAATATTGACTAACGGAACATATGAATATGACCGTTAGAATTTGGATGGAAAGTTCTGAAAGGACTAAATCCTAGACATTTTGAAAATTATTGGAGTAAATGTGATAAAACCCTAACAAATAGGATCAAAATAAACGAGGCAAAGTTGAGAAATGAAAAATATGATTTCTCCTACATTTACATTATTTATCAATCACCTAAAATTATTTTTAAGTAATTAAATACATTATATCTATCTATGATCAGAATAGAGTAGCTAAGTGGAAATTTTTCGTAACAATCAAATAAAACTCCAATTATAAATTAGCAATTGCAATTTCCAAGAGGCGTTTAAGTATAACATCACCGTTCACAACCCTAGACATGTTAAGATGTTTGAAGTCATTCAATATTCGTTCTTATTATATATGGCTCTTTATCATAATAAAAAAATAACTAACATTGACCCACAAAAACTTCACAATTAGAATTAGAATGTGTTGGTAATTTTGTTGCACATTATATCGCTAAAGCCGTTCTAGTAGCTCTGGTAAGTCCATATTTTACATTGTTTTATGCCCTATTTTTACTATGATTGGATTGGTACTTTGATCACTTTTTTCCCCTCATAATACTTTGATTGGTATTTCTTTTGTTTTCTGGGACAAAAGTTGATGTACACATGAAAGACGAGAAAAGGAATCCAAATTGAGCTTGGAACTGAAGAAAGAAACAAAAGAAGATAGCCGACGAAGGATTTTACACAATATTCATAGAGAAAAGGGATTTTTGTGATTTTAGAGCTCGAATCAGACTTAGGTTTATCTCAACATTGTAGATCTATTTCTTAGCTTCACATAGCAACTTGAATCACCTCAATCCGATATCTATACAGAGATTTAAGATCAGAATATGAAAAATGCGAATGTTACGTCAGAAGACTGCGGTCTAGGACTGGGGCCCAAAAGTGTGAAACGACTTTGGCTGAGACAGACTGTAGTCTAAGACCAGGTTCTGAAAAGTGCAAAGACTCATTGGCTGAGACAAAACCACGGTGAGTTTTTCTGCACCCTAGTTTTTAAATTCGTTATTTTTGTACTTTTTGGGAATTTTAGAGTCGAAAAAGATACATTTCTTGTACCCCCAAGACCCAAGTCCAAAGGGAGCAAGAAAAAAGCAAATTGTCATCATCAAAGTTTGGATTCACCATTTGTGATAGAGAGTTCTTTAATTCCCCCTTTTAGAATAATTCTTAGCTATGTCTTTTAGGAATTTTGAATTTCTCTGTGTTACAATTATACACTAAACATTTTTTTATTATGTTATGTGAAGACTTTGTGATGCTTTGAGTTTACTGATTCTTAGTTTACCAAATTAATTGTGCTATTTGTTACATGTTTGATATAGTTCTTAATGTTTGCATTTGCTTGATCACCAAATGTTTGATTTAATGTTTTGTCTTGAGATCGAGAGGAGATAGATGAAGATAGAATTAAATATAAAACATTATAACATAATAATTGACTAAAGATAGATTTGATTCCATTGTGTGGCTTTTTGTGATAAGGAGATCCGATTTGAAAGTAGGATCTTCGTAAGCAAGAAAGTCAACTTGAATGCATGTAAGTTAATTTAATAATCGCTATAGAAATAAATGAAGTTATTAACTAGGATAGACCCGTTATTTCAAGAGATTGAGTAAAAAAAATATTAGGGGATTTTGCCATAACAAGAACGCTCTAATAATCTCAGTAACTTAGAATGCATAATCATAAAGAGAAACATAATTGGATCATAACATAATCACTTCATTCCTTCTGCTATCTTATCCTGTTTTTACCTTGTTTATTGGCTTAATTCTATAATCATGTATATCTGTCTTTATACTTGATTTAACTTAGAGTTGTGTAACATAGTAATTGCAAGCATTGAATCCCATTGTCCATGTAGAGACGATACACACTTTGGCTCACTATCCACTTTATTACGCACATGACCTAATATACTTGATAGAAAATATTTGTGTCAAGCTCCGCTCTCTTTTTTGGAGTTGCTGACCTTGGTCCTTTTTAGGGAAAATTTTATTTTTGGTCCTATTGGAGTTTGATCAAATTTTTTTTATTTTCATAGGATTTTTTGACACTTTTGATCCCATAGAATTGAAAAAGTTATACTTTTGATCCGAAACATTAAAAATTGGATGGAAAATCATGAGTGCAACTCATGCACCGTCATCTTAGAAATCCTAAAACGAAAAATAAAAACCATCCCCAATTCCCCATCTTCTTCTCCACCTCCCACCCCACCCATAGCGCCAACCCCGTCGCACCCATAAAACCCACTTCATCACTTTATGATTTGTCCCATCTCAATTATCACTTACTTTTCTACTCTTTTTTTTTTGTTATAATTTTTCTACTTATATATATATATATATATATATATATATATAAATGTCTTTCCAACCAGGGCTTCCAATACTGGTGCTACTGTTTCTATTTTCAGGAGATGAAATCTTACTGCAACGGGGTTGGGGTGGGGGAGGAGGCGACACGGTTGAGGGTGGGGTTGAAGAAGACGATGGGGTTGAAGATCTGTCTTCTTCATTTTCCCATTTTATTTTATTTTTTAATCTAATAATTATTTTTGACCTTTTGAATTTATTTTTGTATACTTATGAGATTTAACGGCGGGTGAATATTACATGATCTTTTCCGTCCAAAAATTGACGGACGGTACTAAAAGTGTCAATTTTCATTCCAATGGGACCAAAAATGTCAAAACAAATTCTTATGTGACTAAAAGTATTTTGTCCGAATTCCAATGGGATCCAAAGTGAATTTTTTCCGTCCTTTTTGTTTTACTAGTAAACGACACATGTGAATCAGATTATCTCGTTAACTAATTTGAATGTTTTATATCCAGAAGTTGAATAATAACTTAACTAAATGAATAATTAATTAATAAGTTATAATTATTTAAAAAAAACTAAGTTATTAAAACATAGATAATAATGTAACTAAATAAATTCTTATGTCAATTTACTTAATTTTGATGGATTGAAAACTTCTATTCTTATTTTTCTAATTGAGTTCTTTGTATATTTGCAATAATTTATTTATTATGACTCAAAAATTGGATAATTATGTAGTGTTCTTGTTTCTTATTTTTGATTCTCTTTTATTTATTTATAAAGGGACAATAGAATGTTTTTTCTTAAGATCATTCAACGTGTCTTCATTAGGGGTGTTGATAAACATGCATAACTTGTTCAAATAAAACATATATATATATATGATGAATTTATAACATAATTTTATTTTTATAATTTTGAAAAAAATTCACTCATTACAAATCATATAAATATCATTTTTATTTAGTGACACCTACTTGTTATTATCTCAACCACCTACCCAACTCAATTCTTTAAATCAAATTTACAACAACAAATATGTTCTTTAATTTCTTACTCATTAGTTATAACTACAAATAAGTTGTAAGAGCTATAATTGAAATTGGACAACCCACCAACCAACCAATCCGCCCATAAATATCTTGCATCCGACGAACCTGAACCGCACGATTTGAAAAGACAATTGCACGGTTTCACTTTGAAATTTTATCAACCCGCACATGTTGGTCCGGATTGAATTTTTTTCGTAAAACTTCCCAAGGCTCACCGCGTACAACTTTAGTCCCCATTGTGAACCTCATTCTCGGTGTGTTACAATAGGTTGTCGTAGATGATGCTTCCTTTTTTGTGTGCTTACTATTGAATGTGTCCTTTTCATTTAGAAGATTAACTTTTACTAATAAAAATATAGAAAAAGTAAAAAATATGTATGTTGCGCGTAAAATCTAGAGAAAATAGTTAAAACACAATGAGGAATTTTTTTTTTCCTTTTCTTAACTTGATTGTTATCAATGTGCTTTGAATTTCAATTGCTAGAATTTCTCCCTAAACAAAGATCTAGCCATATTTCACATAAATATTCTTCTATCAATACTGATGATTTAATTTCATAAATATACTTGGTAAAATATATAAGATTTTTGAAGCATTAATTGTGAAGCTATAATTGGTTGAATGAACATTTAAAAGGGTAATGAAATGAGAAATTCATCGATCTATTTCAAAGTCTTGAATAAAATATATAAAAAAACTAAATTTTTGAGCATTCAAAACCTAAACAATAACTGTCAAATTCTTACTAAATTTTAAGTTCATGCAATCGTATAAATTCCATTGTTGAGCTTGATGGTTCGTGATGATATTCTTTATTTTCTTTCATAGATTCTTTCTCTAATTTTCTTCTTGAATATTCAATTATCTATCCCCTAATTCAATATTTGATTGTTGATGTAATTTTTCGTATTTGAAATTATTTTGTCTATTGTTTAAATTTAAAATCATCTCTAAAATTATGTATGAATCATTATTAAAGATTCATAAGTGGGAGATGAAATGACAAATAAACTTACATTATCAATGAATTCGATTGTCACGAACCAGACCCGTGAGTCTGTTGGATCGGAGAAGTTTCATCAAGCCCACTGTTCATAACATTGAGTTGGACATTTGAACCATGGTACAAAATAGATATCCACTTTTAAACTTAAATCCTAAGATTCTCTTTTATAAACTAATTCAATTTCTTTCAATTCCCCGATGTGTGACATTACAATAACATTGTATATATGTGCTTGCACTATATTATATATTGACCAAACTTAACAATTCTACATGTTAAGAATTGATAAGTTATTTTTTGTATGTGTTTTGTAATGATACTCAACTTTCTCAACCAATACAATAGTCATATAATCAGTTGAAATCAAAATATAAACACTGACGTGAACGTTTAGAATTGTAAATCAAATATCAGATATGCTTTAATTACATGGAGTTCAAATATTAGACTGTAATTTCAAAATACACAAATATATATATATATATATATGTACAAATTTGGCATTGTTTGTATTATTATCTTTTTCAAAAAAATTTAAGTGAAAATTTTGCCAATTTACAAATTAGTATAAATTTCTTCATGACCCATTATTGAGTACTCATATGACGTGGGTCCTACTTAATGTTAATTAATCAGATTTTGATTTTAATAGCAAAATGTAATAACTTTTATCTTTCTCTTTTTTCGTTTGGTGAATAGATTGCCTGTAGCGTATTATGAAACTCTAAATCTAATTATTTTTATATGTATTTTTATTATCATTCCTAATTGAAATATACATCTTTATTTTTTAGATAACTTAAAATTTGTTTGCATAATTAGTTTTTTTTTACTCTTTTGCTATTAAAAAAGTGAATTAGATGGGGATATAATCAAAAGTTTCAAGAAATTACTCATACTTTTATAATAGTAGAAATATAGATGATTGGACTGGACATGGCTTGATTGTTTTTTTGATATAATGTTATCCTTCTAAAAAAATAGATCTATTATCAAAAAGAGAAAAAGATGTGCTCCCTAACAAAGGAGGGATAAAAATTATGTCATAATTGAACCCTAAAAGATTATGTTTAATTCACAATGATTTGTGCATGCGTGCACCATAATTTATGGGTTGGCTAAGACCTTTAAAGTGGTCCAGTATATTATGCTTGCACAAGGGGATGATGGCCTAAGTTGTGATTTACACTTAATCAGTTGGGTATCAGAAATCTATGTTGGATTCTCATATATATAATTCTTAGCTTCCCTAAGGTTAAACACTTAATCACATGCTTTTGTAGACTTGTAGCTGAGTGAGGTGATAAAGGGTCCCCAGACGGTGACACAACAAGAGACCACAACATGTGCAAAAATGCAGCAATTATTAGCTACACTAGTGCACTCCATGTTACAATATGCATCTTTTTCGTTATCAGCTGGAAAATTGTTCAATTATCAGGGAGGTTCATGCTTGTAGCAACAGAAAAGGAATATTTATTGGTTTATTAACATTGGAATAATAGAGAATATAAACATTACAAAAGAGTGAAAAATGATTAACTCAAATTTGTAAAATGTCCAATGTTGATTTATATGCAAACTTCTGAATTCTTGCGTGCGCGACACATCTGTCTTTGAATAAGACATTGGGGTATAGTACTTGCAATTCATTAAAGATGGACAATGTACCAGAAATGCAACGTCTACTATTACTTCAGCAAGATAAAAACTAGGGATGGCAATGGGACCGGGTCTAACGAGTACCCGTCTCGGACCCGTCCCTAATGGGACGGGAATGAGTCCAAAAAAATGGGACCGGATCCGGGTCCGGGTCCGGGTATCGAAATTCAAGACCCGACCGGGTCCGGGACGGGAAATGAGTCCAGTCGATTTCCCGTCCCGGATCCGGACCCGGTCCCTTCCCGGTAGTATAATATTTTTTTTTAATTTTATATATATAATAATAATTATATCAACCAAACCCTAATACCTTATTCTCTATTTCTCTATTTTTTTTTGGTAGATGGACATATATATATAAATGGACAGGATGAAATTATGTGACTTTTATTTTAATTACCGGTTTACTGTAAAATTAATGAACTTATGTTGAATGTTTCAACTGCTTTTTGTTTTGTTGTTCATGTTTGTTGGTATAAAAGAAGAAGAAGAAAAAGAAAAAGAAAAAGAAAAAGGGAGAAAAAGCAGCAGGGAAGAAGAAGAAAAAAAAGAAAAAAATGATTTTTTTTTTTAAAAGAAAATCAACCGGGTCCAACAGGAAGGACCCGGACCCTCTGGGAAATAACCAGGTCCGGGATGGATCCAGGATGAGATCGGGTCCGGGTCTAAATTTTTTTTAACGGGACGAGAAATGAGTCCTGCCCAACTCGTCTCATTCCCGTCCCGTTGTCATCCATAATAAAAACCCACAAAAATCAATGATTATGATTTATGTACAATTCAAAAATTTCCAGCACTAATATCGAGGCATTAAATCCTATACGTAACAATTAGGAAGAAACACATGTGAACTTTTTTCTAGATGAAGTAACACATTCTTTCAGCAAAACTGCATGTGAGACTGAAAAAATTACACCAATTCGGGGTTATACGCATGTGGCAATCGATCGCTGAAAATCTTATGCTGAACAAAAGACAAAATACAATGTTAAATTAAATCCTTTTTGACTAATCTGGACATTGTCTTTTAGCCTATATTTTGTCTTCCAATGTTCTTTATGGGAAAATTCTATGCGGGTCTCGGTCCAGTTTTGATTATTGGATCAATAATGAGGGGGTTTAATTTGCTAAATGACTCCTCCGTATTAGGGATCCAGTGGCCAAAACTGAACCGAGACGATCCAGCATAGAATGGCCCTTACTTATGTACCAATTGTGCATATCCTCCATTTTAATTTGGTGTTTTGTTCTATATTTTCATGTCACATACACATGGCAAAGATATTTTTTTAATATTTATTTTTTGATGGATTATTTATATTTGTCGTGTATATGCAATATATTACGAAGTACTTAATTAAAATGTATAGGACGGACATGAGCGATCAACATAAAAACACATAGACAGTCACCAAGCTAAAAAAACATAAAAAATTCCCCGTTTATTTTGTATTCGACCTAAGGCTGAAAGTCTTGACTCCGTCCCTTCGTACAGAGTCAAAGGTAGTAGAAAATGAGATGTTGACCAATCAAAGAAGTGAATAAATTAATGGTACCTCCTCCATCTTCAAATAGATACTCATTAAATACCAAGAGAGGTGCATGTGATACAAACTCACTTTTCCGTCTCCTTATCTCCAAATCTTACAAGTTGCGGAGAGGTACCTTTCCTTCATACATGACTTGGAATTAAGGGCCTACTCACCTTACATACCGCAAAGGCAAGAAAAAGCAATGGCAAAAGCAAAAGAAAGTAGTATTATTACAAGCCAAGAAAAGGTCCTTCCAAAGAAAAGGCGTCCTATACACAAACTAGCACAATCAACAAAGCAAATCAACCCACCAATGGAAGAGATGATGATGGTGAATGTGATGATGAACACTCCAACCTGGAAATTGTACGAGAATCCCTTTTATATTTCTCATCACAAACCACCACAACATCATCAGAATCAACAACAAGATTCTACTGATCATCACAACCAAATTCACAAGCTCCACCTCCCTATATCCACGCGAAAGATCGCGGCCTCTTTCTGGGATTTAACGTTCATTAAGCCGTTCATGGAATCCGAACTCGAAATGGCTCGAGCGCAGATCACCGCGTTGAAGGCCGACTTAGAATATGAGCGAAAGGCGCGTAAAAAAATGGATTCAGTTAACAAAAGGCTTGCTAGAGAACTGTCTGAGGAGAGGAAAGGGAAAGAGGCATTGGAGAGAGTTTGTCAAGAGCTAGCTAAAGACATATCATCTGATAAGTCGATGATGAATAGGATGAAGAGAGAGATTGAGGAGGAAAGGAAAATGCTGCGAACAGCCGAGGTTATAAGAGAAGAACGCGTACAAATGAAGCTTGCAGAGGCTAAAATATTGTTGGAAGAGAAGTTTTCGGAATTGGAAATGGCGAAAACGAGGGGAAGTGATCAGTCATCATCGACATCGAATGCGAAGAAAGAAGAGAATGATCATCAGACGACGTCTGATGATATTGGAAATGTGCATTCAACGGCTGTGATGAAGAGAAGGGTTTATGCAGAGGCTGAGAATCCTCATATCAAACGAGGGATTAAAGGGTTTGTTGAATTCCCGAGAGTTGTTAGAGCTATTGGTTGCAGGAGTAGTAAGCATTTGGGCAGTAAATTGGAGTGTCAAAAGGCTCAGCTTAAGTTACTGATCAAACAGAAAGGGCCTGTTAGAATTAATGGTCTTATTGCAAACTAATTAATTAAGACTATTTATTTCAAGTTGATGTAATTGTATAGTTTTCGATTTCTTGATTTGATTTGTGTGTTTTTTGTGGTTGTTGGTTTATGACAGTATTAGAGTTTTTGTGTCTCCTTATGCATTGAGCTTGTTTTGCAATTGGATCATTTTTCATTAGAAATGATCCTATTTAAAGTATGAAGAAGATATATTCTTAATTTCTTGTGGGTTTTTGGTGTTTGGAATTTGATGTAGAAATTTTCTTGTTTAGGTTGAGGAATTAGATATGCCTTTGCGTTTGATGGTGTTGATAGATCGAAGTTGTATTAGCATGAGTTTATTGTATTTAGAAGTGCCAACATGGTGATTTAGCAAACTTACCGTCAAACCATAATGCAAGTGTAATTAATTTAAATCGTCATATGACTAGAGTGGAGCTTAAAACATTTGAGTTGACCTGGAGCTGTACTTGATAAAATTGTTGTACTCAAATTTGACAAGCCATGAGAAAAGAGCTCGAATTTGTGCAATCCTAGTGTAGCTAAATCAGATCTCAACGAACAGGTTTTATAATGTTAAGATTATTTCCTCCATGCCATAGAGAAATTAGATTATTAAGGCATTATATTTATGTTGTACAAACTTTTATTTATTAATAAAGGCATAATTTTTGTTCATATTAATTTTGATGGCATTAATATAAGTATTGAACAAATAAGTTCAAGATAATCCAGAGGGAGCTTCTACTCCTCAATGGTCTGAGGAGATGGACACTAGAAGTATCGGTTCCTTATTTATTAAAACTAGAGTTCGCAAGTCGACGAGTCTTAATTGGACATTAAGACCAGATTTATGTGACACAAGCTTTGACAAGGAGTGTCAGTTGGTTACTTTGGATGGTGGGAGCGTGGTCATAAATATGTCAATGGAATTGACATATTCGAACACGGCTCGCCGTAATTCAATCACATGGGCATTTACTCTTAGATAGTCAATGATTGAACTACTAGTCACGATAGCGTGCGTGAGCCTTAAACCTGTGGACTCATGAAGATTGGATTTGTGACACTGAACGAGTTATTAGAGTAGTTAGATCAATTTCACCCTTTGCTGGGATCAACCTCGAAGTGCAGTTCAGAAGGACAAGTCGCAATTGTTCGGTGATTTCCAATAGAGGATTCACTGTCTCGGGTAGTAACGAGTTAACGTCTTGTCCGATCGTAGGTAAATGAAATTCTAAGGCAATGTTTGGTTATGTTTCCATACCATGTTTGATCCAAAATTCTCACCAAATCATGTTTGGTTCACAAAATATTTGGTAAAAAATACACTACTTTTTTGGTCCAAAAAAATATAATAATTATTTTTCATCTTTTTACATCTACTTTGTCCATACACTCCTCTCTATGTGTTCTCTCTCTTCTCTCTCCTCTCTAACAGACAAAAGCTTCGTGATTTGACTGCTACAGTAACTTTTGTTCCCTCTGAAAACAAAACCAAACATTATTTCACAAAAAAAAAAAATCAACTCGCAAAATAAAACCAAACACAATCTCATCAAACACGCACGTGTCCCCATAAATTTCTCACCACTAATTCTCACCAAAATATCATCCCAACACATAACCAAACATAGCCTAAGTCTTTGGTCAAAGCAGGAGAACTAACTTATCTATAGTACATAAGGGTAGTTCAGTAATTTCATCTTACTATGATTCCCTGAAGCACAGCATCGAGTCCTGTGAGTTTGACATATTCCATGACTCTCACTCGATCGGGATGTTACGGTGAAGGGCTTAGACTCACATGGTATCTGTGACCTAAAGGTTCGTATTGATCCATTCATTTCAATTGGGTTTCGAAGTGAGTCCACGTGACTGGCTTAGTGACACTCACATCCTTGGTTTTCTTCCAATGCCAATTGAAACAAACCTAGAGAGTCGCGCTTAAAAGGAATTGAGCAAAGAGAATTCTTTCGCTGTCAAATACATAAAATAGGTAATTTGCTATTTGATGAGCAAATTAATTTATTTGATTAATTGGATTAATGAAAATGAATTAATAATAAATAATTAGATGTATTTATTATGAACGCATTAATTTATTTGATTAATTAGATTAATGGAAATAAATTGACTATAATAAATAAATAGACTTATTTATTATACTCATCCTTTTATTAAATAATTAGATTATTTAATTTGGAGAAATATTAATTAGTATTATATTTTAATTGGATTTAAATGCATTGAACCTAATTAATAATTGAACTAAGTTGAAAGTCAAACTTAGCCCAACTAAGGATGAGGGGGCGTGTGGTAGGCGATTTCTAGAGGAGTTGGATGGGCTCAAGGAATTAGTTATTTCCAAACCCATCACGCTTTATAAATACCTATCACTGGTTCAGTCAAAACCTAACTCTCATAATTAGACTTGACAGCAAAGAAAGAAGAGAAAAATATTCTCTCCCCCCTTGCATAAGTCGTCGGCCATAGTGGTATTGAAGGTGGAGGATTCTTCTTCGAAGCTCGTTCCGGCATGATATTTAGAGGCAGGAGTTTTGAATTGCTACTATCCGGAAGATCAAAACTTTCATCGAAACCAAAAGGTTAGTAAAAAGGATGAAATTAGATTACATCTTCATGCTTAATTTTGAAATAACATGAAAAATTATTAAACCCCAAAAGTGATCCAATTGTGAATCCAGATCTGTTTTTATTGTTTTCCCTGCACATGAATACAGGATTCACAACATATTGTTGGGCTAATTACATTAAATACCCCTCTTATTTAGTATAATCACAGTTCAATCCTCCTATTTGTGTCCCATAACAAACACCCCCCTCTTATAATAAAACCTTACACTTACCCCTCTCTGACTCACGACCGTTAGTCAATAATTACATTTTTGGCAACTTACTAATTTAGATTCATCTGCATTGAATTGTGATATTGCTCCTAAAACAAACCGAAAGTCAGTATATGTTTTAATTTTCTAAAAGATAATCAAATGACATAAATTGAATTTGCACTTTATTATCAAGATGTTAATAAGTCTTTACGAAATTATTTATTTAAGATCAAATTGAAAATTACAATTACATTCTTGTTAATATGAAAAGTTACCCCTCAAGGGCAAAATAGAAAATTTAGAAAATATTTTTTGACGATATTAGCGGATTTCGTTAGTTTTTTATGGAAGGGGGCGATTATAATATCATATTATAAGAGGGTGTTATTTGCTATGTGCTTAAAATAAGTGGACTGAACTGTAATTACACTAAATAAGAAGAGTATTTAGTGTAATTAACACTTTATAATTTTGTCATGAAATAAAAGCTGCCCTTTCAAGACGGATTATGAATTATTGTTGGGGTTAGGTGGGCACTGAAAGATAATAATGGGTGATTCTAAGACAGATCAGGTCCATTGGAGCCGGTCTGTCTAACACCTTTAGATGTAAGTGATATAGATATTTTTTACCATCTTGTCCCTGCATCCAATGATGTTAGACAGACCGGCTCCATTGTCTTAAAATTTCCTGATAATAACTTCGTATAAACGGAAAGAAAAGAACCATAAAAGATAGGGAAGAGAGTATTTTGCTTTTCTTATTATTTATTATTTGAGGATTTTTACAATCAATGGAAAGTCTTTTTAGTTGTCGAAAGTAATATATATATATAGGGATAATTACACTCAGCATTCTAAAGTATTGCGAAATTACAAAAAACATCCTCTAATTCAATAAATTGCATCTAACATCCCAACGTTTTGTTCCGTCCAACAAGTAACACCTTCTGTTAGGGTTACTGTACGATGTCGTTAAATTTTTTGGTGAACTTTCGAAAATGCCCCTGTTCTTTTTTGGACATGAAAATCCTACAATGTTCGGACAAGCATACCCTTTTGGTGTAAATTATAATATTTTGTAAAAGTATAGGTGTTATATGTAATGTTGTGTATAAAAGTATAAAAATAATTATTTATAAAAAAATATTCTCAAGAAAATAAACTAAAATAGAAATTATTAAAATTATATTAAAAAAATCATGTATAAAATATCATTTTTATCTTTTATTCAAATTTATATTAAAGAGTTTATATAATAGTTTAGATTATATAATAGTTTATATAATTTAAAATTATATAATTTAATTTAATTTATGAGATTTCCAAAAAAATTTAATAATTGTATTTTAATAAACTTAATTTCTAAACTAAATTACTTAAATATTATATTACTTTATAAAATAATAAAAAAGAAAAAAAAAGGGTGGGGAACAGTAGTTGTCTTCCCTACCTTCTCCACCCCCCATCGATACCCTACCCCCACCCCCACTCCCACACGCGCGCACACACACACAACAATACACACACACAATTACCGCACACACATACACCATCTCACACACCGTCGCACACAAAGTCACACGCACACATGCAATCACACACACACACACTCACATGCACACATGCAGTCACACACACACACACACTCAAATATATAATTACTTTTCTCTTAAGTTTAAGTTTTTATTTTAAAATTGGTATTAGAAGTAAATCTAAAGATGTGAAGGGGGTAATATGGTAATTCAGCTTTTTTTGTTTTTTTAATATTTTTTCTTTTTTAAAAAAAATATTCTGTAAGGGCATTTACGTCTTTTGACACTTTCCATCCAATCTTACATCAATACATGAAACATGAGGATGCTAAATGTAATTTATTGAATTAGGGGATATTTTTTGTACTTTAGCAATACATTGGGATGCTGAGTGTAATTATCCCCATATATATGTATATATATGAATAGCACTCCTCAAATTGATAGTTTAAATTCACTTTCTGTGTTGAGAAATTGAATGAAATATCCCTCAATCTTAAAACAATGTTTGACCTACCATTTTAGACAAATATGTTTTACATTCAGTATTCACCTCTTTGATATCATTGACATAAGTCACTCTCTCTTTTAAATTTTAGTTTAAAATTAAGGGATATTTATGAAACTAGTTTAAAAGAGAAAATCAAGACTGATGCTGTAACTCTCAGGGGTAGCAATTTTGGTCCCTTAATTTTGACGACTAGCAATTTTAGTCCTTTAACTTCCAAATTCTGAGCAATTTTATTCCTTTAACTTTTAAATTAGCACATTCAGTCCTTATATCCAAGTTGGTTCGCAAAAATGTATCCACGCTCAAAAATGGTATCAAAGCCTAGGTTTTATTGATGAAATATTTAAATTAAGTTACATAAGATGTTCTATCCCTAACGGAGGAGAATCAAACATGTATGGAACCGAACAATTGTTCGATTTATGAAAAAAAATAAGGAATATTTCCAGATACTGAAAATACAAAGGAGTAGTCAGATAGATACATTTATCTAAAACGCTAAAAATATTTCATCAAAAATCAAGAGAGAAATTGCTAGAAGTAAGGAACCGATAGCGGATCATCAAGAGGAGCTAAGATACTATCAAAGGAAATTAGCTCTGAATGATAAATTTCAAGGTAATATTGGGAGTGACTTACAGCTCTCAAAGATCCAAGGCAAATGGCCAGGAAAACCAAAAGGTAAATCTCTTATTTAATTTTGTCATAATGAATTGGAAAGAGATTGAACCGGATAATTCTAAGCTCTCTCAGGACCTTAGAGAAATCCAAAAGACGGTTCAAGATTATGGCCACAGGTTAAGTCATATACCTGTGAAAATAGAAAGTTTGAACCAAAAGATTGAGGAAATAACTATAATAGATCTAAAGACTAATCTTGCAGATCTAAAAGGAAAACAAGCCGGGACATCCAAATCCAGAACAGAAAGGATTAGCGACGCCCTGGGAAAGGTACCTATTCTACATCAGAAAGGTAAAGTTACGAAAATTCCAAAATCAAAAACTCAGGAAGATCTAAGTAATGATATCCTTAAAAATATAAATTAATATGGATATATCGAGAGTAGATCAATCGGATCTTTAGGAACTAGTTGAATCTTTTTCTCAACTAGCAGTGGTGGATTTGGCAATTGTCAAAACTAATGAATAATTTCTGGCGTTACCACCGCTAGGAGAAAGTTTCGCATCACATAATCCTTTACAAGATGAAACAATGCGTGAAAGTGGAGACTTTAATGTTAACGTTGGCCCATCTCTCGGGGGTACAACGTTTAGAGCAAATCCAGTAAGAAATCCAAATAGGGTACCAAAAAATACACCTTGGGCAAGGACTATGTTGCAACCCTTGCACCATATGGTACTATCCTTAATTTGGATGTTATCAATTTCAAAAACATCGAGAAATTAATCGATGAATGGATAGCGGCTATTAAAATAGCAGCGACCACACTTGAACTCGATAAAAAAAACTTCATTAGATTAATGGAGTTAAGCTTGGAAGGATCCGTAAAAACCGGATGGGCTCAGACCTCTGAGACAACCAAGCAAGAAATCTTAGCCGGAGAATCTAAAAGCACTATTGCATAAATATTTGGAAGGCTAGTCAAATTGAATTAAGAAATATTTGGGTAGTAGATGAATAAATCTATTGGTTCCGCAAATACTTCTTTCAGAGTGACGTAACATCACAAATTGCGGCACCAATGTTCTTTGCAAAAATTTGCAGTCCTTGGAGGGAAATGTTAACTCAATCCTACAAGGTACCAGAAGGACAAGTTGATTCAGTAGCCAGACGAATGTCTTTCTTAAAAGACAAACTAAAGGACTAGTGTTATCAAGCTTCCCTTCAAAAGAACATGAAAAAGCTTAGAGGAAAGATAAACAAATCCCCTTTTTGCTGTGATAATAATGATTTTCCAAAAATTATTGGAGAATCAATTAAGCAAAGGAAGAAAAGAAAGCAGTTTAAAAGCTCTGAAAATCAGAGTCACAAAAGGCGATCTTCTTTCAGACGAAAGTCTTGGTGGTCTAAATCAAAAGCCCAATCTTAGAAATATGGCCAGAAAAGCGGACCAACAAGGGTGTCTTCCCAAGGATCTCAAAAATCCGATGGAAAAAAACCCCACAAGATGAACTTTCAGAAGGGCTCACACCCGTATAAATGGAAGTTTCAAAGATTGTAACTGCTGGACATGTGGAGCTCGTGGCCACATTTCACCAGATTATCCACAGAAAAGTGGTGAATTAAGACAATTTGAAGCCACTGCGGACATACTGGATGCACTTTTCTACAGAGATTTGGTACCATTTTACCAATTCGAAAATATTCCCCTCAGATGAAAGCGTCTATGAGGAAGAAATAGATTGGGAAGGATCTTCATTCGAATCAAAATAACTTCAACAAAGGAGATAGGCTACAAACATCAGATAGCCTGTTGGGATTCTTTTCACGGTCGTCTATATCAGATAAGACCATGGAAAAAATAACGAAGCAAGACTCTAACCCTGGACCATAAGATGGTTTCAGAGATAGTGGAATTAGCCGAATCCTAAATCAAATAAGATTAAATCAAAGGCGGCATAACATCATATATAAGGTAAGTTCTGGGGAGTTTGCAATTCCTATGGAATTAACTGGTAATGTGATGGATATGCAACTTATTCCAAAAGAGGAAATTCTGGAGGAATTAAGTAGGCTTAAAGAGGAAGTAGTTGTTACTATGAAATGGATCCATATAGGAACTATTGAAATAGTAATTAAAGCCACTTTCAAAGAAGAAGTTAATTCTCCATTACATTTATCTATAATGGATAAGAGAATTAATAACTTAAGGGATGTTTGTCTTGGTACAATGGTAGGGAATTTATATGCAGGAAAGCTGATGTTTGATATTCATCCAAGAACTGCATATAACCTAGCCGACCAAGATTTCAGCCGAGTCTTAACCCTTCATCAGGATTTTAAAAGAAATGATCTTATGAAAGAAGGGAATAGACCATATTCTATTACATATAGAATTGCATATGCACTTTCCAATACACATCATTCTGATTTATTTCTTAGGAAAGAGTATATTGAAATTCCAAGAATTTTTCAAGGAATTTGCTAAGGTAATGGCACCCGATCCCATTCAAATACCAAGAATTGGGGATGTGGATATCTTAATACGATACCATCCAGTTCTAAATCACTCAATGAGCTCCAGAATCGATTTTAATAGTAGAATATCCTTTTCAGAAAAAAGGATTAGGAGTTTAAAAGGAAAAGAATTACTTGAAGATTCAACTCCTCAAGCTATTAGGGTAAATAATGTAAAACTTAAATGTCCTGAAGGATGGAAAGAAGTGCAAGTTATATTTGATATTATAGAGAAAGATAATTACTTTCCTTGTGATGATTTATACTACTTGCAGCAATCCACTGTGGGCAATTACGAAGGTATGCTAGAAATGGCAGGCCCTGAAGTATTTATTTCAGGAAGCGCAGGATGGGACCAAGGTATTGTTACCTTGGGATTAAGCTTCCTTGAGGAACATAAACCTTGGGGAAGAAAAGGAAAAGGTATGGAATTTAGCTTAGATGGTCACATTATTAAAGTTGAATAAATGACCAGTCCCTTTTCCATATACATATCGGTGGGTATGTTATATGAACAATATAAGTCAGAATACTTTGCAGCTTATATTGATTCAGGTTCAGGAATTTGTACAGCCAAACCTGGTGTTTTTCCTAGTAATGTTGTGGAACCCTTACCTATTATTGCAGAGAGAGATTTTTCTCAAAAAATCCTCCTACTCAATAAAGGGATACGTGAAGCACAAATCATGATTGGAGGGGCGGGTGGTGCCCCTTGGTATAAGGTAAAACTGCCACCTATTTACTTTCATGATACAGGAGCAAATATTTTGTTGGGTAATAATTTTATCCAGACTTTTGCAAAATATGTGCAAAATAACCACGAGAACTTGTTAATATTTACTATTAATTGTGGTAATGATATACAGGTTCTGCCATTAACAAAGGCATTTAATCGCATAATGCTTATAAATTTTCGCAGAAAATGTAGTGGTTTTACCAATGATTCCAAATTAACTCATCCTAAGATGCAAGATAAAAGGAAATTTGAAAAGGCTCTGCTGTCTTTCAAACAACAGGGATATGAGGAATATTGTGAAGCATCTCATTTAGATAAAGAAGGAATTACCCTTCTTAAAAGAACTAAGACTAAAGAACTAGATGAAGAAGGAATTACCCTTCTTTAAAGAACTAAGACTAAAGAACTAGATGAAGAAGGAATTACCCTTCTTAAAAGAACTAAGACTAAAGAACTAGATGAAGAAGGAATTTACCTTCTTAAGAAAGCTTTACAAACTAGGTCCTTGGATAACATTGACGAAGAAAGCTTGCTTTCTCTTGAAAATGTTAAACGACTAATTCAAAGGTATTTTTTGGATCCTTTGGCTTGGTGGGATAATAACAAGATCGAAGCTACTCTGAAAGTAAAAGAACAATGCAAGTATGAGTATGTTCGATACAAGCCAATCCATATGAATATGGAGAATAAGAAAGATATGCAAACAATTATAAAAGAGCATATCGATCTTAAACTCATTGAGCCTGGAGTCTCTGTTTATAGTAGCCCTGATTTTCTTGTAAGAAACCATGGTGAAGTGAAAAGAGGAAAAGCAAGATTAGTAATCAATTATCACAGTATTAATAAAATACTTGAATTTGATGGTTACTATATCCCAAGTAGAGAACATTTAATTGATTGCATTAAAAATGCTAAAGTGTTTTCTAAATTTGATTGTAAATTTGGACTTTATCAGATTAAGATGGAAAAGGAGTCTAGAAAAAATACGGCATTTTCTACTCCACAAAGTCAGTATATCTGGAATGTACTTCCAATGGGTCTTGCGAATGCACCCCAGATATACCAAAGAAAGATGTATAATCTTCTTAAAGATTATTTTGAATTATTGTTTGTCTATATTGATGACATCTTGATTGCATCCAAAAATATGAAAGAACATATTAGACATCTTGAAATATTTTCTTATAAAGAAGGATTAGCACTTTCTGAAAAGAAAGCGATAATTGGAGTTAATAAGATTGAATTTCTTGGTAATCTTATTGACGAAACAGGTATCGAACTCTAGGAACATATTGTGGAAAAATACGCAATTTACCTGATGCTCTTAAAGATAAAAAAAACAACTCCAAAGTTTCTTGGGAGTAGTTAATTTTGCAGGTATCTTCATTAGAGATCTAGTAGAATACAGGAAGAATTTCCGACCTCCCTTAAAAAAAACTGAGAGTACAAAGTGGAAGTGCGAAGAAATTCACACTCAAAGAATTCGTGAGTTGAAACAAGTTTGTAATAACTTGTCTAAACTCGCTATACCTCAAGACAATGATGATTTGGTAGTCTATAAGATGTCAATGATTATATATGGGCAACAATGCTCATGCAAAAGACTATTACAGGGGAAGAACCTTGTAGATATACATGAGGGTTGTTCACCGAACAACAAGCCAAAGTTTGGCATATAAACGAGAAAGAATTATTTGTTGTTTGGAAGGCATTTAAAAAATGGCCTCTGTTTTTATTAGCCAAAGAATTTACATTGAAAGTTGATAATATTAATGTTAAAGCTTTTTTGAGAAATAAACTTGAATCAAATATTATTGTTTTGACATTATTATTGTGAAATCTCATGAGAATGTACTTGCAGATTTCCTGACAAGAGATGGAAGCATCTGAAGCGAATTCCATCATCAAGAGATATAGACATCTCAAGGAAAACCTTGAGGAGCTTAACGAGCAATTTGGAAGGCTACCAGCAAATGCTGAAGCAATCGGACAAGTTCAACGAGTTGATTTGGACACTATCCAAGAAACAATCAGGGGAACAATGTACGCCATGACTTTATTATGGGGTACCTTATAAGAACCAATTCGAAAGGCATCGTCCTCAGTGATGACTCGCGAATTATGAGAGCAGGACTCAAAACCTGTGTTTAGAGAACGGGGTTCTATACCTAGAGCATTGGATTCAAATACCTCTTGCACAAATCCATTTTCAGATTCTGAAAAACCGGAAACAATTAAACAATCGGAAGTACAAACTCCTATTGCTTTAAGTCAACCCGGCACCTCTGGGGTTAAAGAGGGAGAGACTAACCTTAGGCCACAGTTGACACCTCTAAGGTTAATACTGACAAAATTAATTTGCATTGGCAGGTTTATCAACATTCTTGGGAAAAATTAGTCTCAAGAAAAAGAATAAATCCTAATAAGCCCTTGGTAGAAATATCAGGGAAATATCCTAGGATTTGGATGAAGGAAGGATCAAATCCCGACGAAGTTAGAGAATGGTATGATTTTGGGGCATTAGTTTCAATACATACTATGTCACCAAGTTTTTCAGAAATATCCAAACTTTCGGATTGGATTTCCAGTGTTGTGTATGATTCATGGCAAAACAACCAACAGCTTAAAAGAGGTGATATTCTGGAGTTGAAGTTTATTTCAACAGCACTAGAAACAACAGGAAAGGGGTCTCATCCAGTGTTTTATTTTATTAAGTTACAGAGACCAGATATGGCAGCCTACAATAGAGTCAAGGTTGCAACAGGAGAAGCTCCTTTGGTTAGTTCTATCAACAAAGATGATATTTCCACCAGAAGAGCATGGAGAATGTGGGTCTGTCTAACAGAGATAGACAAAGTTAAATATCCATTCAAAATATTCTCCAACTCAGTGAATGGATCATTCCTGTTAAACTCTATGACAGGAAAAAGTACTGAATTCGCAGAAAAGCTCTTTGAACAAAAGAGGACGCTAATCTGGGAAAATAAGTTACCAGCAACCGAAGCTACCACAAAGAAAGCCTGCAACATGATGCATGTTCATCAATGGCACATTCGGGAGTGTTCGAGTTGTGAATTTCAAGAAAAACCCCTTATTTGGTACAAGAATACGGGTTACCAAGACGAAACCCGAATCCGAAAAGGATAAAGGAAAAAAGAAGTTTTGCCTCCAGGGTTTTCACAGACCAGGGTAAAATCATGTAAACGAAAAAGACCGAATTAGTTAGGCACAATAATTAAAAATCAATCATGTGATTGATTAAAGGAGGACAGCTGGAAAAGAAACAGCTGTAAAAGGACGAACGTGGCCGACAAATTGGTTAACATAAGGACCCACGCGCATTAATAAAGAGAGTTTGACGTATGCAATGACGTCAAAAAATTAAACAAGCTTTGGAGTCCGCCTTTGGAATCCGAAATCAAAGTCTATAAGAAGGAAGCTCAAAAGCAGATGGAGGACATTAGAAAACTTCTCCAACTCTTTATATACAAATATTCATAGAAAATTTGTAAGCTTTCTTCTTTCAAAGTGTATGGAGATTTCCCCAGATAAAAGCCCTCTCATGAGAGGCTAAAGGTTTTCTCCTCCAATAGCGGAGTAGAATAATATTATGTTATTTTAATTTGTATTCCATCAATAAAAGTGAAGGCTTTGTCCTACTTGTTGTCCAAAATTCTAATTATATTTGTATATTGAAAATACCTTCTACACCCAAAGGTAGGAAACGAAATTGGGTTGTGCTGAGTATTGCTGAAGGAGCTAAGGCCTGCGAACCATAGGCTGCGGTCGTGTGGTTGGAAGTTAGTCCGTAAAACCGTGCACTTGGAATACCCGGCGATAAAAAAAAAGGTATAGATTTATGTAAGGATTAATTTTATTTCGGAAGCATGTTAGATCTAATCTGTTTAGTAGAACTATTTTGCGGTGACCTAATATAGGCCCAAATATGCTAAGTTTTTTGATAAAGGATCAGAATCGCTATCATTTAGGAAGATACAGGACTATATTTGCCACCTTTAAAAGATAGAGGACTAAGATTGCCATACCCCTATAGTTACGGGACTGACTTTGCAATTTGCTCCTGGTTTAATATAACTATACTGGACCTCGAGCTTCCAAATTTTAATTAGCTAAATTTTTTTGGCACCCTTAACATTATTTAAATGTTAGCAAACAAAGATGTCTTCAACATTAGTCATTATATATTAAACACTTTTATTGCATAATTAACGTCAAATTAGCTTTATTATTAAGAATTTTATATTCCTACAACAAATATTAAAAAAATTAAGCCAACATTTTTATAAAGAGACAAGTATATCATAATTCCTAATTATATAGTCCTACTAAAACTGCATAAGTTGCATATATATTATAATCTCACAGATAGTTATAGTAAAATTGTGATACTTCATATGCCACATGGAATAAGAATTGGAAATTGAAAGAATTTATATGTTTGGGGTGGTAGAAATAATCAAGAAACTAGAAAATTTAAGCCTAAACATGAAGATAACAAACACAAGGATTTTAATGTGGTTCGAAAAATTGCATACATCCACGAGTAAACCTAGACTACATCATTATTTCTCATCGTGAAACTGAGTACGTTATCGAATTATAAGAAGAGTTCTCATTTTATACTAGTGGAGAAAACCTAAACCCTAACAAATTAGGAATAACAATCCTAATTGATAAAGGGAACAATAGGAAACAATTCCAATTTAAAAAAGAGTCAAAAACATGCCAAATTCGCCCAAAAAACTCACCAATACACACCTACAGCTCTTGGTGGCCGCGCTGGAGGGCCACTTTTCCTGGCTGGAGCGCGAGTCCTTGCCTCTTGCACCATCGGCACTGGAGCGCTATTTTCCAGCGCTGGAGCGTGGCCCATGTGTGCACTGCACAGCCCCGGCTCTATTTTTCGACTCCTTCGCGACTCCTGGTCTATCCTGCTCTATTTCGCAACCCCGGGTCTACCGCAACACATCTCGACTCCGTCTTGGCTCTATTTGGCTACTTTTTCCCGGCTCTCAACATCTTTTTGATCCGACTCCATAAAATCCCAACGTTATAAGCAATTGTCAAAGAAATCATGTGCACCCATTGGATTCATTTCTGAGCAAGTGTTTTAGAGTTTAATTTCAGGGTGCACGTAGTGGTTTGGAGGCAATTATCGCGTCCAATGGGCTTGCAAATCCGGAGCGTGATAAATAGTATCAAAACATAACACTACTTGGAGGGGCTAAGTGTTACAAGGGTCAAAGTGCATGGGAGCCACCTCTTGAACCCGTGGGACAAAGTGCTACACGTGCGGCAATGTCATTTCGCAACGAGGACGTGAACCCATAGGAGCCACCTTTAGAGTTCCGAACCCCTGGTGAATGATCATGGGTTGTGTCGTTCTGCGACGATGACGTCGTGTTCTAAAGGAGGGGTGATTGTAATACCTCATATCCCACATAATATAAAAATTGAAAAATTGTAGAACTTAGAAGCAATTGTCAAAGAAATCATGTGAAATCATTTGATATCCCTTTTAAGCAAGTGTTACAGAGTTTTATTTCAGAGTGTACTCTGTGGTTTGGAGGTAATTCTCGCATCCAACGGGCTCGCAAACCAGAAACATGACAAAAACACTACAGATGACAAAGTATAGAAACAACATTATAACTAGGTTTGCGGTTTTCTTTGAGCATTGGTTTTCAAAGTCTATATATTGCCATTGACAAATTAGTGAGATCTAATTTATTTTAAAAAAAAAAATCACAAAGAATATGCATGATAACAAACTCATCTTAAAATGCTAAATTCAAGTTTATTTGTAATGCTTTTTTTAAACATTAACTCAAACAATAAAATAAACAAATCAAGTTAATTAGGTTGCAATTTACAACATAGGATCACATAAATAAAATCCAACTCATTTATTCTCTTTTCTAATTTTACTTTATAAAATTCTAAAGTTTAAGAATAACTTGCATGCATCTAATTATTATGAGCAACCGATATGTTTGGTAAAATGAATGAGCATTTCAGGGAGACTTTGTCCAGGTAAAAGGGAATCCACCTGGAACCATTTATTTAATATCATTGTTTGGCTACATAATGGATTTATTCATTTGCTTGGTTCACTTAAGCAAATAGTTAAATTAAAATAAATTTATATTTGTTATCCTTAATTACACTACACAGAATAATTGATGGATCTCATATTCGTCTAAATTTATAGGTCAAATATTGTTTTTAAATTGAGAGATATTTTATTCAATTGCTCAACACAAAAAGTGATTTTGGAGTGTAGCTATCAATACGAGAGGTGCTAATAAGAAAACATCTCATATATAAACATAAGGGGTGAGTTTGACGATTTGCTAGAAAAATTAATTGAGAGTTAAAGATTGTTTCTAATCAGTTATATACTATTATGCACGGACACGTGACACAGCAACATGAACACGACACGATACAGACAAAGGACACAGTATTTTCCAAAAAATTTAAGTCACGACACAGCTCCGACACGAATGTCATATATATATATATATATATATATAACATAAATTAGATATTGATTTTTATTTCAATATAATTTGTTAGAAAATAAACTATGAAAAAGTTGTTTACTAGTGTATTATTAAATTTGTATTTTTCTTGCTTCTTTGTAAATCTTTGTATGTTTGAAAAAATTCAACTACTTATCAACAATAAGTCAATAACGAATGCAAAACAAAATTATAAACAGCCACAAATTACAAAGCAATTACAAATACAATCAAACTATCAAATGTTCGAAATTAGAATTAGGATTTTTGAATTTTTTTTTATTTACAATTGAAACCCCACACTTTTTAAAATTGTCAGCCGTGTCATCACCATGTCGGACAAGGATTTGGTTGTGTCCGACACAGTGTCCGAATTGCTTTTTTGTTTTTTAACCACGAAAATTTAGTCGTGTCTGATAAGTGAAGGAGGCGCGTCGTGTCTGACACGTGAAGGAGGCGCGTCGTATCTGACACGTGAAGGAGGCGCGTGGTGCCCGACACCGACCAAAAATTCAAAATGTTCGTGCTTTATAGGTTATATATATAGGAGAACTAGTTTTGTGAGAATTAATTGTATATTAAATTAAACTAGAAACCACATTTAGACAGAAGCAAAATCCACCCTTCAAGAATTATGGCATAGCAATCTCAGAAATTAATTTCTATTTCTGTAATAAAGTTATATTTCCAAACATTGCAGCTGTGTTTGGTTTTGTTTTGGGCTGGGTTTATAGCCAAAAACCCAACCCAAAACTTGTTCGGACAAGAATTATTGGGCCAAACATAGGAAGCTCATGTTGGCCGAATTGGCCGAACACCCACAAAATGGCCTGCTGCTGTTTTAGGGTAGTGAGATAAAACATTTTTCTTAATCCAAAAAACTCATTCCACCAACTTTTCACTCTAAAAAACTCAAAAGTTAAGGTTAAAAAAATTTTGGACTAAATTACCCTTATTGCCTTAAGTTAAGAATCGGCCAATCGATTTTTTCTTTCTAAAATCTTTTCATTTTGGAATCCTCAGATTGATAAATTGTATAAAGGCGAATTTTATTATTTAAATTAACTATTTTATATATTTTTATATAATTTATTTTTTAATTTAACATGGTAATTATTTAAAAATATGCTTTTTTAATTTTTAAAAAGAATATAAAAATCTGAAAGATTAAAATTAAAATCATAATTAGTATTAACTATCAATACAAATGTTCTAAATAAATAAACTTCTCTACAAATGAACAATTTATTAATTCTTCATTTAGAAGGCTAAGGGCAATAAAGCCTATATTTTACTAACCCTTAATATTGGGTCTTTTTGAATTAAAAGTTGATGGAATGGGTTTTTTGGATTAAGAAATATTGTCATGGGTTTATTGGATATAAAAGTTTATTTTAAGGGGTTTTTCGTAATTTCCCTAATTTATATTGTCATGTGACTAGAGTGCTACTTAAATCATTTCAGTTGACCTCGAGTTAAGCTTGATAAAATTGTTCGACTCAAATTTGACAAGCCATGAGAAAAGAGCTCAAACTTGTGCAATCCTAGTGCAGCCAAATCAGATTTCAATGAACAGGTTTTATAATTGGGTTAATTACATTAAATACTCCTCTTATTTAGTATAATTACAGTTCAGTCTATTTATTTGTGGCTCATAACAAACACCCTCCTCTTATAGTAGAACCTTACATTTACCCCCCTCTGGCTAACGACCGTTAGTCAAAAATTGCATTTTTGGCAACTTGATAATTTAGATTCATCCAGTGAATTGTGTGATATTGCTCCTAAACAAACAGAAAGTAAGTATATGTTTTTATTTTTAAAAGATAATCGAATTGGCATAAATCAAATTTGCACTTTATTATTAAGATGTTAATAAGCTTTTACGAAATTATTTATTTAAAATCAAATTGAAAATTATAATTACATTCTTGTTAGTATGAAAAGTTACCCCTCAAGGGTAAAATAAAAAATTTAGAAAATATTTTTTGAAGATGTTAGCGGATTCCATTAGATTTTTATGAAAGGGGACGATTATAATCTTTTATTATAAGAGAGTGTTATTTGTTATGTGCTCAAAATAAGTGAACTGGAATGTAACTATACTAAATAAGAAGACTATTTGGTGTAATTAACCCTTTATAATTTTGTCATGAAATAAAGCTGCCCTATCAAGACGGGTTATGATTGTTGATGGGGTTAGGTGGGCACAAACTGAAAGATAATAACTTCGTATAAACGGAAAGAAAAGAGCCACAAAAGATGGGTAGAGAGTATTTTGCTTTGTCTTATTATTAATTATTTGAGATTTTTACAACTAATGAAAAGTCTTTTGAGCTGTCGGAATATATATATATATATATATATATATATATATATATATGGAATTGTTATTAGGGCTCCTCAAAATTGATAGTTTAAATTCACCTTTTGTGTTGAAAAATTGAATGAAATATCCCTCAATCTTCAAACAATATTTGACCTACCATTTTAGACAAATATGTTTTACATTCCGTATTCACCTCTTTGACATCTTTGACATAAGACACTTTCTCTTTTAAATTTTAGTTTAAAATTGAGGGATATTTTATAGACTAGTTTAATATAACTCTACTGGACCTCAATACCTCTTTGACATCTTTGACATAAGACACTTTCTCTTTTAAATTTTAGTTTAAAATTGAGGGATATTTTATAGACTAGTTTAATATAACTCTACTGGACCTCGAGCTTCCAAATTTTAATTAGCTCAATTTTTTTTGCACCCTTAACATTATGTAAATGTTAACACACAAAAATGTCTTCAACATTAGTCATTATATATTAAGCACTCTTATTGCATAATTAACGTCAAATTAGCTTTATTATTAAGAACTTTATATTCCTACAACAAATATTAAAAAAATTAAGCCAACAATTCTATAAAGAGACAAGTATATCATATTCCTAATTATATAGTCCTACTAAAACTGCATAAGTTGCATATATAATATAATCTCACACACAGTTATAGTAATTTGTGATACTTAATATGCCATGTGGAATAAGAATTGGAAATTGAAAAATTTACATGATGGTATCATCAAAGTAAGAATAAATAATCATGAAACTAGGGCCCTGTTTGTTTGTGTTTTCATTCCGCTTTTTCTATTTTTATTTGAAAATAAAAATACACAATTTACACTGTTTTTAACAGAAAATATTCTCATTTTTATTTTTGTTTTTATGTTCCCAAAAAATTTCAATCATTTATTTAAAATTACATTTCAAATCACTTATCTCACATCTTCTATTACATTCACCCATCACCATCCTCTCTCTCTTTCACCTATCACCATCATCTCTCTCTCCTCTCTCTTCATCCGTCTCATCCTCTCTCACTCTTCAAACACACCACTATCCCCTCTCTCTCACCATCTCACCAACTTTTTCATCATTCTTTCCTCTCTCTTACAATTAAAAATAATTTCTCTCTCTCCTATCTCATCCCAACTTTTTATCCTTCCACCCTCAATACAAATTACTTCTCCTCACGTTCTTCACCGGAATTTTGTTGATTTCTGATTATTCAAATAAGTAATCAAAAAATAAATCATGTTTTCTTAATCTATACATGATTTCACACATTTCAAGACCCATTTGTAATATATTTGGTACGAATGCAGAGAAGGTTCGCTGGAGAAGATGAAATTTGACCGCCATGGTTCGCCGGAAAAAACAATAATTCCGGCCATGACGGCCGATTATTCGGCATATCTGAACGGGAGCAATCTCTCTTGTATGGTTAGGGAAGGAGGAATGGACAACCCATTCATTTGAAAAGAGAAAGGATGAACGGGAAAAGATAGAAAAGGAATGGGATAGAAGAGAAAATCAAAATAGAAAGTAAGATTAGTTTAGCATTTTCCCTTCTTAATTAGTATTGATTAAGGAAAATTGCTTCTTGAGTTGAAAATGAATTAGGATAATATAATTAATTAAGTGTAATATTTTGCAAAATTTACGGGTAATATTTTTTAATTTGATAAATAACATAATTAAAAATATAATTTTTGATACAATACTTACATAAACTTACTTATCGTTATAAAAACCAAAAAATATTTATTAGTGTAGTTGTTCGATTAGTTATCCTTTCTTTCTTTTTGGATGATAATGTTAGTGTATTGTCATTACTAAGACAATCGATTGCAGCTGATTTCCTTGGTTTCCAAAGTGGAGCTGAATTAGATATTGTAGATAACCATTTAAATTGGTAGTGAGAATGATATTTATGTATATTTAAAATAATATTCTACACATCATTAATTTTACACATCATTTAAATTGGTAGTGAGAATGATATTTATGTATATTTAATCACAATAATATTCTACATTATCATTAATTTTAACTAACTTAATCATTATACACATCATCAATTATTCAATTATCAAATCCAACACTATTCACATAATCATTACTTTTAACTAACTCAATCATTTTTACACATCATCAATATTCACCATCAAATCCAACAGTATTCATCTAATCATTACTTTTCAATCATTTCACACATCATACTCACAAATTTCAACAATTTTAAAAAATACAATCAAACACCCTACTTTTTTCACTTTTCTCACACGAAAATCAAAAAACACGTTCTCCCATACATTTTAGAAAATGACGGTTGAAAATGAAACGAAAACACATCCAAACAGAGCCTAGAAAATCTAAGCCTAAACATGAAATAACAAACACGAGGATTTTAACTTAGTTCGGCAAATTGCCTATATCCACGAGCCAACGTAGTTTACATCTTTATTTCTCATCGTGAAACTGAGTACATCGTCGAATTACAAGAAGAGTTCCCATATTTATACTAGTGAAGAAAATCTAAACCCTAACAAATTAGGAATAATAATCCTAATTGACAAAGGGAACAATAGGAAACAATTCAAATCCAAAAGAGAGTAAATAAAATGCCGAATTCCGCCAAAACACACCTACAGCTCTTGGTGGCCGCGCTGGAGCACCACTTTTCCTGGCTGGAGCACGAGTCCTTGCCTCTCGCACCATCGGCGCTGGAGCACTATTTTCCCACGCTGAGGCGTGGCTCCGGCCTCGGTGCCATTTTATCACGCTAGAGCGCTGCCCATGTGTGCTTTGCACAGCCTCGGTTCCATTTTTTTACTCCTTCACGACCTCCGGTCTATCCAACTCTATTTCGCAACCCCGTGTCTACCCCGACCCAACTCGACTCCATCTTGGCTCTATTTTGGCTCCTTTTTTCGGGCTTTCGAACCTCTTTTTGATCCGACTCCACAGCATCCCAACATTTATAAGCAATTGTCAAAGAACTCATATGCACCCATTGGATTCATTTCTAAGCAAGTGTTTCAGAGGTTAATTTCAGGGTGCACTCAGTGGTTTGGAGGTAATTCTCGCATCCAACGGGCTCGCAAGTCCGGAGCGTGATAAATAGTATCAGAGCATAACGCTAGTCGGAGGGAGCTAAGTGTTACAAGGGCCAAAGTGCATGGGAGCCACCTCTTGAGCCCGCCGGACAAAGTGCTACATGTGCGGCAGTGTCATTCCGCGACGAGGACGTGAATCCGTAGGAGCCACCTTTAGAGTCCCGACCCCTGGCGAACGATCGTGGGTTGTGTCTTCCGCGACAAGGACATGAACCCGTAGGAACCACCTTTAGAGTCCCAACCCTTGGCGAACGATTGTGGGCTATGTCATTCCACAACGAGGACGTCGTGTTCTTAAGGAGGGGTGATTGTGGTACCTCATATCCCACATGGAATAAGAACTGAAAAATTGAAGAACTTATAAGCAATTGTCAAAGAAATCATGTGAAATCATTGGATATCCCTTTTAAGTAAGTGTTGCAGAGTTTTATTTCAGAGTGTACTATGTGGTTTGGAGGCAATTCTCGCATCCAACAAGCTCGCAAACCCGGTACATGACAAAAATACTATAAATAACAAAGTATAGAAACAACATTATAATTAGGTTTTGAGGAGCATTGGTTTTCAAAGTCTATATATTTACATTGAAAAATTAGTTAGATCTAATATATTTAGAAAAAAATAATACAAAGAATATGCATGATAACAAACTTATCTTAAAATGCTAAATTCAAGTTTATTTGTAATGTTTTTTTAAAACATTAACTCAAACAATAAAATAAACAAATCAAGTTAATTAGGTTGCAACTTGCAACGTACGATCACATAAATAAACTCCAACTCATTTATTATTTTTTCTATTTTTACTTTATAAAATTCTAAAGTTTAACATGCATACATCTAATTCTTCCGAGTAACCGATAAGTTTAGTATAATGATTGAGCATTCCAGGGAGACTTTGTCCAGGTAAAAGGGAATCCACCTGAAATCATCTATTTAATGTCATTGTATGGCTAGATACATGGATTCAAACTGTTTTTTTTTTTAATAATGTTTTTATTCATTTGTTTGGTTCACTTAAGCACATAGTTAAGTTAAATTAAAATAAATTTATATTTGTTATAATTATCATGTCCTTAATTACACTACACAGAATAATTGATGGATCTCATATTCGTCTAAATTTGTAGGTCAAATATTGTTTTTAAATTGAGGGATATTTCAGTCAATTGCTCAACACAAAAAGTGATTTTAGAGTGCAACTATCAATATGAGAAGTGCTCATATTATATCTATATATATATATATAGGGTCAAGATCCAATACATACCCTATCTTAGATAAGATATAAGACTCAATATACACTATTGGATCAATTAAATCCAACAACCCAAATTAATCACTGAAACATGCGGGAAACATATAAAAACGCTGACCTAGGGTTAAACTGGTAAAATTCACGCCATTATACAGCAAATCAATTCCTAAATTTGCTCCACGATCATCCCTGAAATCTCTCCCATTTTTGAACCCACAATCATTTAACAGTTACCCGCGATTCCAATCTCATTAAATACGTCAATTATTTTCAAAATATAACTCCATATTTTCGATTACACACTCTTGCAACGTTGTAATTTTCTCCCGATTTTGATTTTTTTGAACGCACACAATGAGGTCAAAAAATCCATCAAAATCGTCAGGTAACAGTCGAAAATACCATTTTCAGTTCATCCTCGAAAATTGGGTGATAATGTTGTGTATTTTGTTGATTCTGTTCGTTTCTGCATCAATACGAATATATTTGGAACACATAAATATGTTTTTGTTGATTTTTGTATGCAAATAAGGAGTGATTTATTCATTTCGAATACTTACCTGTGTAAAGAAATGCTGGGTTTTTTTTTTAAACTAGTGTGTGTAATGTTACTAAATATTGTGTTTACATATACTGTATAATGAATTCAATGTTACTGTATAATCATGTATAATGTACTGTATAATGGGTTATATAATGCAAAAATCACAAGTTGCAAAACTCACTAGATTGAGGTCGCTTTATCTGGAAAATATACTTACTTGCGATCTGAACGCACTCAAGGATGACATCATCATACGATCAAAGGAGTTTGAGCATGAACAAGCCCAAAGGAAGAAAGGGAAGAAGGGTTAGATATAAGCAACATGATGGGATTGCAATATTCTGGAATTTTTAAATTCATTGTATAGTTTTTTTTTAATTAGTTATTAGTTTTTGTTGCAATATAACTTTTGTATGAGCACTTTAAATATATAAAGGTTGTTCATTGCACATATCCTCTTATTGTTCTGTTCATATAAAGTGTAATTAAGTGTTCATAATACATAAAGCAACTAAAATATACATATTATACAGCAATTGATAATTAATTATACAGTTAATACAATTACATTATACAGCAACTTTAATGCAGTCTAACAACCCAGCGATATTTCATTGTTCATAATAAAAAAAAACTCAATTAATTTATATAATTAAACTGTATAATAAAAAAAAAGCACTCAAATATATACAAGATACATGGCATTTTTAACATACACTAAATAACACTTCATTTTACTGTCATTCATGTTTCATTTTACATTAATTAACAAGTTCATTACACACTGTATATGTCCCATATATGAACTGTATAATGTAATATATGGTACTGTATAATGGTGATGAATTTGCTGTATAATATATTAATTAACAAAAAAACTGTTTCATTGATTCATTATACATTGATTAACAACTTCATTATACAGAGTATAATCCTAAATTATACATTGAACACTACTTCATTCGTATATTAACAATTATAAAAAAACAAAACACTCCTATTTTTCTTTTGAGGGACACGTTCTCGCATTATGCCCATCGACTTTTCCACATGCAGCGCATTTCCTCCTCCTGGGAACATGCTTGGATATCTCCACACTACTCTTAATTCTTTTATCACACCTTTTAGTTTGGCTCATTTGAGGATTTTTGATCCCAAGCTTGTATATATTATGCAACTGACCCTGTTGAGAGCATTTTAATATACACTGTATACTCACTATAAATGAACTGTATAATACATATAACATTAGTGTATAATATGTTTTAACATTCTGTATATTATATATGCAGAACAAACTGGTTCATTAACACTTAACACCAGTTGTAACTTTGCAATTAAAACGTAATCAAATCCGCAAACAAGATCCAACAAACGCAATAGAACAATTTAATCGTACCTGTGTCTATTTCTGCCATCAAAACAGAATCAAACGCTATTATAATGAATGAATATATGCTCAATTGACGACGATGCCGCCTTGTTGATGAATATCTCTTGAATTGATGTTGAAAAATCGCTAATTCCGATTGAAATTGCCGATGATGTATCGATTATATAAGACTTGAATACTATCTCAAATGGCCGAGGATGAAACGAAGATATATATGATATTTGATACTAATTCCAGCTGAGAAAAATGATGTTGATTTGATAAGAACTTCATGGAATATGAATCTGAGAATTTCTGTATTTGTTCGTGCAATTCTTTCATCTGATATTGGATTTATTAATTAAAATGGGAAGATGATTCTGTTACTGCGTAATATATGGGATTTGATTTTGATCTGCATGTTAATTGCATGGGTTTGTTATGACTATTGCCTAAAATGCCCTTTTCATCATTATATTAAATATTATATCCGATAAAATGGGCATAATTATGGACCTTGGGATCAACTGATTTAAATGGTCTAAATTGGGTCTTATATCTTACCTAACTTATAGGGATGTATTTGATCCATACCCTATATATATATAATATGTGAGTTTGACCATTTGCTAGATATATTAATTGAGAATTAAAGATTGTTTCTAATCAGTTATATATATAGGAGAACTAGTTTTGTGAGAATTAATTGTATATTAAATTAAACTAAAAACCAAATTTAGACAGAAGCAAAATCCACCCTCAAGAATTATGGCATAGCAATCTCAGAAATTAATTTCTATTTTTGCAATAAAGTTATATTTCCAAACATTGCAGCTATGTTTGTTTTTGTTTCAGGTTGAGTTTATGGCCAGAAACCCAGCCCAAAACTTGTTTGGACCAGAATTATTGGGCCAAACATGGGAAGCTCATGCTGGCCAAATTGGCCGAACACCCACAAAACAGCGTGCCACTATTTTAGGATAGAGAGATAAAATATTTTCTCTCTCTAATATATTATTTGTAAGTATATGAATTACACACATATTATATATGTGTATATATATTATATATAACGCATTGTATGTGTAATAAATATTATATTATATATATTATGCATATACTATATATTAAAATATATTGTATACATATCTATAATAGTTATTTGTATACATTACATATATATATATTATATATATAAAAAGTGTAAGTATTGGAGCTCCACAAATTACTATATGAGCACCACTTTTGTTTATTTCTCTAATAATGACAATAGTGTCCATTCATAAAAATAAAAAAGTCAATAGCTAAAAAGTTAAAAGATAAATATTTTTTTAATAATTAATTTAGTATTTTCATTTTTTTAATAATATTTCCAAATAATTGTTTTATGAATGCATAATTGCACGATACATATATGTATGCAAGCATAAAATTAAGTTAAAACCACTAGAGCAATGCGTAAAAAATAATTATTTTATTATTAGTTTGTATAAATTATAAATTTATATATTTTGTCTCTTATATACATATTGAAAAATTAGTAGCTACTTCTCACATCATCATCATCATCACTACTACTACTACTTCAACTACTATAATTATTTGACTTTTTTTTATTAGGATTAGGCTTATTTGGACATTTATTCATACATAAATCGTGATTGACTACTATAATAAACTACATAAGATTGATGGTATGATGCTAATATGCGGTCAGAATGAAGAGATTTTCATCCGAAGTTCAATATTTTGTTATTTCTAATTTGACAACCTATGTATACTATATTGTTGATGATACTTCAAATTTTTCATTGACGGACTTATGTTTTAGTATTCCATGCAAATATTTAAACTTATTCAATATATATTTATGTATTTAAATGTAATAGAATATTAAAGAGAATATAAGTAACTTGTTTGATGGCATAAAGATAGTCTTGAAAATAAATATGAAGTTTATGATATTTGTTAATACTCTATGGGCATTGTTTCCGTATTTTAATATAAAAATTAGAGTTGGAGCATTTATAGTAACTTCATATAATGTTGTACAACAATTTTAAGGTATATATTTTCTAAAATGGAGTCAATTTTTGTAAAGCACATTTCCATGATGGAGACAAATTAACTAGAACGTGTCAATGGCTCGAACTATGAACGTTGAAGTCTCAAGCTTGAATACCTACTTATCATTGCGAATTAATTGAGTAAATAGCCCCCAAATGATATTCTTTTAAGAAAATAGCCCTCTTCCTTTACATTTTAAGAAAATAGCTCAACCACTATTTTGACCAAGTCAAATGGCCCTTAGTCTTTTTAATTGTTTTCATTTCAGTCTTTTTATTTTCTTTAGTAAATATTTATACCCATGAGAGCTATTATACATTTTTAAAGAAAAGGGAATCCCAACCCGCTTTTAGAAATCTGCATAAAACTTTTTGTTGCCCTCATAATTCATTTACATGCATGTGCCCGCTCATATTTTAAAATCTTTAATTGATTGTCTTAATACTTTAGAAAACTTAGACTATAATAATCAGAAATTAATATTAGAATTACGAAACCAATTAATAATTAGGAGAGATAATTGTGTTAATACTTATTTTAACTTACCACCTAGATAACGAGATCACCAAAATTATATTAAATTCTTTTTAATCTTGAATATATTAATAGCAGCCTTTTATTAAAATAGATCCTTCTAATTTTAAAAGATTGGATTATTTAGATCTTGAATATAGTTTAGCCGATAGATCCATAATCTCTTTAGATAAACATAAATTTATTTGTAGATTTGATTCAAGTTTTAAGTACAATTTACATTTGGAACATAAACACTTAAATAGTTTAATGGATTTACTTATATCTCTAGCTTCAAACTTAGAATTAGAAGACACAAAATTTTATAAAATATTAGAATCATTAAAAAAAACCATTTTAATAAATAGAGAAATAATAAAAAGAGGTGAAAATAATAATTTAGATTACATTAAACAATAGTCTGAGAAAACTTTTAAAAATAGTTAAAAAATATAATAAATTTTTCCCTACTAAAGACGAGATAATAGAATTAAAATATAGTTTGGAAACTAGTAAACTGAAACAAGCTATATGAATATAATAGAAGAAGAAGAAGTAAGAATAACGAGTAGATTTGCAATTTGGAAAATAGAATCTGACATAGAAAGCGAAAAAGAGGAAGAAAATATAGAAGAAATAGATGAAGAGATTAGACAATTAGAAAGTCAACTTAAAAATAATTATAGACCAAAAAATATAAAAGAAATATTAACAAAAGATTTTGAAATAAATAATTTAAGAGAATTATTAGATGAAATGTATTTCGAAGCAATGAACTTAGATATTAATTTAGAATCAGTTGAAGAAGAATTTAAACAGCATTATAATATTGATTTTGTAGACGATATATGTTGGTCCCAAGTGGCATACGAAAGGGTCTAAAAAGGGGGGGGTTGAATAGACACTGAAACCTTTTTCGACTTCAAAAATTTCGTATTAAAATGTTTTGGACGCTTGAAGTGTCTAACGCTTGACTTAAACATTCACTTAAAATCTAGGCGCTTTGGTGAAGCGTCTAACGAAGACTGTTTTTAGTAAGTTAACTTAGACTTCAAGATTTGAATACTATAACCAAATAGGTTTAAGCGTTCACTTCTTTGATCAGTGTTAGCACAGCGGAATGAATTTTGTAGTCTTATCTTTAAAAGCTTTAGCGCAGAAAGTGTATTTAGTTGCTTAGCGTTTGATTAAGTTTTACTTGATCAGTTTATGATATGACAATATGAAAACTGAATGTAAAGTAAAGAACACAATATTTGTAAGTTTCGTTGGGTGATGTAATCCCAACTACGTCCTTCTTCTCCTTGAATACTTGGAAGCAATTCACTAAAATGATTCTCAAAGAATCACACAAAATCTTCTACAAATTAGGGAGAGATGGATGTCGATGACTTGAGCTCCTTGATCACACAGATTTCTGCTCCAAATCACTTCAATCCCCTTGCTTCTTTTACCCAGAAATACTGCAAGTACCCTACTTCGACTTCACACAGATTGCGAGGCTAGGATAGGGGTTTTTCTAAAAGGTTTGTTTGATTTTGATAAAGTTCAAACAACTAGAAATATCTCAGTAGTAATGTGGGTTTCTCTAAAAGAATGTTTGAGATATTGGTTGACTGTCTCAGGAATTGAAGAAAAACAGAAGGAATGTTTTCTTGAATCTTCTGGTTTTTCTGAGATTGTAAGGAACGAGACTTCAATGCAACAACAATTCGACTTGATAATTGTTCTCTATCTTTGGCTTGTTGTTGAAGTCCTATTTATAGGCATCCTTGGAAAAAGTGTCCGTTTGACACATGCACGAGCGCGTGTCTCTCACTTCAGCGAGTGAACAACTTTTGTCCTTTTTCCTGAAAATCTGCTGCACAAAAGTTGGTGCTGCAGTCTGTGAATAGCTGGCAGTCCAATAGGGTGGCTTCTCCGTACGTCTGAAAGTGCTTATCACATTTAATGCTCTTATCAGCATTTAATGCATTTTGAATTAAATGCCCGTTGGCACTTAATGCATTGAGAATATTTGCATTAAACTCCTTCTAGACTTAGAAATAAATTCACGTGAAATCAGTCATTGATAGACGCTTAGTCAACCTTGAATCACTTCTATCCTACGAGTGACGCTTGATGTAGCTGGTCATTCTAGACGCTTGGAATCTTCATCTTCATTCAGATTTCAAGCGCTTGAGTCTTCAAACTTTACCACTGATAAACTCACTCAGAACATATCAGACGCACAGTCTAAGACGACTTAGCCTAACAATTTAGAATAAAAATAAAACAAAGCCTATTACAAATCTAACGCTTCAAAGCTTATACAAGATTTCTAACTAAAATCAAACTTACATATTTTGGGGTCTAACAAATAATCCTAATTGTAATCATCAAAACATCTAATATGAAATTCCCAACAATATATGCTCAGGAAAAGTAGAATTTGACATATTCTTTAAAAATAAGGAAAGAATAATAACGAAATAACTCTTATGGCCGATTGTCAATCAAGTATAAGTAGTAATCCAGGAAAAAGAACTATAGTAAAACCAGATTATAGTGAAATTCCAGCTAGAAATGTAGAACTAAGTGGAAGACCAGAATGGAAAACCCCAATATATGAATATGGATCAACTCAGCCAAACAAATATGTAGGAATGAGGCAGCCCATAGGAAAAACCATGAGTGGAACCATGTTAGTAATTGAATTAGGAAGCCCTCAAATGTGGTCAAAAGAAGTAAATATATGGGAACAATGTGTAGTAAGACATTGAAAAATAAATAAAAAGGCAGATATGGATATCCTTAACTTTTTAGAAACATGCTTAGGGTCTACAGCACTATCTATTTGGCAAAGTAAAAAGAAAATGATCCAGCTAAAATTAATGAAATAAAAGCATTAGGAAATAATCCTTATAATTTTACTAGTTTTATTAGAACTTTAATAATAGAAATAGATCCAGGAAGAGAAAATACATTCATAGAAGATACTGCACCTAGAAAGCTAGAGCAACTCACTATAACCGACATGAAATACATTATACCCTTTAGTTAGGATTTCACAAGACTAATAGCAGAAGCTAATAAAGCATTTGACGAAGAGTTATGTAATAGATATTTTACAAAATTACCACAAGATTTAGGAAAAAGAATACATGAAGAATGGATAAACAACAATGGTAATCTTACCGGATTAGGCATAGAACCTAGAGTACAATATACTTTCTTTAAGCTTCAAGAATGGTGTAAAGAAGAATTCATTAGAGGACAAATTAGAAAACAATCTTATGAGTTTTGTAGAAAAGTTATATACACTCCACAACAATATGGACAAAGAAACTACTTTAAACCAAAATGAAAAATATTAAGAAAATTCAATAAACCAAAATCTAGTTTTAGACAATATAGACATGGAAGAAAACTCCATAATTATGTTAGAAAAGTAAAAAACCGTCAACTAGGAAATGCACTTGTTATATTTGTGGAGATCCTACACATTTAGCTAATAGATGCCCGAAAATACAATTTAATATAGAAAGAGCAGCTATAGCAGAACAACTAGATGGAGATGTAGTGAGTGTAGATGGTAATGAAAGTGATAATGAAAGTATATATAGTATAGTAAGTGAAGAAGGACCAGAAATTCCAAATATAAAAGAATACACTTATATGAATAATTCATGTGATCATAAATATATAAATGGAAAAGGAACTATGAGTATAACTTGTAGTATTTGTAGATTATATCCTGATATGCATTTAAGATATCAATGTAATATATGTTTTGATGAAATTTGTTTTATTTGTGCTAAAGAGGCTTATAACATAACAACCGACATATCACCAAAACCTAGTAAAAAGCAAGTAAAATTTAGAGATCCTAAGTCAAAAAATAGAAAATTTAGACTTAAGAATACAAATAATAGAATTAAAATAAAAATAGTAAAAAAATAAATAGTAATCAAACTAAAGTAAAAGGTGTAGTTATAGAAAAACTTGATGAAATTAATCAACAATTAGAAGAAACTCATCTACAAAATACAGCTTATGAACCACCAATACAAACACCCTGTTCTAGTAGCTTAGTACTTTTAGATTGTCAAATTTGGTGTAATCAAGATATATATGTTGAAACAAAAGCCATTTTAGATACATGAAGCACAAAAAGCATTATTAGTTCTAGGCTTATACCAAAGAACTTTGAAAAACAATTAAATTATAATGTTAATAGTAGAACAACAGAAAATAGAATAATTAAAATAACAAAGGAATTGATTAATGTAGGAATACAGTTTAAGGATTTTTCAAGAAATTATAGTAGCAAGTACACTTTAGGACAAGTACTTATTGCCCCAGATCATATAACAAGTCAAGAATTCCTTTTAGGACTAAATTTCATCTGTGTATTAAATGGTAGCCTATTAATAGGAAAAAATTATATCAAAAATTATATCACTATTAGCAAAAATAATTATACATCTTCAACCAATAGATATATTAAACAATCAGAGAGACCCTAGATGTCCTATTAGCTGAAGAAATTAGAAACCTAGGAAAACGATTAGAAGTGTTAAACTTAGAAAATATAAGGATTTTACACAAGTTAGAAAGTCTAGGATTTATAGGAGAAGACTTAGCAAAAAATAAAGTAAAATACACCTTTAAACTTAACATTTTAAATCCTGATATAATAATAAGAATGACAACAATTGATTATACACCTAAAAATATAAAAGAATTCAAAACGCAAATAAAGGAGATGATAGAAATAGTCATAATAAGGAGAAGTGATAGCCCTCATAGATCTGGAGCTTTTATAGTAAGAAATAATGTAAAAACAAAAAGAGGAAAGCCTAGGATAGTTTATAATTACAAAAGACTTAATAATAATACAGAACATGATGCTTATAGAATATCTAATAAAGAAGAATTAATTAATGTAATTCAGGATAAAAAGATCTTTTCAAAATTTGATCTAAAAAACGGATATAATCAAATTAAAATGGTAGAAGAAGATAAAAAATGGACAGCATTTAGTTGTAGTGAAGGACATTTTGAGTGGAATGTTCTTTCTTTTGGTCTAAAAAATGCCCTGACCATATTCTAAAGATTTGTGGATAATATTTTTAAATCTTTAGGTATTTGCTTAGTATACATAGATTACATCTTAATTGCCTCTGAAAATATTAAACAACACCAAGATCATTTAAGTCAAGTGTTTAAGTTAATAGAGTAAAATGGAATAGTTGTGTCTAAAAAGAAAATGCAACTTTTTAAAAGAAATATTAATTTTCTAGGATTAGAAATAGGAAACGGAAAAATTACCATGCAGCCTCATATATTTGGCCCAAAAAATATTAAGTTTTCCAGATAAGCTAGATAACTTAAAACAAATACAAGCATTTCTCGGAATATTAAATTATGCTAGAAAATTTATTCTCAATTTAAGTAAATTAGTAGGACTTTTATACAAGAAAACAGGAAAATCAGGACAGAGAAATTTTAACACTAAAGATACTCAGTTAGTAAAAAAGATAAAAGAGCAGTAAAACAATTAGGACCATTAGAATTACCTTTAGTAACTGATTACATTGTTATAGAAGTAGATAGTTCGTCAGAAGGATGGGGAGCTATATTAATAACAAAACCTAATAAGTATCCCCCCAAAACAACTGAAAAAATATCAGCTTATGCTAGTGGAGATTTTAATAAAGAAAAAAATAATTGGACTAGTTTAGATTATGAAATAGCAGGAGTTATAAAAGCCATAGATCATTTTAGGATTTATTTGAATAAACCATTTACTATAAGAACTGATTGTGAAGCTATAGTACGTTTTATAAAAAAATAAAAACTCTAGAAAACAAAATAATCGTAGATGGTTAAACTTTAGAAATATTAGAGAAGGAAATGGATATAAAGTAGAATTTGAACATATTAAAGGATCAAATAATAGCATAGCAGATTTATTAAGCAGGCAATTAACTTTAATTTTGGGTCACAGATCATAGCTTCCAACAATCAGGACAACAGTAAACACGACCTCCCTCTGCAGCTCACAACCAAATAGCCCGAAGACCAGCTCTCAGGCCTAACTTTCAAAGCATTTCTCCTAGACCAATTTTAAAAGTTTTTGACAAAATATCACTCCTAGTTAGACATAATTTCAAGCCTCCAAGAGATACCCCCTATATAACTGAAGATCAGAGTATTTTACTCAATGTTCTATGGGAAGCTCATACTTCATCCAGCAAATTAGCAACATTTATTGCACTCTGTTATTATTTTGAAAAAGAGAATAAAGATTTTCCAGCAAAAGATGTAGCAATTTATCTCTTTATTAGAGGACAGCCCGTTGGAATTTTTTAAGATTATCAAAGAACACTAGAAAACATTCAAAAGATTTCAAATGGATATCTGGTACCCTTCAAGCATTTTCATGAAGCAATAGCTCCAGCAAGAAGAATATTAGGCCCAAATCTTTATATTCAGCCCAATGCAGAAAATGCAAAGCCCGAAATATCTTCAAAAGAAAAACAACCTATAAGCCCAGATGTTGAACAACTAGAAAATAATCTTGAAACCATAACAAAACAGTTCACCAACCTAAACAAATTATATCAAGACCTTTTAATTCAACATGAAAACCTCCAAGCCCACGTTGTAAGCCCAAACCAAATAGAAGTACCAAAACAAATTCAACAAAAGTCTTTCCAATTCCTAGCAGTTAGAACTTTCTTTAAACCTACCCAGATGGTTTCATCCCTAGCTGAAGGGATACAGACTATAATTTAGCAAAAAGCAGAAGATAATTTTTATAGAAAAATATTAAATGTAGTCCAACTAATTGTATCTACTAGAATAGACGGAACTGCCTTCCACAGCCCTTGTACAATGGAAAGAAGAGTCGATCAGACAACAAGGAAACCTAAAATTTTATACTGCTAAGTATATTTCCTGGCCAAACAATTAGATAAACACTTCAATTTTTCAAGAAGAATGGATCGAATGCATTTTTATCAGCATCCACCAGTTTCTAAGCTTTGGTTTTGTATCAAGACTGTATGTTACTGATTTAGATCAAGTTAAAAATTTAGGAAGACATTTAATAGATGCAGTTAGCCTCTAGCTGAATAGAGGAATAGATATTCTAGGAATTGAAGTCACAGCTATACCACCAATTCGAGGAAAGTCAGACGTTCAAATGGGACATGCATTTTATTGGATACACGAATCCTTTGAAAAAAGAGAACCAACTCCAGAAGTATTTTGGTTGTTTCACGAAGCAGTCAATCACATTTCAGACATAGCAAAGATGAAACTAGAAGTTGAGACTCTTCGAAAGGAGCAACGAAAATATATGTTAAACACAGATTCAGCTACAAAGTTTCAACTTTTGTTTCAAGAGCTACATCATAGTATTTTCATTCCAGCTAAAGATCGAGTTTATCATCGAATATGGTTACAAAGAACTAAAACATTGACAAGTGTGGAATGTCCTCCAGCATATGCACCAGACTTTGGAGCATCAAGCTCAGGAATAGGAAGTCCGTAAAACAAAGCATAAACCGTGAAAGTTTTAGCAACAATAATTCATCATTTTCAGCAAATGGACAAAGCTCCAGCCAAAATAGAAGAGCAATAATTCAGCAAAAAAGCAATAATTTTGTTAGGATTATGCCCCCGGATGCCATAGAGGATAGTATGAATAAGGCATCTATCTTGTATTGAACTTAAATATTATTTATAATAAAAGGCATCATTTAAGTTTTCACATAATTCTTATCTGCATCTATAAGTTGTGTAAAATATTTTGTCCATGTTTTCAGTGCGATCCCTCTACTTCCTATGGGATAGGAAGAGTGGCACTAGAGAGATCGATCTTGATTACTAAAACAAGTTCGCAAGTAATATGAAATCTTTAATGGACAAATAAAGACTTCGAATACTTGTACAATCTTAACTACGACATGGGAGTGCCATTCTAGTATCTTGGGATGATAGGAGATTAAGATTGTAGGCACATCAGTGGAATTGATATGCTCGAACACGACTCGCATCTGTTCTATCACATGGGTTTTCACTCTGTAACTGTCAATGACAAAACTGATTATTTGTAATAGGTATATGTGAACCTTTGACCTGAAATATCAGGCTGAAGATGCACTTGTGACGTCAAGTCTTTCACTAGAATAGTTAGACCCAATTCACCCGTTGGTGGGGTCAACCTCGAAATACGGACTTGATAGGCAAGTGGTAGTCTTAGCAGATATCTAAGAGGGATTTGTTCTCTCATAAGTGAATGAGAATGTACCCTATGTAATTATAGATAAAGAGATATCAAAGTCTTTGGCCAAATCAAGCGAGACGATTGTGCTAGGCACCAAATCGATCTCAATGATCTTGTATTATTATAATTTATACATACGGTCAAGTCCAGTGAGTTTGACATAACCATGACTCTCACTTGACCGGGGAACGTGAACGAAGGGTATATACATACACGGTACTTACGATTGAAAGGTTGTGGAATAATCCATTCATTCGTATTTCATTTGGACTACGAAGTGGGCCACATGACTGGCTAAGTGTTACCCATTTCCTTTGGTTGTTATTGCCAAATGAAACGAACCTAAAGAGTCGCGCTAAAGAATTGATGAAGAAAATTGAAAAAGGAATTTTTCTATTTTCTATTTTATATTGGAGTGATTTAATTTATTGGTTATGTTAAATAATTAATTGCTTATTGGATAAGATAATTAATTATTGGATAAGATTAATTATTAATTTATTTCTTAGAGAAATATACTAAGAATTAATTTATCTAATTAATTTTATTATTTAATTAATATATTTATTTATTGGATAAAATAAATAATTAATTGAATAAAAAAATTGACAAAACAAAAGAATTACGGGCCCTATATGGAGTGTCCATGAGGATGCCCATTAGGCTAGGTTGGATGATCAAATTGGTCTCTTTTGTTTTGTTTTGGTCTACAAGTCATTAAGTTGAAGAGAATACATCACATGAATGGTAACTCTCCAAAGAATAGAAGAAGAAAAATATCCTCCCTCTCTATATACCAAAGTCGTTGCCCCTATAGAGAATAAGAAGAGAATTTTTCATCATCAATTCGCGCGTGATAATTTAGAGGTAACGTGATTCGTTGTTGGATTCATCTACAACTTCAAGAATTGAAGAACACGAGGGTTGAAGAATTCAAGAAGTTCATCAATCTAAAATTTAAAAGAAGAATTGGATTTCTTACCACCTCGCTTCAACGGGTAAGTCAGATTTACTCGTTAATGCATGTTTGAAATTCAATTATGCGAATTAGAGTACACTTTTGGATTTTTAATTAAATTTTTGAAATCTTTCCGCTGCGTTTATGTGTTTTTATGCGAAACCCAACAGTGGTATTAGAGCCAATCTCTGATTTGCATATTTGATCTTCTTTACGTGATTTAAGAATTGCAAGTTATGTGTTTTTGAAGCATGTTTGTATGTTTTCTTAAATCTGCGTTTTATGGTTTTTGCCTTGAAATTTTTGGTTTATAGTATTGTAAATCTGGGAATATTTGATGATATTGAAAATTGAAAAATACCGAGGAAAAACGGGGCTCGAAAGCCCCGAAAGAGACACGCGCACTATTCATGCGTGAACAGTTGCGCGCAGCAGCTGTTCACGAGGCCAGGCCCGCCCAGTCATAGCCCGTCGGGCCGTGTTCATGGCCCGAAGGGTCGTGTGTTTGACACCCAATTCGTTGAACTTGGTCTTGGATTCGGGTCTTCAAACAGGCTATGTTTGGGTCGAAATTGATATTTAGGTTTTGGATGATTTTAATTAATTAGGTGGATCAAAAAAATGATGACCCGAATAATTTAAATCAAGCCCAAGTGAAAATGATCCAATTTTGATTTGTTAATTAGTTTGGACTTAATCTAATTAAATTTAAATGGGCCAATTAGATTGGTGATTTGGACTTAAATAAAATTTAGCCCAATAAGAAATTAATAAAGCGTGCATGTTATTCTAATTAATTATTTTGAGCCCAATTAAATTGAATCCAAGTGGACCAAAAGGATGGTGACTTGGGTTTGATGAAATCGAGCCCAATAAGATTAATTGGAATATAATATGTAATTAGACTTAATTAATTATTTTTCTTAGAGATTAATAATTAATTTATGGATTAAATATTATTATTTTTCCTCGACTTGAAAATTACTTAATTTTGAATAAGGAATATAAATTATTTTTCTTAGAGATTAATAATTAATTCTTTGATCAAATAAAAGTATTTTCAATAATAGATGGCTTTACATCATAATAAAATAAAATAGAATTCCATATTTTATGTATTCTATTAGTAGGACTAATATTATTTTAATTAAAGGTAGATGTATATAATTTTAATTTCGTACATCTAAGTCATCTAGTTGGACTAGAATGATTTTAATTGAAATAGTGAATTTATAAAACATTGGAAATTTTATAAAGGATTTTTTAGTTGGACTAAAATTTTAATAATCAACATAAGTAATTTAATATTGCGAGCATGTATTAATTGATGCGAGCATGTCTTATATGGTTGTAACACTAATCATGGACTTAGGATTAGATGTTTCACTTTTAATTTTATGGGTTATCAAATTTGAAGTTATTTATTATATTCTTAGAAATAATGCATGAGTTGTTTTAAGAATCGAGATGAAATGATTCAAAATTGATAAAGTCAAAAGACCCATGAATGTTTAATAGGTTTAATCTATGCCTTTTTGATGACTCATTAGCTCGGGCCCTCTAGTAAAAGTCCATGATCAAGTGGTAAATTTATTTATTTAAATTCCATAATTATTTATATTGAAAGACATGACTATTAGTAGTATTTTTATGCATGATCAATATAGAATAAAAGCGCTATAGAAATTGAATAATGTGCAAAGTGAGACCAAAATCTTTTGACGAATTAAATTCTCCCAAATAAATAATACCGAGTTAGAAAAGGATGTATGACATCCTCTCCCTCCACTAAGCTTTCTAAAATTAAAATTACTATAAATGTATAATGTTTCCCAGTTATGGGGGTTATGCATTTAGAAAGAATTTGAAATTTTACTAAGTGCATGAAATGCCTTGATCGAAGCATATTTCACCCCAAAAACCTGTTCGGTTGCAAGGTGAAATTCAAATGTTAGATTATAGATGTTAGTGGGAATGAACTCGGGTAGTTCACGAGCTAAGAAACTTGTTCGGTTGCAGTTTGGTGAACTATGGGGAAATGTATTGAAATGTTTATTGGATAAATTGATATTAAATATCACCTCAAATAATTAATGGGCCAGAAATCGGTTAGGTTACAACCCATTTAGTTAATTAAGGACCTCAATACCCGCTGTGGAATCGATGCCAATGATGATTCCCGATTTTCACATGGGAGTGTGGGATTCGAAAAAAGCAGTGGGAGCCAAGATAAATTTGAAGTCCTTAACTTTTCTTAGTTAAGTCAAAACAAATGATCTAATAAATCTGGTTTATTTCTGCAGTTAATTTCTCGTTTATGTCTCTCAAATATGACAAACCCACTTTCAATTCTACTCGAAAAGAATACCCTGACTGGACCCAATTATGTAGACTGGCTTAGAAATTTGAGGACTGTCCTCAATATGGAATCTCTGGGATACATCTTGAAGGTTGATCCCGGCGGCTCCTGCTAGAACACGTGCTAACGAGGAAGAGGTCCAAGCCCATGAAAAATGGGTTAAGGTCGACCTCCGGATGAGAGGATACATGGTGGGATTTATGGCTAATTATCTTCAAAGGTCACATGATAAGATGCCCACTGCAAGAGCTATCCTAGCTCACCTGGTAGAACTCTATGGAGAGCATAGTCGAACTGCTCGATATGAGATATCGAAAGAGCTCTTCGGAACCAAGATGAAAGAAAATGAGAAGGTTGGTGATCATGTCCTCAAAATGATTTCGAGGATCGAGAAATTGGAAGCTCTCGAATTTACCATGAACTCCACCCTTCAAACTGACTTAATCTTGCAGTCTCTTCCTAATTTCTTTTCCCAATTTTTATTTAACTTTAACTGGAATGAGATAGAGTGCAATTTAGCTGGGCTAATGAACAAATTGGTTACTGCACAATCTCAAATGAAACCAAAGGGAAAGGAAATTGCCTTGCTCATCTCTTCTAGACCTAAAAAGTCTAAGTCTAAGTCTAAGAAGAAGAACAACAAGAAAAAGACTGGCGAGTTTGGAGCTCAAGGGGGTGTCAATAAGGGTAAGGAAAAGGCTCAACGGTTTTACAAGAGCAAAGGGCCTAAGAAAATGGATAGATGTCTCGAATACGGTGAGCTTGGCCACTGGAAGAGGAATTGTCCCAAATTAGGCAAAGGCGCAAAAGGTATAGAACTACTTGTTTCGTAGACTAACTGTTCTATGACCGTATTTTCTACTTCGTGGATTCTGGACTCAGGGGCTAGTGCCCATGTATGTTGTTTGGATCAGGATCTGCAGAGAAGTAGAAAGCTGGGCCGAGAAGAAGTGATGATCAAAGTAGGCAGCGGGGAAAGCGTCGCAGCTACTAGGATTGGATCTACTTCTCTTTATTTGAATTCTGGACATTTATTTTTAGATAATGTTTTTGTTTTGCCCAAGGGGCTTAACAACATTGTATCTATTCCTATCTTAGTTAAGATTGGATATACATTCCATTTTTCTAAATTAAATTGCGACATTTATGATGGAAATAAATTAGTTGGCAATGCTTGTTTAGTTAATGGTTTGTATTATTTGAATGTCTGTAATTGATCTGATGTGAATGTTGTAACACGTAAACGTGGTAGGCAAGAAGTTAACCTAAGACTCAAGTGGCATCTTAGACTAGGTCATGCCGGAGAACACAAGATCCACAAAATGGAAAAAGATAGGCTATTAAGCTCATTGGGGTCGGATCCCATTCCAACATGTGAATCATGTCTCTTATGCAAGATGGCTAGATCTTCCTTCACCGGGACTTTTGAAAGAGCTACTCAAGTCTTAGGGTTAGTGCATATCGACGTCTGTGGACCATTTGGAAAAATGGCTCGTGGAGGTTTCTACCACTTCATCACTTTCATAGACGATCATTCAAGATATGGTCTAGTGTATCTGATGAAGCAAAAGTCTGAATTCTTTGAAAGGTTCAAGGAGTTTAAAGCCTTAGTAGAAAATCAAACTGGGAAAAATATAAAAACTCTATGATCGGATCGTGGAGGAGAATATATGAGTGCCGAGTTTGATGAATTCTTTAGACAACAAGGAATAATATTATAACTAACACCACCAGCAACTCCTCAACTAAATGGAGTAGCCGACCGAAGGAACCGAACATTGTTGGACATGGTTCATTCCATGCTTAGTTACATTGATTTACCCATTTCATTGTGGGGACACGCACTCCTTACTGCTGCTCATGTTTTGAACAGATGTCCCTCCAAATCTGTTCCTAAAACTCCGCATGAGATGTGGAATAATAGGAAATTGAGTCTTAATCACATTAAGATTTGGGGATGCCCACTTATGTCAAGAAGACTAAAGTGGAGAAATTGGAGACAAGATCCCTCATGGGACGTTTATTGGTTATCCTAAGAATTCCATGGGATTCTTCTTTTACCTGCATGATGATCAGAGAATCATCGTGGCCCTACAAGCTCACTTCCTTGAAGATGAGTTCATCTTGGAAGGGGGCAAAGGTAGGAAAATTGTTCTACAAGAACAAAATGAAACTCCTTCAGAGACATATGTCCAAGAACCCAGGCCTGAACTAATAATAGCACAACCACCACGTAGATCTGGTAGAATACCATATGAACCTGAGAGGTATGGGTATCTACTGCAGGGGGAGCTAGAGCTTCACACTGTAGTACAAGAAGGTCATGAAGATGATCCTTGTACCTATGATCAAGCGATGATGGATGTCGACGCTTCAAGATGGCAAGAAGCCATGGAAATAGAAATGGACTCTATGCAATCGAACCAAGTCTGGACTTTGGTAGATCGTCCTAAAGGTATAAAACCTATAGGATGTAAGTGGATCTACAAAAGAAAGATAGGTAGCGATGGCAAGGTTGACACCTTTAAAGCCAGGCTCATAGCGAAAGGGTATAGTCAAAGAGAAGGAATTGACTATCAAGAAACCTTTTCACCCGTGGCTATGATAAAGTCCATACGAATACTGTTATCTATAGCTGTATACTTAGATTATGAGATATGGAAAATGGATGTCAAGACGGCTTTTCTGAATGGATTCCTCGAAAAGGATATCTATATGGAACAGCCAAAGGGTTTTGTATCCGAGTATGATATCCATAAAGTATGTAAACTTGAGAGGTCCATATATGGTCTCAAGCAAGCATCTAGAAGCTAAAATCTCCATTTTGATGAAGTAGTAAAAGGATATGGCTACATCAAGAACAAAGATGAACCCTGTGTCTACAAGAAGACTAGTGGGAGCAAACTCTTGATCTTAGTACCATATGTGGATGACATTCTGCTTATAGAAAATGACTAGGAATGCTCACCATAGTCAAGAAATGGCTTTCGAGTACGTTTTCCATGAAAAACTTGGGTGAAGCGACATACATTCTAGGAATTAGTATCTACAGGGATAGAACGATTATAGGTCTCTCTCAAGCCCTTTACATAGAAAAGGTCCTAAAGAGGTTTAGGATGGATAATTCTAAGAAAGGGTTTCTTCCCATGAGACATGGAGTACACTTGTCCAAGTCTATGTGCCCTCAAAGTGAGGAAGATAGGCTGGAGATGAGTAATGTACCCTATGCTTCTGCAGTAAGTAGTCTGATGTATGCAATGTTGTGTACTAGACGCGATATTACCTATGCTGTGAGCGTGGTGAGTCAATTTCAGGCAAACCCGGGAAAGGAACATTGGATAGCTGTGAAAAATATCCTAAAGTATCTGAAAAGAACTAAGGATATGATTCTCATCTATGGAGGTGCAGACCTGAAGGTGGAAGGTTATTCTGATTCAGACTTTCAATCTGATGTAGACGACCAAAAATCCACTTTGGGGTTTGTTTTTACTCTCAATGGTGGAGCGGTGTCTTGGAAAAGTTCCAAGCAAAGCACAACCGCTGATTCCACCACAGAAGCGGAGTATGTGGCAGCCTCAGAGGCAGCAAAAGAAGCTGTTTGGATGAGAAAGTTTCTTAGAGAACTTGAATAGGTCCCTAGTGCTCAGCTCCCGTTACCACTTTATTGTGATAACAATGGAGCTATAGCGCAAGCCAAGGAATCGAGGTCTCATAATAAATCCAAACACATTGAGAGAAGATCAGATCATCAGGGAGATCGTTGGCAGAGGAGAGATAGCAATGCAGAAAATAGCCTCAGCTGACAATGTAGCTGACCCGTTCACCAAACCACTACCTCAGGCTGTTTTGGACCGACGCCTGGAAAGGATGGGTATTAGATACCACAATGAGTGGCGTTGAGTGCAAGTGGGAGATTGTTAGGATTATGCCCTCAGTCTCCATAGAGGATAGTATGAATAGGGCATCTATCTTGTATTGAACTTAAATATTATTTATAATAAAAGGCATCATTTAATTTTTCACTTAATTCTTATCTGCATCTATAAGTTGTGTAAAATATTTTGTCCATATTTTCAGGGTGATCCCTCTACTTCCTATGGGATAGGAAGAGTGGCACTAGAGAGATTGATCTTGATTCCTAAAACAAGTTCGCAAGTAATATGAAGTTTTTAATGGACAAATGAAGATTTCGAATACTTGTACAATCTTAACTCCGACATGGGAGTGCCTTTCTAGTATCATGGGATGATAGGATATTAAGATTGTAGGCACATCAGTGGAACTGATATGCTGGAACACGACTTGCATCTGTTCTGTCACATTGGTTTTCACTATGTGACTGTCAATGTTAGAACTGATTATGCGTAATAGGTATATGTGAACCTTTGACCTGAAATATCAGGCTGAAGATGCACTTGTGACGTCAAGTCTTTCACTAGATAGTTAGACCAATTCACCCGTTAGTGGAGTCAACCTCGAAATGCGGACTTAATGGGCAAGTGGTAGTCTTAACAGATATCTAAGAGGGATTTGTTCTCTCATAAGTGAATGAGAATGTACCCTATGTAATTATAGATAAATAGAGATCAAAGTCTTTGGCCAAAGCAAACGAGACAATTGTGCTAGGCACCAAATCGATCTCAATAATCTCGTATTATTATAATTTACACATATGGTCAAATCCAGTGAGTTTGACATAACCATGACTCTCACTTGACCGGGGAACGTGAACGAAGGGTTTATACATACACGGTACTTACGATTGAATGGTTGTGGAATGATCCATTCATTCGTATTTCATTTGGGCTACGAAGTGGGCCACATGACTGGCTAAGTGTTATCCACTTCCTTTGGTTTTCTCTCATGGCCAAATGAAACAAACCTAAAGAGTCACACTAAAGAATTGATGAATAAAATTAAAAAATGGATTTTCTATTTTCTATTTTATATTGGAGAGATTTAATTTATTGGATAAGTTAAATAATTAATTGCTTATTGGATAATATAATTAATTATTGGATAAGATTAATTATTAATTTATTTTTTAGAGAAATATATTAATGAATTAATTTATCTAATTAACTTTATTATTTAATTAATATATTCATTTATTGGATAAAATAAATAATTAATTGAATAAAAAAATTAACAAAACAAAAGAATTCCAGGCCCTATATGGGACGTCCCATTAGGCTAGGTTGGATGATCAAATTGGTCTCTTTTGTTTTCTCTTGGTCAACAAGTCATTGAGTTGAAGAGAATACATTACATGAATGGTAACTCTCCAAAGAATAGAAGAAGAAAAATATCCTCCCTCTTTATACACCAAAGCCGTCACCCCTATAGAGAATAAGAAGGGAATTTTTCGTCATCAATTCGCGCGTGATAATTTAGAGGCAACGTGTTTCGTTGTTGGATTCATCTACAACTTCAAGAATTGAAGAACATGAGGGTTGAAAAATTCAAGAAGTTCATCAATCTAAAGTTTAAAAGAAGAATTGGATTCTCCTACCACCTCGCTTCAACAAGTAAGTTAGATTTACTCGTTAATGCATGTTTGAGATTCAATTATGCGAATTAGAGTACACTTTTAGAGTACACTTTTGGATTCAATCTAAAAAATAATAATATATATACACACACACACACACACACACACACACATATATATATATAATATGTAGATATATATTATGGATATGTATCTGTATATTTGCATATATAATATATACGTAATACTATGATGCGGTCGTAAATATTATCTTCTACAATTGGGCCACAAGGACCTAGGATGGGCTCATCGGCTACCTAAAGGAAATGCTGGAGAGAAAGGTCAGAGATAGCAAGGCTAGAGGGAGGAGGTGGCCACTTCATGTATAGGAGAGAGAGATTTTTAATTTTATCAATGATCATTTAATAGTAAAAAGCACCTTAGTGCCAAAAAAGTGTTAAAAAAAAGGTTTGTATGAAAAAGTGTCAACACTCGAAAAGTTCGGGTAGGTTACCATTTTTACCCCAAAAATATATTATACTTTTCTCTCCAAAAATAATAAAAGAATTCTATATTGTTCTTTCTACATTCTTAGAGAGTGTTTTGGCTAAACTTATAAGTTATTTAAAACATCTTATAACATGTTTCAGAGCTTATAAAATCTTACAAAGTGTTAAATTTTTTGGTGAAACAGCTTATGAGCTCTTAAATAAGATGTTAGGAGGCCACAAGGACCTAGGATGGGCTCATCGGCTACCTAAAGGAAATGCTGGAGATAAAGGTCAGAGATAGCAAGGCTAGAGGGAGGGGGTGGCCACTTCATGTATAGGAGAGAGAGATTTTTAATTTTATCAATGATCATTTAATAGTAAAAAGCACCTTAGTGCCAAAAAAGTGTTAAAAAAAAAGGTTTGTATGAAAAAGTGTCAACACTCGAAAAGTTCGGGTAGGTTACTATTTTTACCCAAAAAATATATTATACTTTTCTCTCCAAAAATAATAAAAGAATTCTACATTGTTCTTTCTACATTCTTAGAGAGTGTTTTGGCTAAACTTATAAGTTATTTAAAACATCTTATAACATGTTTCAGAGCTTATAAACTCTTACAAAGTGTTAAATTTTTTGGTGAAACAGCTTATGAGCTCTTAAATAAGATGTTAGGAGCTTATAAGCTCTTAAAAAATAAGTAAGGGAACCCCAACTTATTTTTTAAGATGTTATAAGCTGAAAATCTTATAAGCTCCACAAATATCTTATAAGCAGTAAGAGCTTATAAGCTCTTTAAAATAAGCTTAGCCAAACACCCTCTTAATACTTCCAAATTATTTGAAATATTTGTTGTTAGTCATTCAAAGTAGAAATTGTGTTTTCGTTTATTCAATTTCTTGGTGTGAAAATTGAACTACATCAGTGTTATTAATCTATGTTGTTTTATTGGTTTATTTGGACCAAAAGAAACAACGCGAAACATCAAAATAAAAGATTTCACTGGAAAAGGATGGTTTGGAACATTGAACACCATATCTTTAATCTTTCTCGTGGTAATATATTGAAGTGGGAGCATTGGAATGGGGAGTTATCTATTGATGCTTCTTTTGATATTCTTATCTGATCCTCCCCTCCTAAATCTCCTATTGTGGTGTATTGGTAAAATCCCGAAAGAGGAGTCTTCAAGATCAATACAGGTGCTGCCTCTAAAAATTATTGCAGGAGCTGGTGGCATTATAAGAGATTACAAAAGTAATGTTGTTTTGGACTTTCTAGAGTTTATCGGGCCCAATTCGAACACGTATGCTGAGGTCTATGCGGTCAAAAGAGGTCCTCATTGCCCTAAAACTCTGGGTTAAGATTGATTCCCTCATTGCCCTAAAACTCTTTCAAATCGAATACAGTGGCCATTGGAAACTTCATCTGATGCTTGAACAAATTAAGCAATTCAGAAATCGCATGAATTGTAATTTCACTCGCATCTTCCTTGAAGGGAACGCGGCTACTGACTCCTTTGCCTCCAAGGTTTGCATTTCTCGTGATTCCAGAATGTTCCTGCCCCATGAAATTCACGGTGAGGTTGTCGGCCTTATCCGAGTTGATAAATATGGGCTACCTGCTTTTCATTTTTAGGTCTTTTGATTGCTTTAGTAACCTTCATTGATGGGTTTGAGTGTGAAGACAAATCAAAGTGTCAAAGGAAGAAGAAAAGAAGCCAAAACGGCGCCTAGGCGCAGTCCGACGCGTGCCTAGGCGCTGTACGCAAAAGACAGCGCACAGAGTGCAGTAAGGCACTACAGGCGGCGCCAACCACCCAGGCGTGGCCAGTCAATGCCAAGGCACGGATCCGATGCTGGGAGCGTTACTTTGACGCGATTCTATGTAATTTTGGCAAACTTTGAGTTACTTACTCAGATTAGGTCATTATAACTTAGTCTCCAAATGTAGGATATATAAGTAGATGTCTCCAAATGTAGGATATATAAGCAGATGAAATTCTCTTCATTGTAATTGTATCTCTCTTACAAGAATAATAAAATCTCTCTAGCATAGGTCCGTGGACGTAGGCAATTTGTCGAACCACGTAAAATCGTTGTCTCATTTTTCTTGCTTTTCTTTACTTTTAAGTTCTTTTATGCGTATTGATTCCTAACAACTGGTATCAAGAGCACGGGTTAGAGCGATCGGTGTGAATCAATGGCGTCTGAAGAAGGAAAAGTGAAGATTGACAAATTTGATGGAAAAGACTTTGGATTCTGGCGAACACAGATGGAGGATTATTTGTACCAGAAAAAGCTCCATCAACCATTGTTAGGGAAGAAGCCTGAAAAGATGTCAAACGAGGATTGGCAGTTATTGGATAGACAAACCTAAGGAGTTATTCGGTTGACATTATCAAGAAACATGATGTTTAACATCCTAGATCAAACTACAACAGCGGGTTTGATGAAGGCGTTATCCAATATGTATGAGAAGCCATCCGCATCGAATAAAGTCTATTTGATGAGACGTTTATTCAATCTGAGGATGACAGAGGGAGGATCGGTGACCAACCATATCAATGAGTTCAACGTGATCATCACTCAGTTGAGCTCGGTTGATATTAATTTCAAGGACGAGATAAGGGCCTTAATTTTGCTGTCTTCATTATCGGATAGTTGGAGTACGACAGTAACTACTGTAAGTAGTTCATCTGGCCAAAGGAAGTTGAAACTTCAGGAGGTTCTAGATCTTTGAGCGAGGACATTCGCCGGGGGAAATCAGGAAAACTAACGTCTGCTGCATTGGGTGCGGAAAGCAGAGAAAGAGGTGTTCAATGGGGTGGTCAGAAAGGAAGAGGTTGATCCAAATCAAAAGGACGAGGGAAGTTAAAACTGCGCAAGGAGGCTATTTGTTGGGGGCTGCGGGAAGAAAGGTCACTACAAGAGAGATTGTTCTGAAAAGGCAGGTCAGAATCAAAACCAGAACATCAACAAGAAAACGCAACAGTAGACGACATTGGAGATGCTTTGGTTTGTTGTGTTGACAGTTCAGCCGACCAATAGGTTCTGGACTCAGGTGCGTCGTTCCATGCTACTTCGTGTAAGAATTATCTAACAAATTATGTTTTTAAAAAATTTGGAAAGGTTTTCTTGCAGATGACGAACCCTTAGAAATAGTTGGTAAGGGTGAGGTCACAGTGACGACGGCACAGGGAATGCAGTTGAAACTGCATAATGTGAGACATGTTCCGGGCTGAGAAAGAAATTGATCTCAATGAGTCAAAATGACAGTGATGGGTACACCACGGTGTTTGGTGGTGGTGTATGAAAAATCACCAAAGGGAATCTGGTGGTGGCTCGTGGTAAGAAGTCAGGGACTCTGTATACCACAGAAATTAAAAAGGACTCGTTTGCTGCAGTCGAGGCCATACAGGATGTTCACTTATGGCATAGGCGACTAGGGCATATGAGTGAGAAGGGAATGAGAATCATAGCATCCAAGGGTAAGCTACCAATCTTGAAGACGGTTGATTTGGGTCTTTGCAAAGACTGTGTGCTTGGGAAGCAAAAAAAGGTGAGTTTTTCCAAGATGGGCAGAGAACCGAAGGCAGAGAAGTTGGAGCTTGTGCATATTGATGTATGGGGACCGGCTCCCATACAGTCGCTTGGAGGGTCGAGATATTATGTTACCTTCATAGATGATTCCACTCGAAAGGTATATGTATATTTTCTGAAAAATAAGTTGGATGTGTTTAATACCTTTAGGAAGTGGAAGGCAGAAGTCGAGAATGAAACGGGGTTGAGATTGAAGTGTCTGAGATCGGATAATGGTGGGGAGTATGACAGCCAAGAGTTCGAAGACTATTGTGCAGAGAATGGGATCAAGATGATTAAGACCATTCCGGGGACTCCGCAACAGAATGGGAATGCAGAGTGGATGAATAGAACCTTGAATGAACAAGCTAGGAGCATGAGGCTGTACTCCGGGTTGCCAAAGACATTTTGGGCTGATGCAGTGAGCACGGTGGCTTACCTCATCAACCGGGGACCTTCAGTACCGTTAGACTTCAAAATACCGGAGGAGGTTTGGTCTGGAAAGGAGGTAAATTTATCGCATTTAAAAATATTCGGTTGTTTATCTTATGTCTTGTAAAGTTCTGATGACAGGGATAAGTTGGATCCTAAGGCACAAAAGTGCATCTTTATTGGCTATAGAGGAGAGAGTTTTGGGTATCGATTCTGGGATTACCAAAACAACAAAATCATAAGGCATAAGGATGTCAAGTTCAATGAAAAGGTGCTCTACAAGTATAGACTTGGAGCAGAGACTGAGGAAAACGAAAGATCAAAGGCGATATTCGAAGAGATCACTCTAGATGAGGTTGCTGGGAATGACACTGAGAATAGGATCGAGGATGATCCGGGGACTCCACCACCAACCTTGAGAAGATCGAGTAGAACTCCTAAACCAAACATGAGGTATTCCCCCTCCGTACACCATTTACTTTTGACGGATTCGGGTCAGCCCGAGTCGTACAGGAGGCGATGAGTGTAGGAGATTCTCTCAAGTGGGAGCTAGCCATGAAGGATGAAATGAGCTCGCTTGAGAGAAGTAGAACTTGAAGGTTGACTGAGTTACCAAAGGGAAAACGGGCTTTGCAGAACAAGCGAGTATTCCGGGTTAAGGATGAACCGGATGGTAGTAAAAGGTACAAGGCGAGGTTGGTGGTCAAAGGGTTCCAACAGAAGGAAGGGATTGACTACACTGAAATATTTTCGCCGGTTGTCAAGTTGACTACTATAAGGATGGTTCTAAGTGTTTTTGTTGTAGAGGATTTGCATCTTGAGCAATTAAATGTAAAAATGACATTCCTTCATGGAGAATTGGAGGAGGATATCTACATGGTTCAACTGGAAGGTTTTTTGGAGAATGGACGAGAAGACCTTGTATGCAAGCTAGAGAAAAACTTGTAGTCTCGGATAAGTTGAAGAAGCAACTATCCATGGAATTTGAGATGAAAGACTTGGGAGCTGCAAATACAATCCTCGGGATGAGGATCATTCGAGATAGATCGAGAGGGAGTCTCAAGTTGACTCAAGAGAAGTACATTGAAAAGGTACACCTTTGGGGATACACCTTTGGGGAGTCTATTCAAGTTGAGCAAGGAACAATCACCTAAGACTGAGGAGGAGTGAGATCAAATGGAAAAGGTTCCCTATGCCTCTACCATTGGGAGTTTGATGTACGCAATGGTGTGTACAATGCCAAATATAGCCCATGCAGTGGGAGTTGTGAGTCAGTATATGGCTAATCCGGGGTTAAAGCATTGGGAAGCGGTAAAGTGGCTACTGAGGTACTTAAGGGGTACATCTAGCATGAGCTTGAGTTTTTTAAGCAGTAGTGTTACTTTGGAAGTCCTCGTGGATGCAGATTTAGGTGGTGATCAAGATGGTTGGAAGAGTACATCGGGGTACATTTACACTTTGGGTGGCACGTCAATAAGTTGGACTTCTAGGCTACAAAAATGTGTAGCACTCTCCACAACCGAGGCTGAGTACATTGCCATTTTAGAAGCTGGCAAAGACATGGTTTGGTTGAAGAACTTTTTGAGGGAGATTGATAAGGAGCAACGAGATTGTGCACTTTATAGTGATAGTCAAATGGCAACAAAGCGCCATTTGTTTGGCAAAGAATCCGGTGTTTCACTCGAGGACGAAACATACTCAATTGAAGTATCATCATATCCGAGAGATGATAGATGATGGGACTTTGGAGTTAAAGAAGGTGCTTAGTGCGAAGAATCCGGCTGATATGTTAACTAAAGGAGTTACCACCGAGAAATTGAGGTTTGGCCTCAGTTAGCCTCAAACTTATGTGATGAGGAGGCCGACTTATGCTAGAGAGAGAGTGCTTTCGTTTGGAGAATGAAGAGTTATGGAGTTTGATGAAGAGGTTGAGATTCTACTTTGAATTTGGTCTCCGAGTGGGAGATTGATGGGTTTGAGTGTGGAGACAAATCAAAGTGTCAAAGGAAGAAGAAAAGGAGCCAAAACAGCGCCTAGGCGCAGCCTGACGCGCGCCTAGATGCGGTACACAAAAGATAGGGCGCACAGTGCAATAAGGCACTATAGGTGATGCCCAGGCGCCGGCACAATGGCACCCAGGCTTGGCCAGTCAGCGCCTGGGCGCGGGTCCGATGCTGGGAGCGTCATTTTGACACGATTTTGTGTTATTTTGGCGAGTTTTGAGTTATCTACTCGGATTAGGTCATTGTAACTTAGTCTCGAAGTGTAGGATATATAAGTAGATGAAATTCTCGTCATTGTAATTCTATCTCTCTCACAAGAATAATAAAATCTCTCTAACATATGTCCGTGGACGTAGGCAATTTGCTGAACTACGTAAAATTGCTGTCTCATTTTTTTTTTCTTTTTTTGCTTTTAAATTTTTTTATACGCATCAATTCTAACATTCATTTCATATAATTTTGCTTCTTTTGAAATGATTTGGTACTTTGGTATTTATAAAGAAGGAAGTACTCCTCGTTTTTTTTCCTTATCAATGACTTTGTACATCATTTTGTTTTATCTATAGAAAAGAGAGGGGAGCCCCTCATTACTGTTTTTTGGAAAAAAATAAAAACTTAGCATAAAGTGGATGGTACCGCATGATAATCCCTATGATAAAAGGAGTGATGCTCGAAAGAAGGGGTCAAGATTGCGTGGAATGACAAGAAGAAAGGTCAAATAAAAAGGGCTTTGGCGATGGACTGTTGGCGGCCCCCCCCCCCCCCCCCCCCGGTTGTCATACATGAAAGCCCAGCCCCCCAGTGGGTGCATGGGCCTATAACGTATTACGATTCCCAAAGCAAAGAATAGGAGACGGCGTGCAGGATAGAAAGCGACGTGTTTTGACGGAGACCGTCAACCCAGTTATAGATAATTTTTTACAGCTAACAGGTAAATCTCCACCACTCGCAAGGCTACTTTTGTACAGTGATTAGTTTTTACTTTTAATTTTCTCTTGTTCTCTTCTCTTGTCTAGTGTGTGTGTATGAAAAGCAGTAAAAGTCAAAATGAGACTTCACTGTATAGTGTATACTTCTCTTTGAGTAATCATCACACCTACTTCTTTACTTTCTAGCTAGCCTCTACTCACCGTTGACTGTTAATATTATATATTGTCTCTTTAACTTATTCATCACAATCATAGCAGAAGATAATACCACCGCAAATTCAAGGTATTAATTATGATAATTATTTTATATATGTTAAAAAAAATTGATATTAGAACTTCAAATTCTCCATATTACTTCCATTTTATTAAATTTGACAAGAATGATCCTTAATAAATAAAGGATAATTCCTACATTTAAGATTAAATTGAATAAATTTTACATAGACTTTAACGAATAGCTCTACGCAAAATTTAGGTTTTGTTTGGATGTGTTTTTATTTCATTTTCAACCGTCATTTTTTAAAATATATGGAAGAATGTGTTTTTTTAATTTTCGTGTGAGAAAAGTAGGTGTGTTTGGTTGTGTTTTTTAAAATGGTTGAAATTTGTATGTGTGATGTGTGAAATGATTAAAAAGTAATGACTAGATGAATAGTATTTGATTTGATATTGAATATTGATGAGAGAGGAGAGAGAGAGAAAAAGGATAGTGATGGGTGGATGAGAGAGAAAATGTGAGATAAGTGATGTGAAATGTACTTTTTAAATAAATGATTGAAATTTTTCGGGAACGCAAAAATAAAAATGAAAATGAGAATATTTTCAATTAAAAACAGTATAAAATGTGTATTTTCATTTTCAGATGAAAGTATAATGAAAACACAAACAAACAAAGCCTTAGCTCTCTCAAAGTATATATTTGTCTTTCTTTTCTTCTAATTGCTTATCAACTATTCTTTATCTTTTCTTTTATATTTTTAGTAAGAATTTGAATCTATAATCAAGTCCAAAAAAGTATGACACTTGGAAAAATTGAATTTTTGAGTTTAAGAACAATTATTTTGCACTCGTGCAAAAAGAATTAAACAACATTTTTAATAGATACACGAACATGATAGAGTTTCATCCCTCACAAATCATGTATGTTGTCATTCGTTTGTTGTTAAATGTTAATTAATTAGATATCAAGTTTCAATTGGATTGAAAAATGTGCAACGTACCCGAACAAAGTAAAAAAATAAAACCAAAATGCTTATGTAAAGTGATGTTTATGTTTAGTGACCACATTTATCTTATTAAACTATAAAAAATTTATTATGTAATTGATTGAGGGACATTTTGGACTATTTGTTGAAATGAAAAAAGAAAGCTGAGTAATTTTATCGCGATGTGAAGTGCCAATATTAATTTTTCAAAAGGGTAATAACTATGATCAATACATAATTATTTGTATATGGTAATAGTCACTCCTTATATTTTTTTTAATTCTAGGATTTATTTTTATAATAATTGAAAATATTATATTTTTCTTGTAATCCTATATAATTATCCACTAACCTAAGAAGTAGTTGTAAATTAATAGCGAGGATAGATAGGTTCTGCTTAAATTAAGTTTGATTTTATATGAATAAAACACTGCATATATTATATTAGATTATACACGCATACGATACAAGTAGTATACTAACATGTAAATTATATAAATATTACTAATAATTCATAAAAAAAAATCATAATTTCAAGAATAACCTGTACCGTTCAAATAAGAAATAAAAAAAATAATTAAGTTAACTGTATATTTAATTCTAAATATTTGTCAATATAGAAATATTTGTGTTTTGACTATTTGAAGTTAATTTTAAGAAGTTTTAATTAGTACAGGTATAATTTGACCGTGAAGTGTTTTGAATTTTCTTGGGTGCATTTATCTTATTATTTATACTGAATAAAATTTTAAATTCAAATCAGTTCGAACTCGACTTTAAGCACGTCAAACCAATATCAAGGCACGAGCACAAGCACGAAAGTTGGTCTAAATTAAATCAAGCTAAGCACAAGCCTAAGTGGCGTGATTGACATACCTAGCTACATGATCCTTGATCCTTTTGGTTGGTCTCCGCATATCCCATCAGAGATGTCATGCATAGATTGATTAGATTTGGTTGGGACAATTAACAATATATCCATAATGTATGTATATAGCTATAACTCAACAGTCGAGGCGATCAAATATTCCTAAGGCCAAGGCCCCACGGAAGCTGTAATTAAGCTGAGTAATTTTTCGTAATCGGTTCCAACTTCCAGATATCATAGGACGCTTAGTACAAAAACTGCACATTTTATTAATATTAACTAATAATATGCATCAACAATTAAACCAAATTGTTAGTGAACCCCATGTGTAAAACTGTCACCTTTTTACTTTTCTTTTCGCCGGGAGTACTCAGCCAGTAACAAAAGTAGTACGAAAACCTTTTTTTTTTTTTTATAATGACTTCAACTTGAGTTTGGATGAGTTTAGGTTACATTTGCATTAAAGAATTTAGATATAAATGAGGAGAAATTTTGGGGCTAAGTACTCAACTCCAAAGTTAAATGTAAACTTAAAATCTGACTCATATTCAGTTATATTTTACTGAGTCAACTCGGCTTCGGCTTAACTCTAATCTAGGAATATATTTGAGCTTTTAAATAAACTAAACAAAACTTATATAAATATATATATAAGTTGTTCGAAAGTTTGTAGGCGGACTTGTAAGCTATTATTCATTTCTTTTATTCTTACATTTTAAGCTATACTATAATTTAGACATGGATAATAGCCAAGACGGAGCCAAGAATATAAGTTGGAGGGACAAAAGCAAAATAAAAGGGGCAAATTTGATTTTTTTTATATTTTTTGGGGCAAATTCTAAATTTTAAAAATTTGTAGATTAAAATTTTTAATTTTTCAAAGTTGAGGGGGAAGGGTGGCCTCATAGCCCCCTGGCTCCATTTCTGATAATATAATAGCAGTGATAATATTCTTAATAAATTTATATCAAACCATCAATATTATAATAAACATATGTATAAATAAATGTAATAAATACATTAAAGACAAACAATAATACTCATATGTAGCCTTATCTAAAAAAACTAAAAGACATAACTCATATTAATTCAAGCATCATAATTATTTATGTTAATATAAGTGCGTTCAAGGTCGAGATCGAGCTTGATGTTTCAGTTTTAGAAACTTATAAGATCGACAGCGGGCTTGATCTTAAACCGAATTTTTAAAAAAAGCTTTACACGTTAACAGCCCTAATTTGATTTCACACTAACAAATTTATTGATTGAGAGACAGAAAAAATTTTCTACAGGAAATAAACACATGATGCATAACAATCATATATGAAAAATCTAATTTAGAAATAGTTTAATATAGCTTATAAACTTCTTACATCTTGTAAAAAATTTCAAAATGTTGAGCAAATATTTTAGCTGATGAACCTACAGCCTTCAGAAAAGCTCTTCTAACTAAATTTGTTATTATGATCTTAACAACTTCTTTTGCTTTACAAATTATAAAAATTGCAGCTACTAAATTATCATATAAAATTAACTATAAGCTTTTCTAAAATTTATTTTTAGAAGAAGATTCAACATTGTATTTTAAGCTTTAAATGTACCACACAGTATGCATGAACTCAACATTATATAAATAAAAAATTGTTGAAATAAACTTTCACGTTTTAATATAGAATTTTTTTTTATATAGTAAATTATGGGGATAATTGCATCGGCCTCCCCTGAATTATGTACAATTGATATCCACATCCCTCACATTTAGTATATTGACATGGACCTCCCCTCTTATAATTTTATCATTATATTCACTAGTTAAATACTAAAATACCCTCCATTTTTTGAATTTTAAAAAAGTTGAATTTCACTAAATAATGTGTTGAATAATGAAAAATAAATAAACAAAGTATCATCAAATGATGTCATAATAAAAACAATAATAATGCATCCACAATTAGAAATTTTTGGAAATATAACTCTATACTCCTTAAAAAAAAGTTCCCTTGGACTAATTGTGATTTTGATCCCTTTGGTGATATAACAATCTCATCGTTTAAGTAGATATATAATTCAAACACTTTCAATAAGAATGAATAATTCTAATTTTCTTGTAATATGTAGGTAAAAGAACTGAACCAACTTTGTTTTAGTTCAGGTTTTCAGAAAATATTCGAATTAAATTAGTATACTAAATATTCTTCTGATCACCAATTGAAATTCATGATTGATATAGAAGATATTTTCTTTTAGAAGTTTAGAGTTATATTTCTAGAGATTTTCAATTGTGGATGCTTCATTATTATTATTACGGTAAATTGTATAAGATTCCCATGTGATATGCAAAACCTGCACGAAGCTACAAGATGTTAATTTTATTGCGTGGTGCGCCCTTGTGATCATATAAATTCTGCATGAAACCCCTCTGTCGTTACAAACTAACAGAGGGTGGCTTGTACGTGCTAAGCGTGCGTATTTTGGCCTTTTTTGGCATTTTGATCTAAAATTTGTATGTTTTTCTATTTTTCATAAGGTTTTCAGTTTTTTTTTCTTATTTTAGGATTTTGGGTTTCTAATGCATTTTTGTGAATTCTTAATATTGTTTAAATTTTTTCTAGATCTTACTGTTTATCCTCAATGATCTAACGGTCAAGATAAATAACATAAAATATATTATTCATTAATGAGGGGCATAACGGGTACAATGTATGATAATTTAACGTTGTTAGTCTTCTTTAATGGAAAGGAGAGTGCATAACTTAAAATTTCACAGCGGCATCTATGACTATTAATTTTTCACAAGATAGTGTCATGCAGATTTCACATAACTCTGGTGGGTAATATACAATTAACCCTTATTATTATTATTATTATTATTATGTCATTTGATGTTATTTGATTTTTTTTTTCTTCAATACATTCTTTTAGTGAAAGTTAATTCTTTTTAGTTCAAAATAGAATGGCATTTTAGCGTTTAACTAGTAAATATAATGAAAAAATTGGAGGGGAAGTCCATACTAATATACAAAAAATGAGGACTGCTATGAATGCCAATTATATATAGTCCAGAAGAGGTTGATGCAATTATCCCATAAACTATGTAAAAGATCAACTATGACATGTCAAATTGGTCTAGTAAATATTTTTGCTTTATATTATTAGGGGCAAACAAACTCGAATTAGCTCCTAAGTTTATATAAAAAGGGGTAGAATTGAGGGGGTAAAATGTATATTTTGATAAATTGAGGTAGGCCAAAATGGCACAAACTGTATATAGTTGAAGAGTGGGGAGTGAAATTCAGCTTAAAAAAAATATCAAGCCGTGTGTATGTTTGTGGACCACGGTGCAGAATAGGAGTAGTAATGCAACTGAAGGGGGGCTAATGTTGGAAGCATAGGAAGCAAATATCAAAACCAAAACCCCAAACTTCAAAATGGCGGCCACCCTACCCTAATCACGGGCAATTTTATGTTAGATCGGATGTATTGAAGATGGTGTATTTAGTACCACACATTTATGGTGGGGTGGGTGGTTATCATCACCCAACACCCATACAAAAACTACCCACCCCAATACAAATATATAATACTAAGTACATCGATTCCAATACACTCAATTTGGCATAATTTCACACCCCTAATCACCAATTCTTGAAAACCCTTCCATCATTCACCCCCCCACCCCCTCCCCACCTTTTCTCCCTCTTTTTATATAATAGAGGACAATAAAGAAAAGTATAAAACTTTTTATCCCCAGCGTTCTTACACAAGGCTTTTAAGCTTTGGCTTTTGTGGGGGTTTTTGTTATTATCATTTATATTAAGAAAGAGAAAGAGAAAGAAAGGAGAATGATGAGAGATGGGAGTAAAAGAAAATCATCATTAGATTGTGATGTTGGTTTGGGTTTGAAAATGCAGCTGGAAGTGCAACCCCCGACAGAATCTCATTCCTGTAAGAATATAATGGCCATAAAAACCTCTTTAACTAACATTATCACCTTCTTCTGATCATCTAGATGCTAATGTTAGCAGCTGCTATATATATATGTATATGCAGATGATGGGCCCATATTCGGTGGGAGCGATATGTACGAGGCTTCTTATGCTAGGAATTTTCGCAATACTGCTCTGGGAGTTGCTGCTGGTTATTTCTGCATCTTCTCTCTCTTACACTCTTTGTATAACAATTGTGCCCCAAATGACTGCTTGATGTTGTGCCCTTTTATTTTTTGTTACTTTGAGAGAGAGAGAGAGAGGAAATGGAATTTTGTATGTAAATGGGGGGTCCAAAAGAAGTGATACATATATATATATATATATTTTATTACTATTATTGATGGTGGTTGCAGGAGGAGGAGGCGGCGGCATGGCAGTGAGTGGAAAAGGTGTATTCACAGTGTCACAGTGGGAAGAACTGGAGAGACAGAGTTTGATACACAAGTACATCATGGCCTCTATCCCCGTTCCTCCTCAACTCCTCTCCCAATCTAACAGTTAACCATTTACACTCTCTTTTTCCTTTTTGCCCCCATCATCAATATTTAGTCTACCTTTTCCTCATCTTTTCATTCCTGTTCCCCAAATCTGCCTATTATTGTTCATTTCAGAAAATAAAATATTTAAAAATTCTTATTTTTTTTAAAGAGAATAAAATTGGGTTTGTGTGTAGATTCGGGTTTGGAATTGAAGTATTCTTCATCATTATCAAGTGGGTCGGATCCGGAGCCATGGAGGTGCAAGAGAACAGATGGGAAGAAATGGAGATGCTCTAGAGATGTGGCTCCTGATCACAAGTACTGTGAGCGTCACGCACACAAAAGCAGACCCCGTTCAAGAAAGCATGTGGAAATTCAATCCCACATTAGTAATAATAATTCTAATTCTTCTACTCAACACCCCCTCCAAAGCCCAACTTCTCAATTCCCAACTATGGCTTCCACTACATCATATCATGACTATGACCAAACCAGGTTTAATTCTCCAAAAATAATTATTTTTCTCAATTTTAGGTCCCCAAATGTTTTATTTTTTACAATTTATTTTTGGACACATTGCTTTTTCTGGTGTAGCATATTAAATTCTTGTTCTTATCCGAAATTTGATGGTATTTGTTGTGGCATGTGGGTCTACTGCTATTTTCTGTACTTTTGCTCGTATGCACATAAATGCTGGCATTATTTGTACTTATACATATATATTTATTTTGTGTGTGTTGATATTACTGAAGGTGCATGGAATGGTTCATGAGAGGTGGCAGCAGTGTCACTACTTGTAACCAACAACCATGGCAGCACCAACTTACACAGACAACATCATCATCATCATCAAGATTGAATAGAGACAACTCAGACCACAACATTAAGAATTTGTACGAGGATAAATTACATGCTTTCATGGGCATTGGGGGATTCAATATTCCGTACATTCCAGAGCAGAAATTTGAAACCCTTTCAACCCTTAACTCCAAAATAGCCTCTTTACAAAATGGCAATGCTGACGGAACACAGACAACAAGGCATTTCATTGATGCTTGGGGCAAAGAGAGCACATCAACATTGACCAAGAGATTTTCACCTTCATCTTCACTCACTCTATCGATGAATGGGATTGATCGTAATGACGACGATGAAAGCGGTTATTTGGGCATTGGAACAAGGGATAACGAAGGGATTATGAAATTCGGTGGACCATTAGGCGAGGCCTTGTGTCTTGGGAATAATGCGACTACGACGAGGGGTAATTCAAATTTAGCATCATCACCTGCTGATCATGGCTATGGCAATACTAATAGCAGCAGTTGCAGTAAAAGCTCTTGTGAAGATGGCAACCATGCATTCAATTTCATTGGATGACTTTTGCTAAATACTATTTAATTATTATATCGCCTTTTTATTGTGTTCTTTTGCCAATTAAGGGGTTGAACTTGAGCCAAGAGATGTGCAGCAAATGTGCCTTGAATTTTCCTTTTTGTTTGCAGTCTTTATTTTGGTTCATTTAGTACTCCTCATTAACTTGCTTTCTTAATTTGCTATCACTTTCTGCGTTTTGTCTTTTAGTTTTATATGTGTATATGAATTCAGTTCTCTTCTCTAAGATGTATCACTTAGAATCTAATCAAATTCGATTTGAACAAAAAATATTTTTCCGCATTCATCTTATCCTATGGCTTCCCTATAGAATTGAAACATGACTTTTGGTGTAAATTTGAGACGATTGGATGTGAACCTTCATGTTGATTTGAGCACCAGTATGTTAATCTCTTGTGGAAGGGAGTCAGTTGACTTCGCGCCTTGTGCTAATGAAAAGAAAGAGTAAAGAAATAACAAAGTCACAAATACTTGTAGAGTGCGTTTCGCCCGGCGGTTGAAAAACTAAAATCTGCGTTTGGAATTCAAATCCTAGTTTGATGACTGTTTGACCCTTTTTATTATAATCTATTTTGGATATTTTTGTGTTACAAAATAATATTTTGGAAAAGCTAGAAACTTTAGGCTTTGTTGGGACGTTTTTTCAATTCATTTCAATTGTCATATTAAAAAATATATGGGGGAATAAGTTTTTTGATTTTTGTATGAGAAAAGTGAAAAAAGTAGGTGTGTTTGGTTGTGTTTTTTAAAATAGTTGAAATTGGTGATTGTGATGTGTGAAATAATTGAAAAGTAAAGATTAGATGAATAGTGTTGTATTAGATTAGAGAGAAAAGTGATAAAAAAAAAGTGAAAAAAAGTGATAAAGAAGGAAGTGAGAGAAAAGTGATGTGAAATGTAATTTTAAAAATATTATTAAAATTTATTAGGAACGTAAAATCAAAAATGAAAATGAAAATATTTTCAGTTAAAAAAAATATAAAGTGTATATTTTCATCTTCAGATGAAAATGAAAATGTAAAAAGTAAAATGAAATCACAACCAAACACAACCTTAATTTTTGTCATAATTAATTCTATAAGAATCAATTATCCCATTATCGATTATGCAGAAATTGGGTCAAACTCACTCGTAATAGGCTGCTCTTCAACGTTTGGTGCAATTAATGGATTCAAGTGTGGTTATGCCGTCCAAAGACCCAACGCCAGGCTCGGCCCCCTCATTGCGCTTTCGTCCAGGCCGAACGCAGTGACTGGGCCCAACACCGCCGCCGGCAAAAACGCAGCCGTCGGTTCAAGCGTCGCCCATGGCCCGGATGTGGTCGTAGGGCCGCCGCCTTTAGAGGCCATGCCGACGCGGGCTTTGTAAGGAGCAATGAGTGGGCCATTTCCGTTAGTGTACATGCGCCGCCAAAGAAGAAGGAGCCCAAGCTTGGCTACCTCTGAAGAACACATGGAGCCGACAGCTATCACTGTCCCTGGGATTGGAGAGCCCCTAGCAAAAATATTATCGAGCCTACAGGGCCGACAATGGAGAGCGGACCCGTCGGAGGCTAGGAGCACCAGGCCAAAGAAAGAAGGCAGGGCGACGGGTCGAGGAGCACCAGCCGGAATAAAGAAGGCAGGAGCTCACGCTTGTCGCACCTGCAAGCATCCCCTCGAGCTATATGCTAGGAAGGAGTGCTCCCCAGCTAGCGCACATGTGTCCAGTGCTCCCTGGCGTTTGTCCAAGTATGACATCACCAGGAAATGGACACCAGCTAGTTGATCAGTGGGGGCACATCTTCACCACCACCGTAACTTTGGCCGTGCAGAACGATAACCCCCGGGCAATGACGAGCTTACCGGGAGTTGTCCCATCGATGTTCCCATCAGATGTCCAAGGAGGGTTCTTCCCTCCGCTTACGGTGGCTATGGCTTACATGCTAGGAGCTATCCCACCAGCATGCTAACCAGCTGTACCTGGAATGTTGTTCCCTGCCACAAGGGGGACTTATCGCGATGCCATGGGGATGAATTCTCTGGAAGGAAAAGATAACTCCCTAGGGCGAGGTTCTCAAAACTCAGTACCCATGGGGACATCTCAAATGGAGATGATGTAGATCTTTGAAAGCTTACGAGAAGAAATGAAGGACATGAGGCAACTCCTCGGAAGAGGCTTATCACTTTTGTCCCCAAGAGTCCCCTTCGGCCTCCAGGCGTTAGCAGAGGAGCTACCTCATAATTTTCACACCCCCAACATTGTGGAGTACGATGGGTAAGCTGATCCTATAGAGCACTTGGGAAAGTTAGAGAATTGTGCACTACTCCATCAATATACCGATGGGGTTAAGTGTCGAGTTTTCTTGACTACATGAACCAGAGCTGCGCAACAATGGTTTAATCAGCTGGCTCCGAATCCCATCAATTCCTTTGAAGAATTCAACTTGATGTTCTTACATCAATTCGTGAGCAGCAAAAAGTACCAGAAGACTCCTTTGAGCCTATTTAGCATGCATTAGGGAGCTACTGAGACACTCATGGAGTACATACGAAGATTCAATGCTGCTTCCCTAGAAGTCCCTTCTGCAAGTGCGGAGGTGCTGGCTAACGCCTTCGCCCAGGGGCTGAATGATGGAGAATTCTTTCAATCTCTAGCTAAGAAGCTAGCTGTCAATTTTGATAACCTGCTAGCTAGAGCGGAGAAGTATGTAAATATGGAAGAAGCTGCAAGAATGAAGGAAGCTGAAGTTAAAGAGGCACCCAAGGAACGAAAGGTGGCGGGGCCGATCCTCAGAAGGTTCCCTGTAGCCGAAAAAAGCAAAAGCGACAACCGTCTGTATACCAAATATATGCCTTTGAAAGTCATACCTGCCCAGGCACTTATGGAAGTGGAGCAAAAAAGTCTCATCAGGTGGCCTAAAAGGTCAACAATGGGACCAATAAACCCCAAGTCTGACAAATACTGCCGATTTCACAAAGACTATGGGCACGATACTAATTCGTGTAGGCACTTGCTAAATGAAATAGAACGACTAATTGAAAGTGAACATCTACAGGAGCTTATATACAGAGATCGGGAAAAGAGTACGAGACTGTTCGAAAGGAGTCCTTCGCTTTCCAAGTACAAAGTTGCTATAGAGATGCACCCTCAGGAGAACACTAAGAGCAACCAGAGAGGTAATGAAAAACCAGGGTGGGTTGGTGGCCCGCGGAAGGCTATCCACATGATAGCCAATGAAGCCACCGATGGAGATTCCCATAGGGCTAGGTGAGCTCACGTACGAGCCCTTAGGGAGCCGGTCAAGTCAGAGGTAGCTGAAGTGGTGGCATCTGTTGACGTGATGCCTCTCATACAATTCGGTCCAGCCGACGGTCATCAGCTGCGCTACCCTTACAATGATGCTTTGGTGATCACAGCTTCCATCGCAGACTAAGATGTTGTCCGGATATTTATAGAAAATGGGAGCTCGGTGTACATGCTATTCCGCGCAGCCCTCCAGCAAATGGACCTAGGAGATGTCAAGATAGAGCCAGTGGATATAGCCCTCTTCGGATTTGCTGGAGAGGTGATTCATCCTGTGGGTCAAGTACAATTGCCCATCTCACTAGGAGAGTTACCTTGGAGGAAGACCAATTTAATCAAGTTCCTAGTTGTGGATACCCCTTCGGCCTACAATGCCATACTAGGAAGACCGGCGTAGAACACTTTCAGAGCGATTATATCAACTTACCACATGAAGATGAAGTTTCCTGTACGAGAAAGAGTCGGGGAAATCAAAGGAGACCAATACATGGATCAGAAGTGTTACGTGGAGTCCATTAAGACGAGCAAGAAGCAAACTTACACTGAGATAGACCAAAGAGGAAATCCCAACGACGAAGATAAAGAGGTTATGGCCATCAAAGAAAAGGGTAAGGATGTGTACATGTTGGTCCCACAAGTGGCATACGAAAGGGTCTAAGAAGGGAGGGAGGGGGGGTTGAATAGACCCTGAAGTCCTTTTCGTCTTCAAAATTTTTTGTATTAAAATTCGGTTTTGGACGCTTGAAATGTAAACGCTTGGCTGAGCATTTACTCTAAGACTGTTTTGATAAAGTTAACTTAGACTTAGTGATTTCAACTATTACCAAGGTAGGGTAATGTTTCAATCGCTTAATCAGGGTTAGCACAGCGGAAGTATTTTAAAAGTCTTCTCTTTGAAAATGTTTTACTTTCCTTTTAAATTGTTTTGAACGCTTAGAAGTGCTCAGCGCCTTGTCAAGCGCTTAAGCCTTTTTTGAAAGCTTAGCGTTCTATTTTTCATCGAGATAGTCGCTTAACTATTTTAAAGCCTTTTTCAAGATAATATGCAAATGTAAAGCAGAGTATTAAAACAGTAATGTGACACAAGATATTTGTAAGGTTCACTGGGTGGTGTAATCCCAGCTACGTCCTTCTTTTCCTTTGCACTTGGAGGCAATCCACTAGATTGATTATCGAAAACACAGAGACTTCTACAAAATAGGGAAACAGGAAGAGATGGATATGGATGACTTGAGCTCCTCGGTCACACAGATTTCTGCTACAAGCCACTTCAATCCTCTGCTTCTGGAAAGACGATCTCGAGCTCCTTGATCACACAGATTTCAGCTCCAATAAAGATCTTCTCCAAGATGACCTTGAGCTCCTTGATCACACAGACTTCATCTCCAATAAAGACCTTCCTCAACAAGCTTCTCTTACTCAAAAATACTGCTTGTGAAGTCAACAAACTTTCTCACTCAGATGAAAGATGTTGAGGGTTTATTGTAATAGGTTTGTTTGATGTTGGGAAGTTCAAACAACTTGGGATATCTCAATAATAGTGTAGGGTTCTTCTATGAAGATGTTTGAGATATCGGTGACTGTCTTTGGAATGTATTTGAGAAGCTTGATGGATTTCGGCTATGGAGTTTGCAAGCTTTTCTCTCAAATTATTTTAGCAAAGTTTCTCTCTCTTCACACTCTCTAAGTTTTGCTGGAGGGTACTATTTATAGAGATTCTTGGGATTTGTCCGTTGGACACAATCAGGCGCGTGTCTCTCACGCCGTGCGTCAAATAGTCCTTTTCTGACATTCCTGAAATTCTGCTGGTTCCGATTGGACAGGAGTAAACTTGAACTCTGAAAAACTGACAGTCTAGTCAAAAGGTGGCTTGTCCACAAGTCATACTGTCTTGTCATATTTAATGCACTTATCAAGCATTTAATGCGTTTTGAATTTATTTTCGTTGGAAATAAATGCCCGTTGGAATAAATGCCCGTTGGATTGCATTAGAGTCCTCCATGAATTGAGAGTTTATTTCAGGTGAATCTGATCTTGAATCGCTTGAGTGATTTGAGCGCTTGGTTCAACACTCCTGGAACAGTCCTTTAGCGTTAGCTAGGCGCTAAGAACATTATCTTGAATGCTGATTCATAAATCCTGAAATCGTCTTTAAGCGTTTGACAGACGCTTAAGACAAATCTCATCTTCACTTGACTTCAGACGCTTGAATCTTCAACTTCATCTTTGATAGACTCACCCAGAATTCTATCAGCGACTCGGTATCTAATACTTAGTCTAAAATCTACAAAGATAAAAATTACAAGCCTAACAAACTAATACACTTTCAAACGCTTATACAATGTTTCCTTGAAATCATAAACTTACATTTTTGGGGTCTAACATAAAATCCTATCTTGTCATCATCAAAACATCTAACATGAAATTCCTAACAGTACATATAAGCTAAGGCCAAGTCAGTGGAAGAGCTGATAGCTGTCGAGCTTGTACCAGGTGATCCCTCTAAGGTGGCCCAGATAGGCTCCCAGCTTGAACATGAGCTAACTGTTGGGATCGGTACAAACCCCCCGGGGACGCCGGCGCAGCGTATTAATTTTAAAAAATTAAAGCGACATCCCCGAAATTAAGGCTAGGTTGACATGGTACCATCGGATTCAAAACTATCCTAGAGATTAGTTTTCACGTGTTTGCCACTTGAAGACCAAAAATCAGCAACGTCTTTTTATGCAACTCCCTGCTACACCTCTCTGGATAGGTTTGCCCTAGCGCCCCAAGTGTTGCGCCTCTAAGTTTATCCACACCTTAGCTCGTACCCTTGATTATCTCCACCAGTGCTAGCAAAGAGAATATCGAATCTTGGCTTATGAAAGGAGTAGGAATATATTTTGGATGTTCTTCGTACTCAACACATGAGTTGGAAGAGATGGAGAGAAAGAATTGAATCTTAAAACTTTTATTTTTATCTTAAAAACTTTAGAGAGAAACTTAATTGAGTGAGTGATTAATTCATTGACCGAAAAATAAAACAACACACACACACACACACACACACACACATATATATATATAGTGTACACACCCCACACACACATACACACTTAGTGTGTGTGTTCACACTAAAAGGGTGTGTATTTATAAATATGTATATTATTTTATTTAATTTCCATTCTTTCTCAAACTCTCTTTCTTAATTAATAGGATATCTTTCCAACTAAAAAGATGTTTCCATATGTTTGATACATATCAAATATATCATATCTTATCAAATAAGATCTTTCCATATCAATTAGTTACCAAATTAATTAGAATAAATCTACCAAATATATTATAGGATAGATATATTAAATATATATATATACATAGACTTGGTGAACAAGATAAATCCTCCACCAAATCTATACTTATATACATGCCCATGTGTATAAATATATATATATATATATATTTCCCCTTTCATATATTAATTAATTAGACCACTAATTAATTAACTAGTCTTTTCCAATTTAATATTCCAATATTAAATTATAAGACTTTCATTAATTAAGACCACTTAATTAACTAATTCCTTTTCCCATTAATTCACAAAGAATTAACTAGCTAATAGGTACTACACTAAGTATTGTGTGTGACCCCTTAGGCTCATTAACAGGCTAGCAACAAGTCCTTCCATAGAATAGATTAGTTATTCATAAATATTAATTAGGCCTTGGATTAATTTCACCAATTAACCCAAGGCACCTATTGGTCGTGGTTCGATGTCTAGCAACGTCGCCATGACTTCCAAGATGTTAACGATGAAAATGCAAACCTCTCCAAATTTTGATCTTTGTGTGAGTCAAATCCCTTCATCTTTTTCCCGTCTAAGACCTAGGGTTTGGCTACAGTCGAAACCCTAATAGCCTCAGAAACTATGACTATGTTGGTTCAACTAATGATCCGGTCTTCTAAGTAGGGATCATCAATCCTTCTTATAAGATAATGCTCTAGCTAGAGACTTTTCGATCATTCAGTTTTACTCAACAGCATAGGAAATACCAAGTACTTGCTACCTTGGATGAATCCCTTACGACTGTCAATTGTTCTGCGGTAGCTACCAGACTATACCCAACATACACACCATATGACACTTCTGGAGTGCACGTGCATATGAAAGCAGAGTGGGTAGTACCCTTTCCAATGACATCTCAGGTCTAAGGATTATCTCACTATGAAAACCGAAGGACTCCAAGTTCGACAGCACCAACGAGGAATCCTTGCGGGGCCGTTCAATCCCATACCAAAGTATGGATCTTCATGTATGTATTGGCTATACCAGCCATCGAGAATGGAACACGTCAACCTCTTGGAAGAGTTACACACATGAACAAGTCTTGGCGAGGCCAGTGATATCCCACATCTCACAGCTTCTATGACTTGGAATAGATTTAGGATTACGGTCTTTGAGAGCATTCCATATGTTTTCCTAACTGATCCCCTAACCATATGTAATCCATGAGATCTTTATCTATACTAACACTAGTTATAACAATAAATAAGCATTCCGTAATAGGTTTGATAAGATCTAAATGATAAAACTGATACATTGTTAATGTTCAAGCCAATAGATGGCTCGCTGGGCACATAACACTTTCACTAACATCCCGTCTAACTTAATTACTTTGGGATTATATGGACGTCTTCGCCTGGACAGCTAAAGATATGGTAGGTATCAATCCAGTGATAGCTGTTCATTTCCTTAATGTGCTACCACCAACCAAGCCAGTCAAACAAAAGAGGCGACACTTTGGGCCAGAAAAAAGACAAGATCATACAAGCCGAAGTCGAGAGATTGCTAGCTGCTAGACATATAAGGGAGATTCAATTCCCCTAATGGATAGCTAATGCAGTTCTTGTGCCAAAAGGACGAAATACGTGGAGGATGTGCATATACTTCAGAGACCTCAATAAGGCATGCCCAAAAGACTGCTATCCTTTACTAAGGATAGATCAGCTGGTGGATTCCACTTTAGGCTGTGAGCTATTGAGTTTGATGGATGCCTCCCAAGGCTACCATCAAATACCTCTAGTACCGAAAGACCATAAGAAAGTCAGCTTCATCACTACTTTTGGAACTTTCTGCTACGTAGTAATGGCCTTTGGCGTCAAGAATGCCGGGGAAATGTACCAGTGGTTCATGGATAGGATCTTTAGAAGATAGCTAGGTCGGAATTTGGAAGTTTATGTGGATGACATGCTGGTAAAGAACCTCAAGGCCCGGGACCACATAGAAGACCTCGTAGAAACTTTTGATGTGCTGAGGCAATACAAGATAAAGCTCAACCCTCTAAAGTGTGAGCTATCCACGAAATGAGGCCACCAACCACCAGAAATGAAGTACTGGTGCTCACCCGCAGGATAGCTACTCTAAGTTGCTTTATCTCAAAGCTAGGAGATCGTTGGCTTCTTCAAGGTTTTCAGAAAAATGAGTCAATTTACCTGGAATGAGGAGTGCCAAGTAGCCTTCGAGGACTTGAAGGTCTATCTCTCTAGATTGCCCTTACTGACCAAGCCAGAGCAAGAAAAGTCATTGTATTTGTACATTTCAATATCAGAGCATGCAGTTAGCTCAGTGCTAATAAAGGAAGATGGAAAGGAGCAAAAACCGGTATACTACGTGAGCAGGTCCCTTACAGGTGCAAAAGTTAGATACACGGAGATAGAGAAGGCGGCCTTCGCTTTGGTTACCAATGTGAGAAAATTAAAACCATACTCCCTATTGCACAACATAGAAGTCCGTACCAGTCACCCTTTGAAGCAAACTCTAGAGCGACCCAAAGTGTCAGGACAAATGATCAAGTGGGCCGTGGAGCTGAGCGGATTTGACCTTTCTTACACCCCCAGACGGGCCAAAAAAGCTCAAGCACTAGCTGAATTTATTGCAGAGACGCCTTCCATTGAAGATACCAAGGAAATGTGGTCACTGCATGTGGACGGCTCAGCAACCTCAATGAGAAGTGGAACTAGAATAGTGCTAACCACTCTGGAGGGGAATGCACTGGAGTACGCAGTAAAGTTTGAGTTTCGAGCATCCAATAATGAAGCCGAGTATGAGGTGCTGATGGTTGGCATGAACATGGCTCTAAAGGTGGGCGCCCAACACTTGATGACATACTCCGATTCTCAACTCATTGTATATCAAGTAGAGGGGCAATATGAAGCTAAGAAAATGCGAATGGTGGAATACCTGAGAAAGATAGAAGAGCTAAGGAACCAATTCGGTAGTTTCAAGGAACAGCAAATACCTCAACTGGAGAACAACAAGGCGGATTACTTAGCCCGTTTGGCTAGTACCTTAACGGATTGTCACGTGCGATGAATAACCATAAGGTCGATGCCGAGTGCGACGACAATGGAGGAAGTAAGCGTGACAACTGAAGAAGATGAATGGAGGCTCCCTATCATCAGTTATCTACAACAAAGAATGCTCCTAGGAGAAAGGCAAAAAGCAATGAGGATGCAGCGCACAGAGCTGAGGTTCCTCATCTTGGAGGGCGTGCTATACAAGAGATCCTTCTCACACCCCTACCTGAGATGTCTCTCCAGGGAGGAAGGATTACAAGTTTTGAAAGATATTTACGAAGGTCTATGTAACAATCACACGGGAGCGACAAACATCATGGACAAAGCCCTTCGAGTTGGATACTATTGGCTTACTGTGAAAATAGATGCCAGGGACTTAGTGGGAAAGTACGAATACTGCCAAGTACATTCGGAGTTATACCACCAGGTTGCTGAGCCAATGGGAACTATGAGCTCACCTTACCCATTCGCTAGATGGGGGTAGACATAGTGGGACCCTTCCCAAATTCCATGGGGTAGAAAAACTTCTTGCTGGTAGCTGTCGACTACTTTAGCAAATGGGTGGAAGCTGAGCCCTTGGCAAAAATAACCAAAAATGAGGCAAAGAAATTTCTAAAGAATTTTGTGATTTTCAAGTTTGAAGTACCTAAGGAGATTGTGTCGGACAACGGAAGAAAATTTAAAGGCTCCAAAATACAAGATTGGTGCCAAAGCTTGGGGATAAAACAACTGTTCACTGCTGTGGGACACCCTTAATGCAATGGACAAGTGGACGTGATCACCAGAATTCCAGTAAAAGGCTTAAAGCCGAGAATGCTGCAAGGAGGAAGCTCGTGGCTAGAAGAGCTCCCGAGTGTACTATGGTCATATAAGACCACGCCCCGCAGTACTACCGTGGATACCCCCCATAGCCTAGTATATGGAGCTGATGCAGTGCTAGCCCCAGAAGTCAACATGATGTCGCATCGTGTCAAGTATTTTGATCAAAAAAGAACGAGGACCTGATGAAAGAAAGCCTAGATGTGATAGATGAAGCTAGGAGCACAACATACCTAAAAATGGCCAAGTACAAGCAAAGGATTGCTAAGGCCTACAATTGAAAAGTTGTAGATCACCACTTCCAAGTGGGAGACCTGGTGCTCAGGAGAGCTGATGTGCTGAAGCCCGTAACCAAGCTGGGACCTAAATGGGAGGGCCCTTACAAGGTTACCCAAATCCTAAGTAGTGGAGCTTACATGTTGGAAGATGTAGACGGCAGAAAGCTGTTGAGGCCATAGAATATCCAAAACCTGAGGAGGTTGTACACATGAGAAAAACCATGAAGGCTTAAAAGGGGTAAGTCATTTTTCTGCTGTCTTTATTTAATTTCTCGCTCTAGTTGCATTATCTTAAGTAGGATTTTTGATTATGTTTGTTTTGTACTATGATTGTGTTCAATGTCTCGAGCTTTTATGTTCATGTTTGATTGCATATTGTCATTGTTGAAGTTCATGATGTACAAAGTTGGAATCAATGGCCTATTATGATTTTTATGACACTTTTATACATGATTCACTCAATCTCTCTATGGCTATCATGATCAATATAATATGGTAATAATAAAGATGCATATTAAATTCTTGATTGGACATACATCCTTGTGTAGCCATAGACAATGTTCAATTTCTCTATGGCTATCATGTTCAATGTGCACTCGAAAAAAATAAATAATAATAAAGTAATTAAATGTGTATACTCCCCAATGAGAGAAATAAAAAATGATAAAAGCGCGAACAAGTCCTTGTAGAAGGCCCAAGAACAAAAATTCCTTGAAAGGTACAAGAAGAAAAGTCCTTGAAAGGCCCAAGAAACAAGTCGTGCGCTTTGCCAATCAATCAAAAAAAATAAAAAAATAAAAGAAGAAGAAACGAAAAGGGTCATAAAGTCACTTTATACTATGTTATATTTTGAGATCACTATATCCTAAATTGCTCATGTACATTGCTAAATGATTGCATGTATAGAAATTCATCATTAGTGCATACAATAATAAATGTTTACATTACATCATTTATATGTTAAAAGAAACACTTTGACTTGTTATTGTGGCATAATACGTCTGGCCTGTTGTTACTGATTATAGGTTAGTGAATTTCATCATCTATGTGACAAGCCTAGTACATACAAGTCATCATACTTGCATATCATGATGTTAACAATCATAAATGAATTATGTGATAAATATTGTCTTCAAAACCAAAATGTGCATTATCAAAATAACATTCTCAAAAAAATTATCCAAAGGAAAAACATATGCAAAAATAAAAATGAAACAATAATAGTTCTTGAAGGAAGTGCAGGAAATATCTATAGAAGAGTGGCCTCGCTGAGCACATCGGAGATCTCAGGGGTGGATAACTCATCGGCTGCCTCAATGAAAGAATATCCAGCTGCCTAGCCCCCTGGGCAAGCACCCACACCGGCCACCTCCTCAGCTGGCTGCGCCGGATCAATCTGTAAAGCGGTATCTTGATTATCAAGCTCACCAACTCACTCCCAGCATTAACACCAGCTAGCTCATCAGCTTTCCCACTGTCAGCATGATGAATGTCGGTGCCACCTCGCTAGGCTTCGGCGCATCATCCAATCCAACTTTCTCTTGAAGAAAGGAAAGGTCCGAATCAGGAAGCAGATACTTTGCTCCTTAGCGGAATCCATGGTAGTAGTATTAGAGGGCAGGCTCAATCAATAACTCTTTGAACTCGGGGGACTTCAAGAACTCTTCATGACGATGTTGATAGTTGTTGTCCAGCAAAGCAAACCTCTTTATGGAGTGGGCGAACTTCATCACAACTTCCTCACTTGCTTTTTCTCGGTCTACCTAACAAGCTTGCTCAATCTTGCGGACACGATCCTTCTTCAAATTCTTCAGCTTGGAGGCTAGCTCGCTCCTCAAGACATGTTCCTTGGTCAAATCACTGGTTAAGGAAAGGACCTGCTTCTCCCACTCAACCAACTTCTTGGAGGCATCAATAGAGGCGGATAGCTTATGACGAAGTCGACCAATCATGTCACTGCCTAGCATGGTGGCTTGTCCAACGAAATAAGGAAGAAGCATGAAAATTGAAGTTAGACATAATATAAATGATAGTGTTAGGTGCTCGGTGAGCCAATTGTTTTGGGCTCCGCCATCTTATATGTAAAACACTATGACAGTCTTGTTTTAAATATATTGAATATTTCTTTTTCGTTCGCTTCTTTATTGTTATAACTAGTGTTAGTATAGATAAAGATTCCATGGATTACATATGGTTAGGTGAGCAGTCGGGATACATATGGAATGCTCTCAAAGACCGTAATCCTAAATATTGTTCCAAGTTATAGAAACTGTGAGATGTGGGATATCACTGGTCTCATTAAGACTTGTTCATGCATGTAACGCTTCCAAGAGGTCGACGTATTCCATTGTCGATGGCTTGTATGGAAATACATGTATGAAGATTCATACTTGATTATGGAATTGAACGGCCCCACTGAAGGACTCCTATTTGGTGCTGTCGAACATGGAGTCCTTGAGTTTCGTAATGTGAGATTATTCCTTAGACCTAAGATGTCATTTGGAAAGGGTACTACCCACTTTGCTTTGATATGCATGTGCACTCCAGGAGAGTCATACGGTGTGTATGTTGGGTATAGTCTGGTAGTACAGCAGAACAAATGGCACTCGGGGATGGATTCATCCAGGGTCACGAGTACCCGGTATTTCCTATGTTGTTGCGAGAATCTAAATGATCGTTAAAAGCCTTTGATCAAAGAGATTGTCTTCTGAGAGGGATTGGGGATGTCGGATTAGAAGACTGGATCATTAGATGTCACAACACAAACTTAGGTTTCGACCGTTGCCATACCCTAGACCATAGATAGGAAATTGATGAAGGGATTCTACTCACATGACGATCGTAACTCGGATAGGTTTTTGCTTTTCATCGTTGATATCTAGGAAGTCGTGGCGACGTTGCTAGACATCGAACCACGACCAATAGGTGCCTGGTGAAATTAATTCAAGGTCTAGTTAATTATTTAGAATAATTAATCTGGCCTACGGGGACTTATTGCTAGCTTGACAACGAGCCTGAGGGGTCACGTATAACTTAGTGTAGTACCTATTAGCTAATTAATTCTTTGTAAATTAATGAAGGGATTAATTAAATGGATTTAAGTAATCAAGGAAAAGGAATTGATTTAACTAATTAATTAATGGTCCTATAATTTAATATTAGAATATTAAATTGGGAAGGACTAATTAATTAATAAAGAGAAAGAAAATAAAATAATATATATATATATACATGTGCACATGTGGCGTGTATTTGTGTATGTGTGGATTTGGTGGAAAGATTTATCTTGCTAACCAAGTTTGTAAAAAATATATATATATATATATATTAATTAATATGCTATATATATATTTGGTAGAATTTTTAATTGGTTAAGGTAACTAATTAATTGATAAGGAAGGATTCTATTTGATATATGTTAGGATATTATGAGATATGGTAATATCTAGTTAGTTGGAAAGAGTCCAACTATTCAAGGAGAGAGAATAAAAGAAAAAAGAAATATATATATATATATATATGTATATACACACACGCCTCTCCCTATTTTTTAAGGAGAGAGAGGTGTGTGTGAGTGTAGAGTTTTAACCCTAGGTGAACTATATATATATATATATATATATATATGTGTGTGTGTGTGTGTGTGTGTGTGTGTGTGTGTGTGTGTGTGTGTGTATTCCACCTCTTTTAAAAAAAGAGAGATTTTTGGTTTTGGTGTGAATAAGAAAAAGATTTGATTTTAATAAAAAAGTTTTTGATAAAAAGTACTTTTTCTACTATTCTCTCTCCCAAATTTTCTTTCTTATTATTTCTTCAAACTCATGTGTTGAGTGCGAAGAACACTTAAATAATTCCAAACCCTTTTTCCTCAAAAGCCAAAATTCGATATTCTCCTTGCTAGCACTGGTGGAGATAATTGAGGGTATGAGCTAGGGTGTGGATACATCTCAGAGGCGCAATGCTGGGGGTGCTAGAGCAAATAAATTTGAAGACTGTAGCAGGGAGTAGCTTAAAAAGATTTTGATGGTTTAAGGTCTACAACAGGTAAACAGGAGTAAACTCTCTCCTAGGATAGTTTTGACTCCGATGGTACCATGTCGACCTAGCCCTAATTTCGGGGATGTCACTTTATTTTTAAAATTACATGTTTTCTGCTGCGCCGGTGTTCCCGGGGGTTGTACCGATCCTAAAAGTGGTATCATAGCCAAGGTTTATACATGGCTCGGATTCTTTTCGTGTTTATATGCTTTAAAATTAGTTTTATTGCATATTGGAATTGGTTGAATTTTCTGTTTAATTTTTGGATTTGTTAATTTGGTGTTAATCTGAAAATACAAGGGCTGCATTTTTATGCTTTAATAAAAAAAAAAAGGAGATCGTCGTCGCAAGGGCAGCGCTGCCGCTGCGCGACGGCGACGAATAGCGCCGCAAATAGCAACACTCTGTTCGGCAGCCCTTGCGCAGCAGCGTGCTGCGTGCACGTGTTGCTGCTAGGCCACACGCCGTCGTGGACGACGGCACACGGCGGCGGCCCGTGTTTTTAACTTAAGGGGTTGAAATGTAATTTCCCCTAATATCCAACTATTTTTCGTAATAATTGCATTTTAGGCCTTGGGTTATTTTTGCAATTAAATTAAAAGCGCAAACCCAATTTGTGATTATATAAAATTGAGTTTTTGAATCTCAAATTAAAATTATTTTTTAAAGTTTGTTCTAAATTAGATTTTTAAAATTGGAGACATTTTATTTAATTTTGAGAATTAAAATAAGATGGAATTTTATTAATTTTTGGAATTGAATAAATTGGGTTTTTTGTAAAATCTTTTTAGATTAATTGGAAAAGTATGACTTTTTCATGTGAAGTTTCTAAAATTGATTTTTAGAAATTAGAGTCTTTGGATCCATTAATTAATTAGATCATCCTTAATTAAAGACGGTGAATATTAATTCATGTTTGCATGATAACATGTTTATATGGTTATGTGGTGATCCGGGTCGAGCCATAGACCAGTTGTTATTTTGATTTGAGGCTTGCGTACCATGTTTTTCCTTTTATTGTAAATGAAAGAGAAAGGTTTCTTTAAATGTAAATTTTGAAGAGGAAGATAGAGACGTTCAAGCTCATGGAGTTTTGTAGACCTTACTGTAGGGTCCGGGTCATTAGATTAGATTGGTCAACACCTTGATGGCTCGAGGTGTTTAGGTATTAGCTTGACTAAGATCACATTTACCGCTTTATGTATGATTGCTTGTTTTCTTACGTTATGTATGTTGTGCATGTCTGCATAATCACCTAAGAAAGATAAGTAATTGGAAAGTGTGAGACCTTGTTTTTGAAAAACCCCTTTATCCATATTAAGTCGTTAAATGGATAAATAGGGGGCCCGGAAGCCCCTTGATTAGGTCCAGTGCCTTCCATCATTAGATGTGAGAGGGAATAGTGCGGCTTGTCATTATTGTCTCATGAGTCGTGGAATGGCGGCAAGTTAAGTGTATTAATCTCACAACTAGGCCTTCTACTATGACAGGCGATCATACTAGAAGTGCACATGGGTCTCAGTTTTGCTAAGGAGTCATCCACGAGTCGTGGGACCACCTGGCTACTGTTATTGCGTGACAATTTGGTGGGTCGGACTTAAACACAGATTAGTGTACGGTTGCATCGTGTTCTCGGGACGTACATGAAATGTGTGGCAAACATCTCAAGAACCACCTGGATGTGGATGGGGCCATCGTTCCTGTTCAATGTTACCGCCCATTGTCTCACGAGTTGTGGAATGAGGTTGGGACATTTGATGCTTGAGCCCACTGGAGATTTTTAAATTCCCCATCTTCTGTCAATTGGGGTGATGGATTTTGTAAAGTTAGTGGGAACACACATGTATATTTAAAAATCCTTAATTTCTTGTGAATATATGTTAGAACTGACTGCTAATTATCGTTTTTTGTTTTATCACATTTTACACAGTAATATCATGGAAATCATTTATACTTGTCTATGGATTCTCAAACGCAACAAGTTTGATGGCTCGAAGTACACCTATTGGTGTTTCGCTTTAGATGTATATCTTAGGGTTAAGGGTCTTGATTACATAATCAAAGAGGAAGTCCCACCTAAACCCAAGCCTGCAACTTATGCTCGTACTTTGGAGTACTGGACGAAACAAATCAATGATGAGGCTTATGTTCAATGTTTCATATTGTCTATGATGTCTAAGCGTATGATTGAGACATATGGAAAGATCAAACTAGCCAAGGATATCATTGACGAGTTGGAGAGAACATTTGGAGACAAACCGCCAAAGGGTGATTGCCTCACTGCCATGGGATGGAACATTTGAGTAAGGATTGTTCTGCTGCCTTCAAAAGCCACAACGAAGGTGTGTTTATTGTTGAGGTTAATTTGTCTATTAACTATGCTTCTTGGGTGTTTGACACCGGCTGTGGTACTCACCTTTGCAATGACTTGCAGGTGTTGTCTACAAGTAGAGAGCTAGATGACGGGGACATGGTCTTGAAAATGGCTAATGGAGTGTCTTTCGCTGCAAAGGTTGTTGGAAACGTCGTTTTAGTTCTTGAGGATAGTAGTAGGTTTACTTTAAAGGATGCTTATTATGTTCCCGGATTGATTAAGAACTTGATTTCTGTTGTTGTTTTGGACAAGGAAGGTTTTTTCTTTAATATAAATAATGGTTTTTGTCCAATGTTTTTGGGTTCTAAATTAATCATGAGAGCATGCATGTATAACAACCTCTACGTTTACCCATTTACTGATTCTCTTGCAATTCAACCAATAAACACAGGAACGTGTAAATCTAATGATCAACCTAATGCACAAATCTGGAATGCTAGACTCGTCATACATCTAAGGATAGGATTCGCAAGTTGTCAAGTTTCCTCGAGCTTGATGAAGAAGAGGAACTATCGACTTGTGAATCTTATCTGAAAGGTAAAATGACAAAGTCACCATTTGGAGGCCAAATGGAACGTGACAAGAATTTGCTTGAGTTAATTCACACAGATGTGTGTGGACCACTCAGTGTCAATGCATTAGGGAACTTTTCTTACTTCATAACTGATGAGGAGTAATTTCGTAATTTTGTCAAGTGACACGTGGCGTTACTAAAATCTGACAAGTGTGTACCAATTACAATTAAGTCAAGGGGCTAAGACTAAGGTCTTTTAATTTGGCCAAGGTCTCTTGGTTTGATTCAAACTTAACTAAGGATCCCAACCTCCCCAGAAGTCCTTTTCCATATCTAGGGTAAATCCGAGGTCTAACGTACTATAAAAGAGGAGACCTCGGCTTCAGGTAAGGGATTCCTTTTTTCAAACTTTCACTTTCAAATCCGCCATCTCTCAAGTTCTAACTTAAGCATCGGAGGGCCTACCCCTGGGGACGACCCCGGGGTTCTGTTTTGCAGGTTGATACAAATCGCCGGTTATCCTCGGACCCAACCTCTGACGACCGTTCGGCCTCGGATCCCACCTTTTTTGCATTGTGAGTCCTCGGATATAGACCTTCGATTTTTATACGTTATCAGTTGGCGCCGTCTGTGGGAACGATGACTAGATCTGAAACCTAATGCGTTCGCGAAGAAGAAATACTGAGGCCACCGCTAATGGTGAACCTCGGAGAGATGAACGTGCTGAGGGTAGCCGTATCAACACTAGCGTATCAAATCGCGAAACCAATCCCAACAATGAACAAGGGCCAAGGGCCAATGACGAAGATGTTAACCAAGGTGTCGACGCTCAACGCTTTGCAAAGGTGGAGAAGAGCTTCGTGAATTAAAGTCTTTAATAAAAGGCTTAGTCGACAAAGGAGAGTCCTTGGGAAATGCACCCCATCGCGAGGGAGAATTCAGTCGTGCCCAAGGCTCCAGGGCCTGCAATGAAGAAGAAGCCGAGGTCCGATCTAAGAAAGACCCTGGTCTTCCTGAGGCCAAGGAATGGGAAACTCGGAATATTCTAAGGCAGAAATTAGAAGAGATTGATCAAAAGGTTGGGGTGATGTGGAAGGAAGCCAAGAATCCTTCTGCTAACCTCTTTTCTATCGGAGAATCTCCATTCATTGATAGGATCATGAAATAAGATATACCTACAAATTTCAAGGTACCTGGAGAGAGTTATGATGGAACTTCAGACCCCCGTGACCACCTTGAGAGTTTCCAAGCTCTCATGGTATTTCATGGAGTGACTGACGCCATCAAATGTCTAGCCTTCTCGGCCACGCTTAGAAAGAGTGCAAGGATGTGGTTCTCATCATTGCCCGGAGCATCCATTGGATCCTTTAAGCAGTTGGCTCAAGAATTCCTTAGCCATTTTGCCAGCAGTAAACAATATAAGAAGGCTTCGACCCACCTCATGGGTATTCGTCAAAATAACAATGAATCTTTAAGAGACTTCATCCAACGCTTCAACAAAGAGGCCCTGGAAGTCCAAGACCTTGATAAATCTGTGGCCTTAGCAGCGCTCATGAACGGAGTAAGGAAATCATCACGGTTTGCTTTCTCCTTAGCAAAAAAGCCACCTCTTGATTTGGCTGACCTATTCAACCGAGCAGAGAAATACATCAATGCCGAAGAGATGTCCAAGGCCGGAATTGAAGCTGAACGTGAATTCTCAGACAAAAAAAGAAAGAAGAAAGAAGAACGAAGATCAAAATGATCAAAGAAAAAGAAAAAAGGTCTGGGAAAGGCTGTCTGTGTCCACTAGTTCATCTAAGGACCGGAGAAACACACAGAAGTATGATAACTACACTCCTTTGAATGCATCTAAGAATGAAATCTTGATGTACATTCAAGATAAGGAGTATGTCAAATGGCCCGGAAAAATGAGGACTCCAGCTAATAAGAGAAATCGCAACAGGTATTGTCGATACCACCGTGACCATGGTCACGAGATTGAAGACTGTGAATTACTAAAGAAGGAGATTGATGACTTAATCAAAAGAGGCCATCTCTCCAGATTTATAGACAGGGATCGGCAAAATCCTCAACCTGAGCAGAGGCACCCTAGGGAGCAGAGTCCAGACCTGCAAAACCCTCGGAGTAGAAACAATCCGCCACCAGCTGGGGTCATAGCGGTCATAGCAGGAGGATCTTCTGGAGGTGAGAGTCAATCAGCTAGAAAAGCATACGCCAGACAACCTCAGACGAAAGAACCTCGTGGAAAAAGACCACGGACGGGAGAATCTATCACGTTCGAAGATGATGATATGGATGGAGTGCTTACTCCTCATGATGATCCTATGGTGATCACTCTAACCATAGCCAACTATGAGGTAAGGAGAATTCTCGTGGATAGTGGAAGTTCGGCTAATATTATATTCTATGAAACTTTTCATAAGATAAACATCGGGCGAGAACGCTTGAGGCCAATAAAAACTCCACTTGTTGGCTTTACCGGTGAGACAGTGGACCCTGAGGGAATAATAACTCTACCCATCACTGCGGGAGAGCAACCTCAGCAAACCACAGTCATGGTAGACTTTTTGGTTGTGAAGGTCCCTCTACATATAATGTCATCCTTGGGAGACCAGGGCTGAATACAATGAGGGCTATCATCTCAACATATCATATGCTAATGAAATTCCCAACTGAGCATGGCATTGGACGAGTCCGAGGAGACCAAGGCATGGCTAGACAATGTTATGTCGCATCTCTCAAAGGAAAAACATCTCAAACGTTGTCCATTGAGAGTTTGGAACCAAAGAGTAAACATGAAAAATCAGGAGAACCTGTAGATAATCTCCTCTATGTCCAACTTCTTGAAGGGAATGATGACAGGGTGGTGAAGATTGGGTCTTCACTTAATAAAGACATGAGAGCGAAATTTGTTCAATTCTTAAGGGAGAATGCCGACGTCTTCGCTTGGAGCCCCTCCGACATGCCAGGGATTGATCTTGAGGTTATTGTCCATAGGCTCAATGTGGATCCTAGCTTCAGGCCGATCAGACAAAAGAAAAGGAGTTTCGCATCGGAGAGAATCCAAGCTATGAACGAAGAAGTTGACAAACTATTGGAAGCTAAGTATATAAGGGAGGTTGACTACCTTGTTTGGCTGTCCAGCGTTGTCCTTGTCCGGAAACCGAATGGAACCTGGAGGATGTGTGTGGATTTTACGGACTTGAACAAAGCTTGTCCCAAAGATAGTTTTCCTCTTCTGAGGATTGATCAACTTGTAGATGCTACTGCTGGATGTGAACTCCTTAGCTTTATGGATGCATTCCAAGGATACCACCAGATTAGAATGCACCCAGATGATGAAACAAAGACCTCGTTCATCACTGATAGGGGACTTTATTATTTCAAAGCGATGCCTTTTGGGCTAAAAAACGCTGGGGCAACCTATCAAAGGCTCGTCAACAAGATTTTCAAAGATCAGATTGGGTGAAATATGGAAGTATATGTGGACGATATGTTGGTGAAAAGCTCTCAAGCAAATGACCATATAACGGACCTCGGGGAAGCATTCAATATTCTAAGGCACTACAAGATGAAACTTAATCCCAACAAGTGTGCCTTTGGAGTAACCGCTGGGAAGTTCCTTAGTTACATGGTCACTCAGCGGGGAATTGAGGCTAACCCGGAGAAAATCAAAGCATTGATAGAGATGAGTCCTCCACAAACGGTAAAAGAAGTCCAACGACTCACGGGACGACTCGCAGCACTTAGCCGTTTTCTATCAAAATCAGCTGAAAAAAGTTTACCATTCTTTAAGATTCTAAAGAATGTAAAGGATTTTACATGGACAGAGGAGTGTCAGAAGGCTTTTGAGGAGTTGAAAGTATACTTAGGCTCTCCGCCACTTTTGACAAAGCCTTGCCAAGGAGACATACTTTACCTCTATCTCGGAGTCTCAAACGAAGCAGTGAGCTCAGTATTAATCAAAGAAGATGATGGGGTTCAAAAGCCAATATACTATGTAAGTCGAGTCCTCAGAGGAGCGGAGATTCGCTATCTAAAGGTGGAAAAGATGGCATTTGAAACAGTGATCTCAGCTCGTAAGTTGAGACCATATTTTCAAGCACATGCCATGGTAGTATTCACTGACCAACCTCTAAGGCAAATCTTGCAAAAACTGGAGACCTCAGGAAGGTTGGTGAAGTGGTCTATTGAGCTCGGAGAGTTTGATATTCAATATCTACCTCGGCCTTCTATAAAAACCCAAGTCTTGGTTGACTTTGTCGTTGAGTGTACGGCGAATGAGGAAGAAGCCAAGGCCTTAGCACCGGAGACTGAGACATGTGTCACTCAAGATGATAAAACTGATATCTGGACATTGTTTGTCGATGGCTCTTCAAACCTAGGAGGAAGCGGTGCTGGTCTAACTCTAACGAGCCCAGAGGGAAATATTTTTGAATATGCCTTAAGGTTTGATTTCCAAGCATCAAATAATGAGGCCGAATATGAAGCACTTATCAAAGGATTAAAAATAGTGCTAGAGGTTGGGGCCAAAAATGTGGAATCCTATAGCGACTCTCAGTTGGTGGTTCACCAAGTCAAAGGAGATTTTGAAGCTAAGGATCCTAAAATGGCCAAATACTTAGAAAAGGTGAAGTGTCTAGTAACTCAACTCTCGCACTTTGAAATACATCATGTACCGCGGACCGAGAATACCAAAGCTGATGCTCTATCCAAACTCGCAAGTTCACCTTATCATGATCTCATCAAAAGGGTTCCAGTTGAAGTCTTACCCCACCGAAGCATAGATGAAGACCAAGTCCTATCCTTGGTAGCGAAGCCTAGCTGGATGGATCCAATTATAGATTATCTGAAGGATGGGAGATTGCCCGAGGACAAGAGAGAAGCAAGAAAGATCTCTTATCGCTCGGCTCGATATACTCTTATTGGAGACCATCTTTACAAGAGATCCTACACCTTGCCTTATCTGAAATGTCTAAGGCCGAGTGAAGCTGACTATGCTCTTAGAGAAGTTCATGAAGGAGTGTGTGGCAATCACTTGGGGGGGGCAGAGCTTTGGCACAAAAAGTCCTTAGACAGGGGTACTACTGGCCAACCATGAAGGATGATGCTATAAGTCTTGTGAGACGATGTGCCAAATGTCAAATACACTCTAACATCCTCCACTCCCTAGCAGTGCCAATGTCCTCGGTGTCTACTCCTTGGCCCTTTGCAATTTGGGGAATGGACATCCTCGGACCATTTCCTCAAGCCACTGGACAAAGAAAGTTTCTAATAGTAGCGATAGACTACTTCACAAAGTGGGTTGAAGCGGAGCCCTTGGCTCATATTACGGAGCAACAAATCAGAAATTTTGTATGGAAGTCTATTGTTTGTCGTTTTGGATTACCTCGGGCTCTTATCACTGACAACGGGAAACAATTTGACAATCGACGTTTTCGTGAGTTCTGTGCAGACCTCAGCATTGACCTCAGAATGACCTCGGTCACTTATCCGCAGTCTAATGGTCAAGCTGAGGTCACCAATAGGACCATTTTGCAATCTCTGAAAACATGATTGGATGAAGCTAAGGGCTTATGGGCGGATGTCCTACCAGAAACATTGTGGGCATATCGTACAACACAACGAACAGCTACTGGAGAGACACCTTTTAGCATGACCTTTGGAACAGAGGCGGTTATTCCAGTAGAGATTGGGATTCCCAGCCTTAGAGTTGAAAATTTCAACATTGGGGAGCACACGGAAGGGCTCAGAGCTAACCTTGATTTCATTGATGAGCAGAGGGAAAAAGCCAAGGTCAGAATGGCTGCTTATCAGCAAAGGGTGGCCAAGTACTATAACAATCGTGTCAGATCACGCTATTTCTGCCCCGGGGAGCTAGTCCTTAGAAAGGCTCAGTTTAATCACCATGAAAGGAGTAATAAGCTATTTCCTAACTGGGATGGCCCATATCGAGTTCGTGAAGTAGTGAAGGAGGGCACGTACAAGTTAGAAGACCTTGGAGGCAAGCATATCCCTAGATTTTGGAATGCTGAGCATCTGAGGAAGTATTACCAGTAGGTTATCCTTAGTTATTTTATCATGTTAGTTTGTTTTCAATCCAATAAAACTGAAGATTAGCTTCATGCTATTTGCTTTGGAATTTATGACTTTTGCTTTCAAGTTGCAATAAAATTTTCGATTTTCTTAATATCTATTGTGCAATGTCTTGGAACTTTCAATGAGATAGGATTGCAATGAAAAACCGTTGCCACTATCTAAGATAGGATTGCAATGGAAAACCACTGCCACTATCACAAAAGCCACGACCAATGAAAACCGAGAAATATACCTCGGGAAAATAAAAGTCCTAAATTAACTTAGGCTCTACGAAGAAGTGGTGACGCCTGGACTGATTATCCAGCTAGCAATCACTTAAATGACTTCTTAGAAAAATGTCTGGAAAACTCTAGACCCCCGACTATTCGTCTACTGGGCTAATCTCCTAAGATAGAATAGTCGAGCCCTTTTCAGGCTAAGGACTAGGATGATCCGACCCTTGGGTAACAGGAATCCTTCCTTTATAAAATCAATTGCAAAGGACAATCAATTGATATAAATGAGAAATTTGGCTAAAAAGTTAAGCTAAGCTAAGCTATAGAAGCCAATATCTCAAAAGTGATAGTCTTCACTTTCAAGTTGAAGCATCCTACATATTGTTCAAAAGACATAACAACAAAATAAATAAACATCCAGGGTCTGAAATACAGAAATACATAAAGCTAAAGACCGTAATCGGTCCAGGAAAAGTGGTGGAACTAAATCAAATACGGTCCACATCCTCTGCTGCAATGTCTGCACCACTGTCTATCTCCATAGCCGGGTCCGTAGACCCTGGAACACCAGTCTCATCAACTGAGATAAACTCGGAAGCAGGAGGAGGGACTAAACGACTGACATCGAAGGTAGGGGCAATGGAGAGAACATCCTGTCTACAAGCGGTGTACCCATCTAGCCAATGGTCTAGCAAAACTTCGTCCATCACCATCCTTGCCTTCTCTGCTTCATCGGCCTTTCTCTCGACTTCTTCAATTCGTCGGTCAGACAGAGTAAGAGATTCAGTCATCTTGGAAATCTCGTCTATTAAGCGATCTACCTCTGCTGTTTTCTTATCCAATGCTATCTCAGTTTCAAACTTCAAGGTAGTCTCTTTCTCTAAATCGGTGATAAGCTCCCTAACCCTCCTACTTCCATGGTTTATTTTGCGAACCATCCCATGGTGGGTAGCTAGGAGTTGCAAAGGAAATGAGAATATCATTATAATATTCGAAGGAAAATGAATAGAAAATTGAGTAAAAGAATACCTTGGCAAGATGATCATAACCATCGTATGATAAGACCTCAGAAGTCGCTTCATCCAATGTAACACGATCACCTTCAGGTAGGAGGTTAGACATCATCTCTATGGCTACCCCCCGGGTGAATATAGAATCCCCGACCTTCACATTCCACTCGGGACAAAAGGGGGTGGTAGAGATATTAGTGACGACCTCCTCAAGTGCAACCTCGTCAGTAAGAGGTATAGCGACATCCGAACCTGCAACATTAGTAGGAATATTGAAGGACTGAATCCCTCTATCTATGATTGGCTCTAAAGGAAGTGACGAGTCTATAAGTCTCTGAGAAGATCCCGCAGCAGAATGAGGGAGAAGCCTCCTTTTAAACCGTCGTACAACTGGAAGACCAGGAGCTGACCCCTTTGGGTCTTCAGACTCTCGTCTCTGCGCAGCCCGAGCCAATATCTTATTCCTGTCGATCGTTTTAGCATTTCGGACCTCCATACCTGTACAAAAAATGCATATATAAGCAAAAGTCAGCTAAGGCATATATGTTAGTATAGATCAAAAAAAGGAAGAAGTGCATACTAAGGTCTATCACTACGGACAAATGTAACTGGCTCAAGCCTGCTGCAACTAGAACATCTTCAGTGATAAGCTTATCTAAGCTTACGGGACCATGAATGATAAGTGTTAATCGTGCTTGTTGCTCATCCTTACTGGGGACAGGCGTTTGAGTTAGAGAACAACTATGATTCCACTCTGTCGGGAAATCCCAATCTCTACCTTGACAAACGTAGAAAAATCTTGACCTCCAGCCCTTGGTTTTCTTAGAAGTTTCTACAAGGGGTTTAATTCTACATCTAGACACGAAGTACCACAAGCCTTTGACACTAGGGTGTTGCTGAATTCTATAGATAGAAGAAAATACGGTGACATTAACTGAGGTAGGGACAGTGACTGCAAGGATAATAAACCCGATAATAATTTTCCAATCATTTGGAGTCAATTGGGTCGGACAGAGGTCGTAAAATTTAAGAATTTCTATGATGGTGGGGTGTAAAGGAAACCTTAGACCAGAACGGAACATATCTTCATACAAGCAGAGCCACCCCGGTGGCAAAACACTCAAACCACCCTCTCCGGACTGAGGAATATAGACCTCCCAATGGCTAGGGAAATAACCCAACACCTTAAAACCCTCTATTTCTCCCCTAGTAAGAACAGAGGTCTCATCCTCAGGATCAAGAGACTTTGGCTTAGCTATACGCTTTTTCACCTCTATAGGCTCTGGAATGTTATGTAATCTAGCTAAAGGAAGATGTGAAGAGGGCTCATCCGAATCCTCAGAAGAAGACATTATGGTTAAAAAAATCTAATGGTTGAAAAAAGTTCTGAAGACTCACTTAAGAACCACTGAAAAGACGTGCTTCAAACCAAGGTCCACGAGTCGTCTACCTGAGAATCAAGTAAGAATTCTTATCAAATAATGAGTGTGTAGCTAACAAACCTTAGCACAAAAAAAAAAAAACGAAAACAAACAAAAGCCTTGAAGTGTTTATGAGTTGATTGCCAAGGTCTTAGCTCTAAGGTTTCTAGAGTCTCGTACCGGGGCATTATGTACAAGTTCATTTGTGAAAAGGCTTTATAACTAGCTAAGGGCTTGAAATTCATAATAGCTAAGGAGTAATCCAAGGATTCTAGCTCTATTTGCTTAAGGATAAATCCGCCTTAGAGCTCTTGGACCGTATGACTTTTATCCACAAAAGCCAAAGGCTCGTTTATTGACACTTAGCTTTATTTGCTAAAAGACAAGTTGTGCTTTGGGAGACCGTCGACATGGAAATGAGCGAAGGACTAAAGTCACGACTCATTTGCTAAGTTTATCAAAGACTCCGATTCTTAAAAATTATCAAGTCCCGTGACCATCTAAGGATTTGGAGTTAGTTTTGAAAAATGCTTAATTTTGGAGGAAAGTTGCTCCTTAGTCGAGGGATGAAATTTGCAAAGGAAGCCAATGATAAAAATTGCTAAGGAAAAGTAGACCTTGGCAAGTCCTTGGCAAAATTGCTAAGGAAAAATAGACCTTGGCAAGTCCTTGGCAAAATTGCTAAGGAAAAAGAGACCTTGGCAAGTCCTTGGAAAAATTGCTAAGGAAAAAGTAGACCTTGGCAAGTCCTTGGCAAAATTGCTAAGGAAAAAGAGACCTTGGCAAGTCCTTGAAAAAATTGCTAAGGAAAAAGAGACCTTGGCAAGTCCTTGGCAAAATTGCTAAGGAAAAAGAGACCTTGGCAAGTCCCTGGAAAAATTGCTAAGGAAAAAGTAGACCTTGGCAAGTCCTTGGCAAAATTGCTAAGGAAAAAGAGACCTTGGCAAGTCCTTGGAAAAATTGCTAAGGAAAAAGAGACCTTGGCAAGTCCTTGGAAAAATTGCTAAAGAAAAAGTAGACCTTGGCAAGTCCTTGGCAAAATTGCTAAGGAAAAAGAGACCTTGGCAAGTCCTTGGAAAAATTGCTAAGGAAAAAGAGACCTTGGCAAGTCCTTGGAAAAATTGCTAAGGAAAAAGAGACCTTGGCAAGTCCTTGGAAAAATTGCTAAGGAAGGAGACCTTGGCAAAATTACTAAAGAAAAGTAGGCCTTGTCTAACTTTATTTGCTAAGACAAGTCACACTTTAAAAGACCTTGGATATATGGGTGGTGTAAGAACAAGAGGATAAGTCTTTTCCCAAAATTACAAGACCATGGATCGGTCATTGCTCTCCTTGGCAAAGTGAATGTGAGTTGGTCAAATGCATTAATTGGAGTAGCTTTATTTGGTAAGAGTACAACTAACTTTTGAAGCTAAGGATGCTAGCTAAGTGCTAAAGTGGAAGTCCTTTGCCAACCTTGTACTTGGCATGAAAAGGACTTATCATGTGAATTGGCTAGTCCTTGGAGGATTTTTTTTGAATAGGAACGTGAACTTCAATGTTGCTAGAGTCAAAAGTCATTTAAAGCTAGCTATGGACAAAGAAGCAATTAAAGCTATGGAAAAATAGCTAAGGACACTTTATTTGCTAAAGACAAATGGGAAAGCTTTGGACACCTTGGATAAAGAAGAGATTAAAGTGGAAGTCCTTTGCTTGGCAAAGGACTCCTTGGACGATTTTTCAAGAAAAAGGGCAAGGAAAAATGGTCTACTGTTAGGTCTCATATTTTACATATTTTCATCATGATTTACCTCACATTTATCTTTATTTTATGCCTTGTAGTTAGTCTTTTCCTTTATTTTAGCCCAATTTACGTATTTTGATTTCTAAGTCGTTTCAATGCTTTTGTAGGCATAAAAGCGATGATTTTGATGAGTTGAAGGAGTATTTATTACAAGAATAATGAAGGCTATCCAAGAGGATGTGAAGAAATGCATTAGAAAGGCCAAACGAGAATGTTTCGTTGAAGAAAAATGAAGAGGAAAATTTCTGCACAGGCAACTGCACAACTGTGCAGATATTCTGCACAGCTGTGCAGCTGCGGATTTTTATATTTTTGTGGGCCGATTTTATGACTTGGATGGGCATAATTTATGTATCTAAGACTCCTTTTTAGTTAAATAAAGTGGCAAAAACATTTATATAGGCTAGAGTGAGGTGGAAGATCATAATTCATTCATTCTTGAAAAAAAGTAGATCTTGAAGACTTTTAGAGAGAGAAAATAGATCTTGAAGAGTTCTTGGAGAAGAGTTCTTGGAGAGGAAAGCTTCATCTTCTCAAGTTGTATTCTTCCAATCCTCCATTGTTGAACATGAGTAACTTTATGTTTATGCAATTTATTTCTTGTTTTTCGTTAATTATGTATAGCTAAATTATTTTCTAGGGTTTAAGATGTAGTCTTGTGTATTGATTTGAATTATTGATGATTGATGGATGTGATTTCTTGTTTGGTTTATCTATTAATGAGTGTTTAATGCTTGTAATTGATTGATCACCAATTGCATGATTTAAGATAAATTAAGAAGTACCGGGAGGTGAATTAGTTTATTGATTCGGATTTAATAGACATGTGTAAATTGCTTAATAGGGATATTGATAATTTTGCATGAGACTAGTTAAACAATATTCATAGAACTTAATGGATTCATCTAAATTAGTTTTTGATCATGGGAGTGACGTTAATTAATTTAGGTGGGTACTCATGAAGATCTCGGGAGAGTATTCGTGTATTTAAGGAAATTGGGTCTTTAATTTAAACAAGAATGATAATCCATTGAAAGTCAATAATCCATAGAAATACCTTGATGAAATCTTAATCCCTAGGCCTTTCGTTAATTGATTGTTCGTTTTAATTATATTTGAGTTAATTATTTATAATTAATTCTGTTTTTATAAATTTATGCTTTTAATTAGTTAAAATCTCAAATCTTTGATAATCGATAGTCTAAATAATAAGATAAACTTTGTTTGGTACTTGATAACCTTCCCTGTGGAGACGATCTTACTTTCACTATATTATTTGTTCGATTCCGTGTTGTTACGGACGGTTAACCAAGGAACAATGGTCTACCAAGGACTTTAGATACAAGTCCTTTGTCAAAAGCCAAGGACTCCAAAAGTGTTCACCTTGGAATCAAATGTTATCAACTACATGTTTCAACTACTCTACCATGCAAGGGAAGTCCTACATTTTGCTAAGGGCCGAAAACTTGGAGGAAAATGCTAAGTAAGCTATCGCAACCTTGGTAAAAAATAGACCTTGGCAACCTTAGCACTAAGGTATGAAATATTATGTTTTTACATGTTGGCATAATGTGTATTATACATAGAGAAAAATGAAGAAATAATAGACCTTGGCAATTAAATCATGCTAAGGATAAAAATATTATTTCAAAGCTTGATGGGAGAAAATGACAAACCTTTTAGCCAAGGACTACGAACGTCTAGAGCTCGGTACGACTTTGAATTCTCCAAGGAATATACCTCGGCAATGAAACGTCTATTTTTCTACCTCTCCATCTCCAAGAATTTACAAGAGTGAAATGGTAAATGAAGAGAATTTACTTGAGGATGTTTTTATAGATGGAAGTCTCACTAAAGGACAAAAGAGATTCTATAGCGCGATACGGACATCGCGTACAAAATCGCGATAAAATTTTGAGTACTTCTAGAGCTTAATTTTTATTCGCGCTCCAGAAGTGGGGGGCAAGTGATGAGGAGTAATTTCGTAATTTTGTCAAGTGACACGTGGCGTTACCAAAATCTGACAAGTGTGCACCAATTACAATTAAGTCAAGGGGCTAAGGCTAAGGTCTTTTAATTTGGCCAAGGTCTCTTGGTTTGATTCAAACTTAACTAAGGATCCCAACCTCCCCAGGAGTCCTTTTCCATATCTAGGGTAAATCCGAGGTCTAACGTGGTATAAAAGAGGAGACCTCGACTCCAGGTAAGGGATTCCTTTTTTCAAACTTTCACTTTCAAATCCGCCATCTCTCAAGTTCTAACTTAAGCATCGGAGGGCCTACCCCTGGGGATGACCCCGGGGTTCTATTTTGCAGGTTGATACAAATCGCCGGTTATCCTCGGACCCAACCTTTGACGACCGTTCGGCCTCGGATCCCACCTTTTTTGCATTGTGAGTCCTCGGATCTAGTCCTTCGATTTTTATACGTTATCAATAACCTTTACCGACGATTATTCTAACTATGGTTATTTGTATCCTCTTAGATGCAAATCTGAGGCCTTTGATAAGTTCAAGAATTCATAAATGAAGTACAGAAACAAACTGGTAAAAGTACTAAAACTTTGATCTGATCAAGGAGTAGAATACTTGTCCGGTGAGTTCTTGGATTACTTGAAAGAGAATAGGATTCTCTCTCAATGGACGCCGCCTGGAACGCCACAATTAAATAGCATATCTGAGTGAAGAAACCGCACATTGATGGACATGGTTCGATCAATGATGTTGTCCATAGATTTACCTACATTCTTCTGGGGATATGCCCTAGAGACTGCGGCTTATCTATTGAATAGATTACAGTAAAAAAAGTATTCCTGAAGTGCCGTATAAGATGTGGCACGACAAACCACCCTCATACAAGTACTTGAGAGTATGGGGATGTGTTGCTCATGTCAAGCAGCTAGTGGGAGATAAGTTAGATTCGAGATCTATCTTTTGTAGGTTTGTGAGTTACCCTAAGGAATCCTATGGGTACTACTTCTATCACACATTGGAATAAAAGGTAATTGTTTCAAGGAATCCTGTGTTCCTAGAGAAACAACTCTTCAGTGAAAGCATAGATAGAGTGTAGAACTTGAGGAAACTCAAGAGACACAAACACCACTGGTAGTGAATGAAGAACAAGATGAACCACAAACTGCAAGTACACAAATTCCACCTCCAAGGAGATCCAAAAGGATCCCCGAGATAGCCTGAGATGTAATATGGCCTTTTGCTTAAAAGAAAGAAGGAGAACCTCTAATTGGATGAAGATCCAATGTCTTATGATGAAGCAATGTCTGACAAATATTCGGGAAAATGGTCTGGAGCCATGGAATCTGAAATTGAATCCATGTACTCCAACAAGGTTTGGACCTTGGTAGACCCACCACCTGGCATTAAGGCCATTGGTTGTAAGTGGGTATATAAACGCAAGTTCGGAGTAGATGGAGAGGTTACCACCTTTAAGGCTCGCTTAGTGGTGAAGGGTTATACTCAAAGGCAAAGAATTGGCTATGAGGAGACTTTTTCGCCGGTCGCGGTGACCAAGTCAATTAGTATTCTATTGGCTATATCTGCCTATCTCGATTATGAGATTTGGCAGATGGATGTGAAAACGGCTTTCCTCAATGGAAACATTGATGAGGAAATCTACATGGAACAGCCGGAGGGATTCACATCCAGTGGGAGCGAGCACAAGATGTGCAAGCTGCAAAGATCAATTTATGGCTTGAAGCAAGCTTCCCGAAGCTGGAATTTGAGATTTGATGAAGCTGTAAAAGAATACGGCTACATCAAGAATGATTTTGAACCATGTATGTACAAGAAAGTTAATGGGAGAGCCAAAAGCTTTTTGATACTCTATGTTGATGACATTTTTCTCATTGGGAATGATGTAGTAATGTTACAATCGACGAAGGGTTGGTTGTCGACCCAATTTTCAATGAAGGATATGGGAGAAGCATCCTACGTTCTTGGTATGAAAATATACCAAGAAAGGGAAAGTAGTGTTAGGAAATTTCATGTTAGATGTTTTGATGATGACAATATAGGATCTTATGTTAGACCCCAAAAAGAATGTAAGTTTATATTTTCATAGAAGTTATGTATAAGCGTTTGAAAGTTTGTAATATTATTTAGGCTTGTAGTTTTTATCTTTGTAGATTTTAGACTAAGTATTAGATACAGAATTGCTAATAGAATTCTAGGCGGTTCGATTAGAGATGAAGTTGAAGATCAGCGTCTGAAGTCAAATTAAGATGAAGATTTGTTCTTAGCGACTGTCAAACGCTAAAGGACTATTTCAGGATTTATGGATCAAGCTCTCAAAGCACTCCAGCGACCGGTATCAGATTCACCTGAAATAATCTCTCAAGTCATTAAGGACTTAAATGTAATCATTCAACGGACATTTATTTCCAACGGGAAATAAATTTGAATGCATTAAATGCCTGATAAAAGCATTAAATGTGATAAGCTATTATGACTTGTGGACAAGCCACCTTTTGACTAGACTGTCAGGTTTTCAGAGTTCAAGTCTGCTCCCGTCAAATCGGAACCAGCAGGATTTCAGGAATATCAGAGAAAAAGCAGATTCACGCGCCGCATGAGAGGCACGCTCCTACATATGTCCAACAGACAAATCCTAAGAATTGCCTATAAATACCTTACTTCCAGCAAACCCTAAACAAAGAGATACATACATACATACATACATACACAAGATAACGATCAACATGCAAAAACTTTGCTGAAATATTTTCTCAAGAAAAGATTAGAAACTCCATAGCCAAAATCTTTCAAGCTTTTCACATACATTCTAGACAGTCACAAATATCTCAAGCATCTTCCAAAGAAGAAACCTAAACTCTTACTGAGATATTTCAAGTTGTTTGATCTTTTAAAAAACAAACAAAACCTGTGTGACAAAACCCTCAACCTTTCATCTGAGTGAGAAAGTTGTTGAAACCTCTTACTGGCAGTATTTCTGAGTGAGAGAAACTTGTAGAAGAAGATCTTCATTAGTGCTGAAATCTGTGTGATCAAGGAGCCCGAGATCATTTTTCACCTCTTTACTATCTTGTAGAAGATTCTGTGTGATTCTTTAATAATCAACTTAGTAAATTTCCCTCCAAGTGAAAAAAGGAGAAGAAGAACGTAGTTGGGATTACATCACCTAGTGAACCTTACAATTTCTTGTGTTATTTACTAGTATTGTCTTGCTTTAAATTCTCTTATTTATTCTGCAAAAGACATACCAACCTGCTAAGCGACTATTGAACCAAAACTAAATGCAAGTGGGAGATTGATAGTGTTAGGTACCCGGTGAGCCAATTATTTTAGGCTCTGCCATCTTAAATGTAAAACACTATGACAGTCTTGTTTTAAATATATTGAATATTTCTTTATCATATGCTTCTTTATTGTCATAACTAGTGTTAGTACAGATAAAGATCCCATGGATTACATATGGTTAAGGAAGTCGTCGGGATACACATGGAATGCACTCAAAGATCGTAATCCTAAATATTGTTCCAAGTCATAGAGGCTGTGAGATGTGGGATATCACTGGCCTCGTCAAGACTTGTTCATGCATGTAACTCTTCCAAGAGGTCGACGCGTTCCATTGTCGATGGATTGTATGGCAATACATGTATGAAGATTCATACTTGATTATGGAATTGAACGGCCCCGCTGAAGGACTCCTATTTGGTGCTGTCGAACATGGAGTCCTTGGGTTTCGTAGTGTGAGATTAATCCTTAGACCTAAGATGTCGTTTGGAAAGGGTACTACCCAATCTGCTTTGATATGCACGTGCACTCTAGGAGAGTCATATAACATGTATTTTGGTTATAGTTTGGTAGTACAGCGGAACAAATGGCAGTCGGAGAGGGTTTCATCCAGGGTCACGAGTACCCGTTAGTTCCTATGCTGTTTCGAGAATCTAAATGATCGTTAAAAGCCTTTGATCAAAGCGATTGTCTTCTGAGAGGGATTGGTGATCCCGAATGAGAAGACTGGATCATTAGATGTCACAGTCATAGTTTTTAAGGTTATTAGGGTTCGACCGTCGCCATACCCTAGACCTTAGATGGGAAACTGATGAAGGGATTTTACTCACATGACGATCGTAACTCGGATAGGTTTTTGCTTTTCATCGTTGACATCTACGAAGTCGTGGCGACGTTGCTAGATATCCAACCACGACCAATAGGTGCCTTGGATTAATTTGGTGAAATTAATTCAAGGTCTAGTTAATTATTTAGAATAATTAATTTAGCCTACGGGGTCTTATTGCTAACTTGACAACGAGCCCGAGGGGTCAGACACATAACTTAGTTTAGTACCTATTGGCTAATTAATTCTTTGTGAATTATTGAAGGGATTTATTACATGGATTTAATTAGTCAAGGAAAAAGAATTAATTTAACTAATTAATTAATGGTCCTATAATTTAATATTAGAATATTAAATTGGGAAATACTAATTCATTAATAAAGAGAAAGAAAATAAAATAATATATATATATACATGTGCACGTGTGGCATGTATTTGTGTGTGTGGATTTGGTGGAAAGATTTATCTTGCTCACCAAGTTTGTAAAATATAAATATATTAGTTAATATCATATAAATATATTTGGTAGAATCTTTAATTGGTTAAGGTAACTAATTAATTAATAAGGAAGGATTCTATTTGATATATGTTAGGATATTTTGAGATATGGTAATATCTAGTTAGTTGGAAAGAGTCCAACTATTCAAGGAGAGAGAATAAAAGAAAAAGGAAATATATATATATAGATATATGTATATACACACATGCCTCTCTCTATTTTTTGGGGAGAGAGAGGCGGGTGTGAGTGTAGGGTTTTAACCCTAGGTGGAATCTATATATGTGTGTGTGTGTTCCGCCTCTTTAAAAAAAAGAAGTGATTTTTGGTTTTGGTGTGAATAAGAAAAATAAGATTTGATTTTAATAAAAGGTTTTTGATAAAAAGTACGTTTTCTATTATTCTCTCTCTCAAATTTTCTTTCATGTTATTTCTTCTAACTCATGTGTTGAGTGCGAAGAACGTTTAAATAATTCCAAACCCTTTTTCCTCAAAAGCCAAGACTCGACATTTTCCTTGCTAGCACTGGTGGAGATAATTGAGGGTATGAACTAAGGTGTGGATGCATCTCAGAGGCACAACGCTTAGGCCGCTAGAGCAAATCAATTCGAAAACTGTAGCAGGGAGTAGCTTAAAAAGATGTTGTTGCTTTAAGGTCTACAAGAGGTAAACACGAGTAAACTTTCTCCTAGGATAGTTTTGAATCCGTTGGTACCATGTCGACCTAGCCCTAATTTTAAGGATGCCGCTTTATTTTTAAAATTATATGTTTTTCGCTGCGCCGGTGTCCCTGGGGGTTGTACCGATCCCAACAATAATGAGTGGTCACCAGGAAGAAAGCTACTACTATTGCAAAAGGATTATGAAAGTAAAGAAGGGAAGCATACCTGCAGGGTGACCAAAGCGAAGTCTTCTATGAGAGTGGCGTCGGGAAGATCATTCAAATATCGGCGGTCAAGTGAAGAAATCATGCTCAGTAGCTGGTCACCAGCTATCTTTTTGTTGGAACCCATGAAGTAGGAAGGTGTCAATCCTCTCTACCAAGAGTGGGACCCAGCTGAAGGCTCATGATCAAAAGAACCACGAGATCGCTTGGCTGGAGGAGTGATGTCTTCTAGAGGCAGCTGAGAAGAGCGCTCATGGGATAGCTGAGGAGCAGGCTGAGGATCAGGCGGCACATGATCTTTCCCCTTAGCTTTCCTACGGGGACTTCCTTCAGTATCCCTTTTGCATTTGTTATCACCCTTATTAGCTGCATGTCTAGCGGAGGGTTCACGAGGAGGAACGACGGGAGGCTCACGATTACCATTGGATAGCTTGGAGCCTCCCTTAGAAACATCAGATGTCCCTCCTGAAGCTGGCTGGTTAGCTTTCCCCTTGAGAGGAGTCTGGAACATAATACTTGTTGCATGAAGCAAGCAAATTATTTAAGATGAAGAGCACTCGTAAAGAATGAAGAAATGCAATCACACAAAATTAAGGAGGATGCAATAAGAAGAGGATAAAGATGCCCATGGTACGTAAGCTATCCTGGAGAGAAGTATGCTTATAGCTCAAGTGAAAATGCTTCAAGAGTTTTTCGTAAATCAATTTCCGAATATCGTAAACTTGCTCTTTCAACATATCGAGCATAAGCTGGTGAGATGACGGCCTATGCTTAATGGAAAAGCGTGGATACCCGGGGCTATTTTCCAACCATTCACAAGGAAAGTTCCAAGGGATGGGCGAAGAGATACAGAAGAAATGGCTCCTCCATTCCCCATGAGTCTTAAAGTTATGCTTCAGAAAATGAACATCTACACGAGTAGTGAAATAGAAGAGTCCTGATTCTAGTTTCTTAAGCTGGAAGAGGGAATAAAAATTCTGAGCTGAAGGAGTTGTGCCAGAATACGAGGTCACCATGCAGAAGGCGACCATAAGGCTTATGGAGTTGGGAGATAGCTGACACAAGGACACCTCATAATTTCTTGATATTTCCTCATACAATGAGGGTGTCGGGAAGCATAAACCTGCATCAACGAGAAAACAAAGGGATCCAGCTGGAGGCTTATGAGGTCTATCCTCTTTCGAAGGAGCCAAAATTTCATAGCTCGAAGGGAGATGCAAATGTTTACGTAACTCAGGGATATCCGAGTGGGAGAAATGAGAAGAATAAAGTTCATAGTATGGATAACCCTCAGCGAGCATATTCTCCTCAGCCCGAGTAACCGAGTCATGGAATTCAAACAAGGCCTCAGTAGGCGTGCCACTCGCCGCAGTATCGCTGCCGACGACCCAGCCGTGCCACCGCACCTCCAAGGGACACGGTCTTCTCGGATTCCGAACCCTCAACCCCAATAATATTTCTGGATATTCGTTTCTCAAGACAACGAGGACGGGAAGTTGTTCTCGATTCGACAAAATCATCATTGTCACAAGGCGAAACTGATGTGCTATTCGACATGGAAGACGACATTTCTATTCTATGCTAGTATGAATGAGAAAAGGAGAAGATGTTGAAGAAGTTTTACTAATATTCTATATGGATGGTAGTAAAAATAAATAAAGTCGAAGATCACTGATTCAAGAAGCTAGCCGAAAGAGGAAAGGAGAGATCAAGAAAATTAGCTCAATGAAAAATCACTGTGGAATTTTTCAAAATTGTGGGAGTCTTGGAGCATGCACAATTTCGAAAATGCGAAAGCAAGGAAGAAGAATTGGAAGCTTTGAAGGCAATGAAGATTTTCTAGGAGATTTTTTTAATCTTTTGAGATATAAAAGATTTGGAGTCTCTTAGATTAAACAAGAATTTGAAAAGAAAATGGAAAGAGAAAGAGTTTGAAAAGAAAATGGAAAGAGAAAGAGTTTGAAAAGAAGAAGGAAAGGAGATTTACTTGGAAAGGAAGACTGGAAGCAATCAAACAAGAGTCCTTATGCTTCAAGGAAGAGGAAATATTACCAAAAGAAAAAGGAAAAAAAAACGAGAAGGCAAGAGGAGGACCAACCCACCGCCTCCTGGCGGGTTAGACAAGTTGTCAGCCCCACCCGCTTGCCAGGCCCAAATCTGGCCCGTGAAGAAGCCCGCCCAAAAATATAAAAAAAATTCGCACATTTATTATACTCTCGAGACTTTGAATTTCTTTCAGATTCTCAAGAGGAGGGGGACTTATGATACACCCATAAATATCACACTTGTTATTTGGGCTTATGTGCGAATTGGGCCTCGAGAGATATCAATTTCATGGGCTAACGAAGCGGTTGGCCACCTAAGGGAAGGTCAAGATCAAAGCCCACTGAGAGAATTTTAAGGACTAGGCTACGTGAAAGCTTATGTCTCAAGTCATGAGGAGGCTCCTAGATCAAATTACGTGGAAGCTCCTACGTCATGCTAAGAGGATTAAATGGATAGCTAGAAGATGGAAGGAAGGTTCAAAAAAGACAACTGACAAAGGCATATGGTTGGACCAAGTCAAAGTCCAACCACTACCCTCTAAAAGGGGGAAAATGGTCTCCATTTCCTCCCCCACTACACCAAAAACGCCCACACACACCAAAGGGGAGAGAGAAATCGGCCATTAGGCTATATTTATGAGAATTTGATCCATTTTTTGTATACTTTAGATTCACTTAACAATTTTACAACACTACTTTGTATTCTCTCTCAAGAAAGTCAATAGAAAGTGCAATACTTTGTTCATTTTGTGAATTCAAGTTCTTATTACGTATTTTGATATATTATTCGTAGTAAATTTATAGTATAAAACGTATTTTGATTTATACGTTTTCTTGGTGTAAATTTCGAACCGCATCACTAACATATAGGGTCAATCACTGTTTGGACATTCTGCATTACGGTTGTAGAATTCTTGATGGTTCAAACATTCTATCATACAATTCCAAAAGTTTGTCAAAAGAATTATGATATGAGTAACTATTTAGTCGTTTATTATTTATAGGGGTAAAGACCATCATTCATTCGAACTTTGCTGGTTTTTACATTTTTTTAAATAATCTTTTTTTTACACTTTTTCATCTCAACTCCATGAGTTCTAAACTTTCTTATATATTTGCACATTCCGGCATAATATTCCACCAGAATTTCAACATACGCTGCAGGGTGAGATAAAAAAGTGTAAAAAAAACAAAATTTGGATAAAAAATGTAAAACAAAAAGTATTTGTTTTAAACTCCACGGATTGAAATTCTGGCTGATATTCTATCAGAATATGCTAACGTATAGAAAAGTGTATACAAAACCCATGGCTGAGATAAAAAAGTGTAAAAAAAAAAAAAAGGTTTGTTTGAAAAAGTATAAAAGCCCGCAAAGTTCGGATGGGTAATGATTTTTACCCCTTATTTTTGTGAGTAACTTTTCAATGAAAGTTATCAATGCAAATTGTGTTGGGAAAAATAAATGAAAAACGTAGCGGAAACGGTGTAATTAAAATTTTCAGGTTTTCCCAATTCAGGATCAACCCCAGAGTTTTATCATGCGTATATATGATAGAGATCTTGATACATTACCAGTTGTAGTGAAGTGGTTGGAGAATCAAAACTTTTGAATATTTCAAGTTTTTAGCGAACTAATCCAAATGATTGATTGATAATCCGAGCAGTCTAAAAGTGCTGCCTCTAAATTGTCTCGCCAAAAAACTCGAACGAAAATCCTCCTCTTCTTGGCTTGGTGAGGCCGCCAACTAGAGAGAGTAGGAGAGGGTGGGAGTTTTTTCTTGTAGCTCAAGTGTATTGTAACTTATGTTATGACCTATGTTTAATTAAGTGATATATTTATATCACTTAAGTTACAACCTTGGGTTTTATTTAGACCATGTTGGACACCTCATAGGCCGCCCCACACGGTCAAGATGCACCTCTTGGTGCACCAATTTGAGCTTAGTCCAATTCTTTATTTAATTAATTAATTCAATCCAATTAATTAATCTAATTAAATAATAGATGGGATATTTAATTAATTTTATTTTTTCAAGAAATAATATATTAATTAAAGCATAAATAAATTAACTTATTCCAAATAATTAATTCTATTTAATTAATTTTAAGTATACAATACTTAAAATATTGCTACAAGAAATACACCATAATTTCATTCAATTTTTCCTTTTTAAGTGTGACTCTTTAGGTTCATCTATATTTGACAATGAGAGGATTCCATTGAATGTGGATAACACCAAGCCAGTCAAGTGGCCCACATCTTATCCCAAATAAGGTGAAATAATTAGGTCATTGTTTAAGTTTGCTTTTGTAAATACCGTGTGAATACAAACTCTTCATTTTCTTATCCCGGTCAAGTAAGAGTCATGGTTTAGGTCAAACTCAGAGGCTCAACTCTATGCTATATTTATAATAAGTCCAGATTAGTGAATGTTTTGGCCAAAGACTTTAAGATCTAACTTACTTATAAATGCATAGGACAATTCCTCGTTCACTTTCGAGAGAACGAATCTCATCATGGATATCAGTTAAAACTACTACTTGCTCATTAGGCTGCAGTTCGAGGTTGACCCCACCAATAGGTGAATTGGGTCTAACTACTCTAATGACAAACCTAATGTCACAAGTATATCTTCAGCTCGATTCCTCAGGTCTAAAGTTTAGACACACCTATTACAATTTAATCAATTCTATCATTGATTGTCAAAGAGTGAAAACCCATCTGACAGAATCGAGGCGAGTCACGTCTGAGTGACACTACCTTCATCAGTGCACATATGATATGAGTTCTTCACCACTTCCTAGTGATTGACGGACACTTCTCCCGTCAAAACTCATATCATACAAGTCTTGATGATGTTCAATGTCCAATTGGGAATCCTCGACTTGCAGGCCATTTTAGTACACAAGTACTGAACTCCTCTAGTGCCTTAGAGAGTTAACTCTTGTATTCATAGATTTATAGATGATTACAATATATAAATGTCAATATAACAGTAAACAACTAAAATGTCTTTTATTAAAAGAATAATAACAATTACAATTTCATAATGTCCTTTCTTCCTCTAATCCTCTAACGGCATTTGAGAACATAAACTTAACAAATTGATTTTGTAGACAAATCAAAATCTAAGGTTCTGTATGGTTGTACTTTCAAAAATAAACCTGAGGTTTTTTTTTGCAGCATGTGTATTATAGAAATTCGTGTGAAAATATTGACTTTTTTTATTTGTTCGGATATGTTTTTAGGAGTTGATTCGGAGTAGTGTAGATGTGATATAAAATTAATTTTTTAATGAGATTTGATATATGAAATGATTGAGTTAGTTATGAGTTTAATGATGATAGTGGAAAAAAATTGAAATAATATTTATTTATAATAATGTAAATGTGTGTAATGATTTAATATGAATTTTTATTATATAAAGTATGATAATGTCATAAAGAGAACGAGTTGGATGGTGAGATAATGTAATTAATGAAGAAATAGAGTATGAAATGAGTGAAATGATGAAATGATGTTAATTATATAGGAGAATGTGCAGTAGAATTTAAAACTATAATATTTTCTTATAGAATTTGACATGGAGTGTGCATTTTCATTTTTTAGTGATCCTAAAAATGAAATGAAATCCAAAAAACATAAACATACATTTTCTACTAGATTTCAATCTGACGGGTATATTTGAGTAATTTTGACCAAAAATATATTAATACACCAAGATGTGTATCTAATACCAATTTTTATTAGATTTGATGTTTTTATAGTGCCTATTAGACAATTAGTCAAGATCCTTTTAATTAAATTTAACATATTAATTTAGTCAACTATTTTTTAAAAATGTTTGATTATGTTAGAATGTGATTAACTAATAACTTCAATACTTCATTATTTAAAAGTTAATTAGTGTGTGTATATAAACAATAAAACATCGAATTTCACTTCTATCTTTTTAACAAAAGGAGGATTTCGCACAGAGTTTTTAGTAATAAAGGGATATTTAGCTTATTTAGTTAACATATGTTTTTTTTCTTTTTTGGCATTTTTTATATAACACTGGTTTTTTGTGCATTTAACCCTAATAATTCAGGTGTTTTATCTTTGTCCTCAGCTGTATCAAGAAACTCTTTGTAAACTTTCTTTGTCAAGTTGGATAAGAAATTATATATAAAAAAAGTGTAAAATATCGTTAAGTGAAAAAGGAGGACAAGAAGAAATAGTGACCTCTTCTCTCTCTCTCTTCCCCTCCCTCTCTCTCTCTCTTTTCATTTGGTGTGCGTTTTCTAAGAGAAATATAAATATATATCTGATGTGGATGAATCCTGCATCACAGATTTTCAACATCTCCTGATCTGATAAATTCTTTACACCTGCAAAAGAATAAAGCTTTAGAACGCATGCCAAGGCTTTTTGGGTATTGCCCCTCCGACGTTCAAGTCAGAAATCTCTTAGAGAAATTCATGTATCCCCCCAAAAAATCTATAGGAAAATATTTATAGTTCTCCATAATAGGGCACAAGAAAACCTAATTATAATAGGTTTGTTGGGTCTGAACCATAGCTTAGCTCATCAAATATCATAATACTTATGTCATTAACCCAATTGTTCAACTGGGTCCAATAACATATATTTTACCTACATCATTAACCCCCCACTCTCATAGTTTGGATGCATCCAATATGATGCACGGATACGCGTAAAAATCACTCCGTGCAGTGTCCGACACACGTCAGACACGGCAATGGTGTGTCCAAAATTAAAAATAATTAAATAAAACTAGGGCACAGCAACGGACACGGATCTGACACGCCACATGGCGTGTCCGACACATTTAGGACACTTCGGGGCTCTTTTCAATATTTAGAAAACATTAGAGGCCAAAATGCAAAAAAAAAAAAAGAACGAAAAGAGAATAGTACATAGCTGCCTCACCTCACGCTCTCTGCTCCAGCAGAAAGAAAAGAAAGATTCAACCTCTGCCCCAGCACTCACCTCACGCTCTCACCTCACCGCCGGCGGTTCACGCCGGGAAATAGCCGCTTCCCCCGCCAACTGAAGGTAAGGGTACCACCGGCCTCTCTTCTCTCACTTTGGGATCCTAAAATTGTATTGTATTTGTACCCAATTTGAAACCCTAAGTTTGTTTTTATTTATGATTTTAATTAGGCTATTTAGTTCTTTATTCCACAATATTATTAGGATTTACTTTAGTTTTTACTATTTGTTATGATTATGAATTATGAATTATGAATTCCTTAATTTGAAACCCTAGTTATAATGTTTTTACTTTTTATTTTATGATTTTAATTAGGCTATTTAATTCTTTATTCCACAATATTATTAGTATTTACTATTTGTTATGAATTTTGAATTTATGATTTATGAAGAAGCAGAAGCTTAAAGAGATGAAGGCATATGTATTTTCTGCATTTTTTATGTCTTTTTTAATGTAAATCAATAAATGTGTGTGTATGTGTGTATATATAATTATATATATATATGCAGGCGTGTCCGAGCCGTGTCCTAATTTTTTAAGAATTGACGTGTCCCGTGTCTGTGTCCGTATCCATGCATCATAGATTCCAAACTAAGAGAGAAGATTAGTTAGCCAAGCACTATATCTAAACTCATAGTCCCGATAAACTCTTGAATGTAATATTTTAACAAGAGTTGTGCCAATTCTTAGTGAAAATATACGAACAAAGATGTCAGGGGTGCGATGACATTACTATTAAATTGTAATAGGACCATAAGAGATGTGCATAATTGTTGAAATCATCAAAGTTTTGACATTTTCGAACTCTGTTGGTAACTCACTGAAGGATTGGGAAAAACTCGGTCAAGTTAATGTTGTCAGAGTGCCATTTTTTGCAATGAATTACATAAAGATCATAGTTCAATATAGACGCACTCAGTCGATGTCTTTGCTCATGAAAGGTTTTGGCTCACGGTAAATGAGCTACAAAATTAGCATTTATATTTGAGCCTCAACCAAGATTCTTAGATCTTCGGGGCTTCTTTAGCCTTGATTGAAACCTTTGAGCCATGGGGACTTTTATGCTTGAGCCTCAACTAAAATTCTGTGAGTCTTAGGAAGCTTTTTCAGTCTCGTCCGAGACCTTTGATTTCCGGAAGACTTCTATGTGTTTGAGTCTCAACTGAAATTCTCTCATGATAAGGCTTTTTGGCCTCGATGGAGATTTTTGAATTCCAAGGAATTTCTATGTTTAAGCCTCCACCATAATTTTCTGGTAGCAGGGAGCTTTTCTTTTTATGAAATCCAACTGATAATAAAAAGGGCTTCAATCTGTGTTCCTAATAAATAAATTATTCAACCCTAAAAAAGTGTCTCGCTCACATATTTAATAAACTCATAAACAGTTTTAAATGTAAAAACAGGGCTTCCAAACATCATTAAAGATATTTAATGTAAACCATAAGACATGGTAGTCATCTTTTGGACAAACAACGGTAAATGTTTGTGTCTCGTAAGTTAGATTTATTTTTTAATTTGTTCGTATTTATTCGAAGTAGTTGATCTATTTATTCAAATCCCTGCATGGGTGATGGTAAGTTCTATAGACATTACTCCATAAATTCAAAATAACAAAAACTCTAATATACTGAAAAAACAAGATCATAGAAGCTTTAAAAACTAGAGGAACCAAAAATTGCCTAAATAGAAAAGGTGGCTCCCACGGGCTCAAAAGGTGGCTCACGTAGCACTTTGAACCATAGCCTCAAGAATTGGTTCCCGCACATGTAGTACTTTGCTTCGTGTAGAATTTAGCTCCCAATATTTCGGCTGGTGAGTGACTGATACCATTTGTCATGCCTCGGGCCTGCAAACCCTCTGGAATAGAGAAGTCACATCGAACCCACTCTGTGGAACATTGAGTTGGATATTTAAACCACGTTCACAAGCAGAGCTCGAGCCGAGCCTGACAATTTTTCCAGGCTCGAGCTTGATCAAGCCGTGTATGTTGAGCTTGAGCTCAAGCTCGCAATAGGAACAAGTAGCTCGGCTTGAGCTCGCGAGCCAAAACACGAGAAGGGCTTGCATCTGCCTCTTCTCATTTCCTTTGACATCATTTACCAGTTCTTTTCACACAGATTGAAGAAAGAAAAAGAAAAAAAATCTTAGAATTTGTTACAAGAGGGATAGGAGAGTGATGTTGGTGGCGGCTTTGAAATGGTGGTGGCGCGAAGAGGCGGCGACAAGGCAAGCGCCAGCTGCGGTGGTGACGAGTGCAAGCTTCACTCTTCTGCGTTGTTGGTGTGCGAAGGTGGAATGCGAGTCGTCGAGGATGGCGGTGGAAGGTTGTTCCCGGTGTTGCAAGCATTTAGACGCCGGAATTTGGTTATGAGCCGGTGGCTGTTTGAAATGAAGAAGAGGGCCTAGGGCTTTTGTTAATTGTTTTGCTCCTTGTTTATCTGGTATTTTAGATATTTAGGTGGTATTTTAGATATTTAGGTTGTTTTTTATTTATAATTTTAGTAAATTATTATTATTTTAATATATAAATACTATAATATCTATAATAAATTTATGCTAGTATACAACTGTACACAGCTGAATAATACAAATATTATAAATAAATATATATATATAAATATTAATTAAAAATATATATAAAGGGAGCTCGCGAGCTCCCGAACACCCTCAAACGAGCTCGAACTCAGCTTGACAGCCGACTCGAGCTTGAGTCGAGCTTTTATCGAGCCAATTTATCAAGCTCGCGAGCTGGCTTGACTCGTTGAACACTCCTATGATATCCAATGTTACATTTGAATTCTTAGAGAACTATTTATAAATCCTTTCATTTTCTGCTACTTTTCCCAAGATGGCTAGCAGTGGGGCTTCATAGCTTACTAGAAGGTGGCCCAATTTATAATGTAACTTACATTGAATTTATAGAATAAGATCACTAGCGTTCGTATGAATTTCAAAAGAGAGAAATGTTTGAGCATTAGAGAGTAGAGTGTCGCCTCCCTTTTCAAGTTATGACTTGTGGTATTTATAGAGATATTCCATAAAGTACAATCATAAGATGAACATACGGTTCATAGAGATGATGCCACGCGTCATCCTACCGTCAGTATTTAGGGTTGTCAGGTCGGGTCATGGTTTTTACCCCGATCTGGCCAATGAAAAGCACACAGATCTTAAGTTTAATTGTAATAACCTTGATATAACGAGAGTATTTTGGTCGTTGGGTGGTATGTCCAAATTAGGGTATATAACTTGGATTTAGTCATGCCTGTGAAAATTCAATTCCCTATTTTAGAAGTCCTCTACCAAAATAAATCCAAGGATTTGGATATGTTTTGTATCCCAATATGTGTTCTAAAATTACGGATAACTTTTTTTTTGGGATCAGAATTAGGCATAAGTTTTATCCATTTAGAACTTGGATCCATTAATTTTGTATGTCATCACTTGAACATTGCCCTAGTGGTATCTCTTTCAATCTCGTACCGGATTTGAATTTGGTCTGGCCCAATTTATAGATACTTTATAAAAAGGTCAAAAATCAATCTGTTCCCATGACCGACCCATCACTTGGTCAAAAGGTTAATCGATTTTTCAGAGTAAAGCAACTTTGGACCTCTTGTGATTTTGTGGTCTGACCCGAATCATTTTAAGGACTGATAGTCAACTGATAGCCCAAGATTCATATTCCTTCTTTCATGGGCTCAGTCCTAGATATATATCTTGACCTAATAAGGCTTATCGCATGGCCTCTGCCATTGCCTTACTTAACTCTGTTGGGCTGCACATTACAAACCCATTAGTAAAACCCATCACAACATTTAAAGCAGCACAACTTGAGTTGGAAAGAGCTATTGAGGACTTGAACACATTCTTTGGTTGTTGATGAACTCATGCATATATATTTATGTATGTTATGAAATAACCCCAAATATTATGAAATATATATATAAATATTTCTAAAGTAGAGAGACTAGAGAATTAAGAAGAGAATTCTTTCTTTGATTTTGGTGTATTTCTCAATACAATGGCAAAGCCTATTTATAGGCACAAAACAAGATCAAATATTGATTACAAAATGAGGTAATGGAATTGTAGGTGAATCCACTAAATGAGATATTGGAGTTGTAGGTGAATCCACTAAATTATGTATTGGAGTTGTAGGTGAATCCACTAAATTATGTATTGGAGTTGTATGGACATCCACTTAATGAATTATTCATAACACTCCTCCTTGGATGTCCATCACTTAAGAATATGTCTCGTTAAAACCTTACTAGGAAAAACCCAATGGGACAAAAACCTAGTAAAGGAAAAAGAGTACATATCAATACGCAATCAGATGCTGTCTCATTAAAAACCTTACCAGGAAAACCCAGTGGGAAAAACCTTGGTTAAGGGAAAAAGAGTGCGGCGCGTATTATCTCCCCTTCATGACAATATCAGTCAAGATCTTTAAGTCTACGTACTCCAATATTGTAGACTAGTTTTTCAAACGTTGCTGTGGGAAGTGCCTTGGTGAACAAATCAGCAAGATTATCACTGGAACGGATTTGTTGAACATTAATATCACCATTCTTCTGAAGATCATGAGTGAAAAAGAACTTTGGTGAAATATGTTTTGTTCTATCTCCTTTAATGTACCCTTCTTTCAATTGTGTGATACATGCGGAATTATCTTCATATAAGATCGTCGGGATCATTTTTCCAGAAGATAAACCACAAGTCCTTCGAATGTGTTGAATCATGGATCTTAACCAAACACATTCTCGACTTGCCTCATGAATAGCCAAGATTTCTGCATGATTAGATGATGTGGCCGATATAGTTTGTTTCATAGATCGCCATGAAATGGCTGTGCCACCACATGTAAATAAATAGCCCGTTTGTGAACGACCATTATGAGGATCAGACATATATCCAACATCTGCATATCCAACCAATTCGGACTTGGGTACATTGAAATAAAACAAACCCATATCGAGTGTTCCTCTAAGGTAGCGGAGTACCTGTTTAACCCCATTCCAATGCCTTCGTGTAGGAGAAGAACTATATCTTGCTAATAGATTAACAGCGAATGCTATATCAGGTCGAGTATGACAAGCAAGATACATTAGTGCACCGATTGCACTTAGATATGGTACTTCAGGACCAAGTAGTTCTTCATCACTTTCTTGAGGTCGAAAAGGATCTTTGTTCACATCTAGTGACCTTACGACCATCGGGGTGCTCAATGGATGTGATTTATCCATATAGAATCGTTTTAGCACCTTTGATATATAAGCGTCTTGATATACAAAAATTCCGTTCTTTAAATATTCAATTTGCAACCCAAGGCAAAATTTTGTTCTTCCAAGATCTTTTATCTCAAATTCTTTCTTTAAGCAATTAATAGTTTTTGAAATCTTTTCAGGAGTTCCAACGATATTTAAATCGTCAACATAAACTGTAATTATAACAAACTCATTTCCAGATCTTTTCATGAAAATACAAGGACAAATTTGATCATTCTTATATCCTTCCTTTAACAAATATTCACTGAGACGATTATACCACATTCGTCCAGATTGTTTCAGTCCATACAATGACTTACTTAATTTAATTGAATAATGTTCTCGAGAACTTGATTTATATGCTTCAGGCATATTAAATCCTTCAGGGATTTTTATATATATATCATTATCAAGCGAGCCATACAAATAGGCTGTAATAACATCCATTAGACGCAAATCAAGTTTTTCATGCACTGCCAGACTTATTATATAACGAAAAGTAGTTGCATCCACCACAGGAGAATAAGTCTCCTCATAATCTATGCCAGGTCGTTACGAAAACCCTTGGGCAACAAGACGTGCCTTATATCTTACAATTTCATTTTTCTCATTTCGTTTTCGCACAAATACCCATTTGTATCCTACTGACTTTACATCTTCAGGTGTACGGACTACAGGTCCAAAAACTTTTCGTTTTTCAAGCGAGTTTAACTCTGCCCCCATTGCGTCTTTCCATTTTGGCCAATCATTTCTTTGTCGACATTCATTAACAGACTTTGGTTCTTGATCCTCATTATCATTCATCATATTTAGCGCTACATTATATGCAAATTTATCATCAACGTTGACTTCATTTCGATTCCATCGTTTCCCGTTCATAACATAATCGATTGAGATCTCATTATTTTCACAATTTTCAGGTACCTGAGGTTCTTCTGGAACCGAAATATTAGTTATGACTAGGGACTCTTCTGGAGTTATTTTATCCTCGATTAGACCATCTTGATTCCTAGCTCCTTTTCTTTTTCGAGGATGACTATCTTTGGAACCGATAGGTCTACCACACTTCAGGCGTGCAGTAGACTCATTACTTTGACCTTCAGGGACAACAATTCTTACTGGAGCATTAACAGCTGGTACATGTGACTTAGTCACTTTTTTTAGGTCAGTAAATGCGTCTGGCAGTTGGTTATCTAAACCTTGCAAGTGAATTATCTTTTGAACTTCCAGTTCACTTTGTTTTGTTCGAGGATCAAGATGAGATAAAGATAATTCATTCCAACTAATTTTCTTTTCCAGCTGCTTATTTTCTCCCCCTAATGTTGGGAAATCTGATTCATCAAAATGACAATCAGCAAATCGAGCCGTAAATAAATCTCCAGTCAATGGCTCTAGATACTTTATTATCGATGGAGACTCGAATCCAACATATATTCCCAATTTCCTTTGAGGACCCATCTTAGTGCGTTGTGGTGGAGCAATTGGAACATATACCGCACATCCAAAAATTCTTAGATGGGAAATATTTGGTTCCTGACCAAAAACCAAGTGTAATGGGGAGAACTTATGATAACTTGTTGGCCTTATGCGAATAAGTTCTGCTGCATGCAAAATAGTATGTCCCCAACAAGAAATAGGAAGTTTTGATCTCATAAGTAAAGGTCTTGCAATTAACTGCAGACGCTTAATAAACGATTCTGCTAGACCGTTTTGTGTATGAACATGTGCTACAGGATGTTCAACATCAATTCCAATAGACATACAATAGTCATTGAACGTTTTGAAAGTAAATTCACCCGCATTATCAAGGCGTATCTTCTTAATTGGATAATCAGAAAAATGTGCTCGTAGTCTAATCAATTGAGCAAGCAATCTCGCAAACGCCAGGTTGCGAGTTGATAGCAAAGATACATGTGACCACCTTGTTGATGCATCAATTAAAACCATAAAATATCTAAATGGTCCACACGACGGGTGTATTGGTCCACAAATATCACCTTGAATACGTTCCAAAAACGTAAGAGATTCACTTCCTATTTTTGTTGTTGATGGTCGAATAATCAATTTTCCTTGTGAACAAGCAGCACATGAGAACTCATTCGATTGAAGAATCTGCTGGCTCTTCTGTTAGGAATTTCATGTTAGATGTTTTGATGATGACAAGATAGGATTCAATGTTAGACCCCAAATAAAATGTAAGTTTATGCTTTCATAGATCATTGTATAAAGCGTTTAAAGAGTTTGTAATTTTGTTTAGGCTTGTAATTTTTATCCTCATAGATTTTAGACTAAGTCTTAGCGATTGAATCAATAATAGAATTCTAGGTGAGTCTATTTGAAAAGAAGTTGAAGACCAGCGTCTGAAATCAACCGAAGATGAAGATTCCGTCTTAGCGCCTGTCAAACGCTAAGAGACCGCAGTTCAGGATTCATGAATCAAGCGTTCAAATACTCGAGCGACTTAAAGAAGATTCACCTGAAATAAATCCTCAAGTCATAAAGGACTTAAATGCAATCATTCAACGGGCATTTATTTCCAACGGGAAATAAATTCAAATTGCATTAAATGCCTGATAAGAGCATTAAATGTGATAAGCTACTGTGACTTGTGGACAAGCCTCCTTTTGACCAGACTGTCAGAACTTTCAAAGTTTTAGCTGCTCCCGTCCAATCGGTTCCAGCGGATTTTCAGGAATGTCAGATTTTAGGTACAAACACGCGCTACGTGAAAGGCACGCTCCTACATGTGTCCAACGGACAGATCCCAAGAAATTGCCTATAAATACCTTACTCCAGAAAATCAAAAAGTAGATACAACATCAAGAATATACGAGAAATTATTGTCAAAAATCCTACGTACATTCTTTCTGAAAAAGTTTAGAGATTTCATAGCCAAAACTTTTCAAGCTTTCCATCTACATTTAAACAGTCACAAATATCTCAAACATCTTCCAAAGAAGAAATCCAAACTCCAACTGAGATATTCCAAGTTGTTTGATCTTTTTTTAAAACAAACAAAACCCAAGTGATAAACCTCAACATTTCATCTGAGTGAGAAAAGTTGTTGAAAACTTTCAGGCAGCATTTCTGAGTGAGAGAAGCTTGAAGAAGACGATCTTCATTGGTGCTGAAGTCTGTGTGATCAAGGAGCCCAAGATCATTTTCATCCATTACTATTGTGTAGAAGTTTCTGTGTGATCCTTTGATAATCATCATAGTAATTTCCTCCAAGTGAAAAAGGAGAAGAAGGACGTAGCTGGGATTACATCACCCAGTGAACCTTACAAATTATTGTGTCATTTATTTTATTGTCTTATATTATTCACTTCATATTATTCTGAAAAAGACAAGTAAAATTGCAAAGCGACTAATTTAACCAAAAGAACGCTAAACATTATTTCCGCTGTGCTAACCCTGATTAAGCGATCTAAGCGTTGCCCTACTTTGGTAAACTGCTGAAATCACTAAGTCTAAGTTAACTATTCTGAAGCGTCTGACCCAAGCGCTCAGTTTTTCCAAGCGTTCAAATTTCTAAAGTGATACGAAATTTTGTGAAGTCGAAAAAGACTTCAGGGTCTATTCAACCCCCTTCCCCCTTCTAGATCCTTTCGTATGCCACTTGGGACCACCATCTTCAATAGATGACCACATGAATTCTCAATTATATTTCGCATCATAATTGATCCGGGATGGCCCAACCGGTCATGCCAAATAACAAACTTATTTTGATTTGTAAACTTCTGGTTTACGATAACATGTGTTTCAATAGTAGATATATACGTGTAGTACAAACCGGAAGACAATGCTGGCAACTTTTCCAATATACATTTGTTACCAGATACTGTATTAGTGATGTAAAGATACTCAATATTGCCATCACTTGTTGTCTCAATATGATATCCATTTCGGCGGATATCTTTGAAGCTTAGTAAATTTCTTTGAGACTTAGTAGAATATAAGGCTTCATCAATATAAAATTGTGTTCCTCCGGGTAACAATATATTAGCTCTGCCGGAGCCTTCAATTAATTTTGCACTACCCGATATAGTACTAACATTGGCTTCTTGCATTACTAAATAAGAGAAGTATTTTTTATTCTTGAGAATGGTGTGAGTTGTGGCACTATCAGCGAGACACATATCTTCATTATTGATTTTGTTGCTGATCGAGTAAATACTCATTCTTTATTGAAACATAAAAAGAAATAAATCAATACCAAACAATATTATTTAATATAAGAAACGACAATCATATGAATAAATAGGAAAACAACATGCTTAAATATTTATTTATAAAGTACTAGAATTAAAACTTAACAAATTTATTTTTGAACACTTCCATCTCCACTCAAGTGATTAATTTTTCCATCAGGATCAGCAAAGAAATCAGCAACATCTAAATGAGTGTCATCAAAATGGCCACGATCAGAATCGCTTTCTTCAAAAACAAAATTTGTTTCTATCTTCTTTCCTTTACCTTTTAACGATTCTTGGTAAAGGTCAACAAGATGTTTTGGTGTACGACAGGTACGAGACCAATGACCTTTACCACCACAACGATAGCATAAATTTTCCAAAGATTTGCTATTTTGGCCACCTTCATTTTTCTCTTCATTATTTTTCCACTTCTGGTGGAAAGATGTGTTCTTTGAATAACCACCACGATTTCCAAAACCATATCCACGACCACGTCCACGTCCATGTCCAATACCACGGCCTCTACCACGGCCATGGCCACGACCACGACCACGACCACGATTTGGTTCATTATTAAAATGGTTATGGGTTGTTACATTAACTTCAGGGAATGGAACAGAACCAGTTGGACGAGACTCGTGATTTTTCATCAAAAGCTCATTATTTTGTTCAGCCACAAGTAGGCAAGAAATCAGTCCAGAATATTTTTGAAAACCTTTTTCACGATATTGCTGCTGCAGGAGCACATTGGATGCATGAAAAGTGGAGAATGTTTTTTCTAACATATCCTCATCGTTGATTTTTTCTCCACACAATTTCAATTGAGAACTGATTCTAAACATTGCAGAGTTATACTCACTTACGGTTTTGAAATCTTGCAATCGTAAATGCATCCAATCATAACGAGCTTTTGGAAGAATAACAGTTTTCTGGTGGTTATATCTTTCTTTCAAATTATTCCAAAGAACAAGTGGATCTTTTATAGTAAGATACTCATTTTTTAAGCTCTCATGAAGGTGGTGACGAAGGAAAATCATAGCTTTGGCCTTTTCTTGATTAGATGCTTTATTTCCTTCTTTAATTGTTTCTCCAAGACCATTTGCATCTAAATGAATTTCAGCATCTAACACCCAAGATAAATAATTCTTCCCCGTAATGTCAAGAGCCACAAAATCAAGTTTTGCAAGATTCGTCATTATAACACTATCATCAAAGTATAAGAAAAGTTAGATAATGAATTAATTAACTATAATAATAAGACATATAATGCGTGGGGATGTCAGTATAATCTGCTTGATTTGTTAGAACATGTGATACTATAAAGTTTGGAATATTTCATCATGTATTTATTCCATATGCACACACCTTGATGACTACTCACGGAAGTCAAAGAAAACCTAGAAGTAAAGACTAAATTTCCTTATGTGCCATTAAACATGAAAACTTAATATAAAAATTATTTTATGATGATCATTCATAATGGTTTTGTAAAGTAAATATATATATGATGTTAATGGATGCAAACAAATAGATGAGATAATTTTCCCACCTAGTTCTCTTCCTCTGCAGGTGCTTTTGCTTCTACCTCAATGCCAATCCGAAAAGATAATGACTAACAACTTGAGACGGATAATGCTGATAACGTGTTATGAAATAACCCCAAATATTATGAAATATATATAAATATTTCTAAAGTAGAGAGACTAGAGAATTAAGAAGAGAATTCTTTCTTTGATTTTGGTGTATTTCTCAATACAATGGCAAAGCCTATTTATAGGCACAAAATAAGATCAAATATTGATTACAAAATGAGGTAATGGAATTGTAGGTGAATCCAATAAATGAGATATTGGAGTTGTAGGTGAATCCACTAAATTATGTATTGGAGTTGTATGGACATCCAATTAATGAATTATTCATAACAATGTATATATATATAGGGATAATTACATTGGGAGTCCTGGGTATTGCCTAATTACAAAAAATATCCCCTAATTTAATAAATTACATTTAACATCCAAAATTTTCGGATATTGATGTGAAAATGGATGGAAAGTGCTATTGAGGTCTTAAACACATTCTTTGGTTGTTGATGAACTCATGAATATACATATATATATATATATATATATGTGTGTGTGTGTGTGTGTGTGTGAAATTATTGATGGAGTAACAGAATGCAACCTGGCTTTCATTGTCAGACACATCACATGGAGGACAGCATAATATGTTCTAATATACGGGCCCTGACAGATTTGACCTCTCTCTCAAATAAATTCAATTGCATTAACAACTTCCTTTTTATTTTCATGTGGTTGCAGAAGCATTTCTGTTACTTTCATGAACGGCTTTAAGGGGCCTAGGAGGACAATTAATTAAGGCAATAAATTCATCATTCCTAAATATTATTGATTTGTTTAATGAAATGTCGGTGGAATGAATTTTTAGAACATAAAAATGTTATCCTGAGTGTTTTTCATATAAAAGTTTTATATTAAAAGATTTTAAGTAATTTTTCCTTTAAACTATTCGTTTCATGTAGCGTGAAAAAATGTAGATTCCATTAGCGCTGCCAAATATTGGGATGTTTATTTTCAATGGATGGTGTAATTAATCGTGTCATTAAGCTGTTAAATTGTTATTGGTTATTATTCTTTGCTTTTAGCCGCTGCTATGTTTGTTTGTACAATTATGTGTTGTTGTACATGCTTCTCCCAACCGAACTATTTGCATTTTGAAAAAGTCATTCTTCTTTTTCTTTGAAAAGAGTTAGCTCGTCCTATTAATCTTTCTCGAACTACTAGTAGAATATAAATGCATATAATGTCTGTGCAGTTTAGAGTGTAGAGTAGAGTGATATTTAAACTTACAGCTTAGCATTTGTATTTTTGTCCTGTTCACCAACATTGATATGGTACAAACATGCAGAAATTTCCTCGTCACACTCACATGCATTGCTGCCTAAAGAGCACACGAGATCCTCTATTGTAAAATGGTGTTACATCTCCTATTATTGATGCGTGGGGTTGTACGTTAGCCTCTTCTTACCCTAAAGCCTATAGCCTATAACCTATAACCTATAACGCAAGGGTGTGTTGTCATTTTTCGGAAAACTTGCACTTTTGGTCTAATAAAATAGCTACGTGTGTATTATTGGTCTCAAATTTTACGAAATTTGCACATTTAATCTCGTAGGATGAAATTTCATTGCATATTTAGTCCTGACCGTTAAAAAAATGACGAAAACCGTTTATCAACTTTTGAAAATTGCATAAAACATCCTAAAATTATGTAAAACTTGCAAACTCCCCCTCTCCTTGGTTTTAAATATGGTTTTCCTAATTTTTTTTTTCTCTTTCTTTTTTCCTTTCCCCTTTTCCCTTTTCTTTCCCTAGGCTTCAATAGACCAACTCCGTGAACAATAACCCACATCCACATTTCTTTAAGGTTTTTTTTTCTAAAAGTAATTGATTTTTTAATTTTTTTTTAGATTTTTTTTTCCAATTTGTTTATTTTTTTAAGATTCTTTAATTGATTTTCTTAAAAAGAATCTGGCATTTTTTCATTACTCTTGTTTTTTATCGAGTTTTTTTATTTATAGATATTCTGAGTTTGTCTTTTTATTATTTTTCTAAAAAGAATCGAACTTTTTCTTATTTTTGATAGTGTCTTTTGATTTTTTCGAAATTCCAAGTTTTTTCTTCTTTTTGTTTCATTCTTATAAATGTCTTAAAAAATAAGAAAGTTCACAATTTTTTTAGAAATTGAAAAAAATAAAATATTAAACATTAAGAAAAATTAAAGAAAATTAACAAAATAATTAAAACTAAGAAAATATCGGACACACAAATAAAACAAATCAAAAACATAGGACAAAAAGTTTGAGAATCCAGAAAAGTTGAGAAAAATATGAGGAAAATAGAAAACAAATCTGAAAAATAAAAAAAACCAGAAAAAACCTAGCAAAAATCAAAGAAAATACTTCAAAATGGTGGAAGTGTGGCGAAGCTTCGTATAGATGCTATCTAGGTGGACAATTGGTAGTTAGACGGTAGAGACGCGATGGTGTCATCTCAATTTGGGGCGGGCACGCAATAGTTTGTTGCAATTTAGGTGTGAGAGATTCAGGTGGAATTTTGTGATGACGATGTTGTTGGGTTTTTACATACAAAACACAGTGAACAATTCAAATCCCATGGTGGTTCATCTGCGATTTCATGTATTTAAATCATGTTAAAGAAAGTGTACCTTTCTTCGTGTTATTGAAAATTTTGAACCAACTTTTGATCCCATTTCCAAGCAGCGAAACAGTCAGTGCCTCTAAATCACCACGCCGAAATTGAGAGCGAAAAATCCTTCTTTTTCTTCCCCTATGGACGGCTAGAGGGAGAGAGAGAAGTGGAATTCTATGACTTGGAGAGAAAGACAATTATGAGGCTAGGGTTAATTATTTCCACTAAATAGTATTTATACTACACAAGCAAATAATTAAGCCTAAATTACTAAGGCCTAGGCGTCCATAATGGACGCCCACTTGGGCGTTTTTAAGCCCTGGGCTTAGCCCATGCATATGGTTTTAATTTAATTAATATTATTTATTCAATAAATAAATTATTAAATAACTAATTAATCTAAGTTAATTCCATAATTAATCTCATAAAGAAATTAATTAATGTATTAACTTAATTAATTAATAAGATTTAATTAATTAATTAATTACGATATCAAATACCGAAAAATCTCTCAAATCTTATTCCATAATTTTTCCTTTGCAACTCCTTTAAAGGCGACTCTTTAGGTTCGTCTCAAAAGATAATTGGGAAGAAGCCAAAAGGATGTGGGTAACACTTAGCCAGTCTCATGGCCCACATCATATCCCAATTGAGAACGAATGAATAGAATCATTGCAAACCTTTCACTCTGTGAATACCGTACGAGTATAGACCCTTTATTCTTATTTCCCAGTCAAGTGAGAGTCATGATTTAGTCAAACTCGCAAGACTTGACCATATGCTTAGCTCATAATGAATCGAGGTCACTGAGTATACTCTTATGTCCAACATGAGTATCTCTAATGATTTGGCCAAAGTCTTTGACCTCACCCATTCGTGACAATATAGGATATTTAGTTCATTTACTTATGAGAGAATAAATTCCATTTTGCTAATCAGTTAAGATTGCTACTTGCCCATTAAGCCGCACTTCGAGGATGACCCCACCAACGGGTGAATTGGATCTAACTACTCTAATGACAGACTTGATTTCACAAGCACATCTTCAACGTGATTACTTAGGTCTAAGGTTCACGCGTACCTATCATAACTTATCAGTTTTGTCATTGACTATCATTAAGTGAAAACCCATGTGACATAACTGATACGAGCCGTGTTCGAACTCATCAATCTAACTGATGTGTCTATGACATAAGTTCCCACTAACATACTCATAGTATTCGACTGGCACTTCCCTGTCAAAACTTATATTATACAAGTCTCTATCTAGTAATGATGTCCAATCAATACTCTCTTCGACTTGCGAACTAATATAGATATCAAACACTTCTAGTGCCATTCTCCCTAACCTATAGGCAGTAGAAGGTTCGCCTTATTATCAAGGACAATACGTTGTTTATGAAACCTTACAAATGCCTATAAGAAACAACATGAAATGCCTTTTATTAATATAAGAATGTTTAGTTACAATTCAATGTCCTATAGTTCTATCCTCTATGGCATTTGAATGCATAACACCAACAATGTCTCACTTGCACTCAATGGCATTAGCTATGGTATTTTAAACCCATCTTCTCAAGATGTCTTTCTAGCACAGCCTGTGCCAATGTCTTGGTCAATGGGTCAGCGACATTGTCTGCTGAGGCTATTTTTTGAATAGATATTTCTTCTCTGGCAATGATCTCTCTTATGATGTGATATCTTCTCTCTATGTGCTTGGACTTGTTGTGAGACCTTGGTTCCTTTGCCTGGACTATTGCTCCAGTGTTGCCACAATAAAGTGGCAACGAGAGCTCCACGCTTGGAACCACTTGAAGTTCTCCAAGAAACTTCCTTAGCCAAATAGATTCTATGTATTCAGCCTCTGTGATGGAATCTCCGGTTGTGCTTTGCTTGGAACTTTTCCAAGTCACCGCCCCACCGTTGAGGGTGAATATGAACCCTGAGGTGGATTTTCGATCATCGACATCTGATTGGAAATCTGAGTCTGTGTAACCGTCTACTCTTAGGTCACCACTCCCATAGATGAGAATCATATCCTTAGTTCTCTTCAGATGCTTTAGGATATTTTTCACAGATATCTAATGTTCCTTGCCTGGGTTTGATTGAAATTGACTAACAACACTTACTGCATAAGCAATGTCAGGTCTAGTACACAACATCGCGTACATCAGGCTACCCACTACAGATGCATAAGGTACAGTGCTCATCGCTTTTCTATCTTCCTCACTTGGAGGACACATAGTTTTTGAGAGATGAACCCCATGCCTCATTGGTAGGAACCCTTTCTTAGAATCCTCCATCCTAAATCTCTTCAGGACCTTTTCTAAGTAAAGGGCTTCAGAGAGCCCTATCATTCTATTTGTTTGATCTCTATAGATTCTAATCCCTAGAATGTAAGTAGCTTCTAAGTCTTTCATGGAGAAAGTACTCGAAAGCCACTTCTTAACAATGGTGAGCATTCCTATATCATATCCTATAAGCAATATGTCATCTACATATAGCACAAGGAATGATATCTTGCTCCCCTTAACCTTCTTATAAACACATGGCCCGTCTTCGTTTTTGATGAAGTCAAATCCTTTGACTGCCTAATCAAATCGTAGTTTCCAGCTATGAGATGCTTGCTTGAGTCCATAAATGGATCTTTCAAACTTGCACACCTTATGGATACCATCCTCGGATACAAAACCTTTGAGCTGTTCCATATAGATATCCTCTTCTAGGAATCTATTTAGATAAGCAGTTTTGACATCCATTTGCCATATTTCATAGTCAAGGTGAGCTGCTATTGCAAGTAGAATTCTTATAGACTTGATCATAACTACTGGCAAAAAGGTTTCTTGGTAGTCAATTCCTTCCTTTTGACTATATACTTTTGCCACTAGTCTGGCTTTTTAGGTGTCAACCTTGCCTTCAACACCAATCTTTCTCTTGTAAATCCATTAACACCCAATTGGTATAATACCATCAGGTTGATCTGCAAGTGTCTAGACTTGGTTTGAAAACATCGAGTCTATTTTTGTTTACGTAGCTTAACGCCATGTTGCAGCATCCACATCCACCATCGCTTGATCATATGTGGAGGGATCATCTCCATGACCCTCCCTCTAATATAAAATGGAGGCTCAGCTCCCTCTACAGAAGATACTCATACCTCTCGGACGGTTAAGGTATCCTATTTGATCTTCGCAGTTGTGGTTGTGTTATAGAATGTTCGGTTCTTACTTCCTGTGTAGATGTAACCAATGGTGTTTCATTTTGTTCTTCAAGAACAATCTTTCTACCTTTCTCCACCTTTTTGAATGAACTCATCTTCAAGAAAGTGGGCTTGAAAAGCTACAATGATCCTTCGATCATTATGCAGGTAAAAGAGGTATCCCATGAAATTCTCAGGATAACCAACGAAATGCCCTTTTAAGGATCTAGCTTCCAACTTCTCTCTTTAGTCTTTTTGACATAAGCAGGGCATTCCCAAATCTTGATGTGATTAAGACTTGGTTTCCTATTTTTCCATATTTCATATAGGGTCTTAGGAACGGACTTGGACGGACATCTATTTAAAATATGTACAACTGTAAGGAACGCATGACCCCACAGTGAAATGGGTAAATCAGTGTAGCTGAGCATGGAGCGAACCATGTCCAACAAAGTTTGATTCCTTCGCTCGGCTACTCCATTCAACTGTGGTGTCGCTGGAGGTGTGAGTTGTAATATTATACCATTTTCTCTAAGGTATTCATGAAACTCCTCACTCATATATTCTCCTCCTCGGTCAGATCGAAGAGCCTTTATATGTTGCCTAGTTTGATTTTCCATTAAAGCTTTGAATTCTTTGAATCTTTCAATGGATTTAGACTTATGCTTCATCAAGTACACTAGACCATATATCTTGAATGGTCATCTGAAAATGTGATGAAGTAAAGGAAACTTCCACGAGCCATTTCTCCAAATGGTCCACAAAAATTAGTATGCACTAAACCTAAGATTTGTGAGGCTCTTTCAAAAGTCCCTGTGAAGAGGGATCTAGCCATTTTGCCCTTGAGACAAGATTCACAACTAGGATAGGGATCCAATCCCAAGGACCTATTAGTCTATCTTTCTCCATTTTGTGAATTTTGTGCTCGCCGGCATGGCCAAGTCTAAGACGACAAATTAATCTTTGGTTAATTACTTGCCTACCACATTTCATTTGTATAGTATTTGCAACACACTCATTCTGGACATCAATGTAGTACAAACCATTCACTAAAGAAGCAAAGCCTACTAATTTATTACCATAATAAATGTTGCAATGTTCGTCAATAAAACGGAAAGTATAATCATGCTTAATTAAAACGGGAATTGAAACAATGTTTTTAAGCCATTGGGCAAAACCAAAACATTATCCAAAAATAATAAATGTCCAGAATTTAAAAGCAATAAGGTAGATCCAATTCCAGTAGCCACGACGCTTTGCCCGCTGCCTACTCTTATCTTCACCTCATCAGGGCTCAGCTTTCTACTTCGTTCCAGATTCTGATTCACACAACATACATGAGTATTGGCTCCTAAATCAAGAATCCAAGAAGTGGAATATATGGTAATAGAACAATTAGTTTCAAAAACGTAAAGTTCCTTACCTTTCGCTCCTTTGTTCATATTTGGACATTCTATTTTCCAGTGGTCTAGCTCACCACAACATAAGCACTTGTCCTCATATCTTGCCCTCTTATTCCTCCTTCGCTGCACCTTGTTGCGAGTTCCCTTGGATGCTCCCACTCGCTGATTGTTGTTATTATTCCTTCATTCATCCAATGAATTAGGAACAGTGACAACAATTGGATTATTCCACTTACCCGCCCTTATTTGATTCTAAGAAACCTTGATTTTATCCAGTAGCCCAGCTAATGAACCCTCAATGTCATTCATGTCAAAGTTTATGACGAAATAATAGAATGAATCAGGGAGTGACTGTAAGATGAGGTCAACTTGGAGATGTAGATCCATAGAGAAATTCAAAGATTTAAGTTTTTCAATCATAGTCGTCATTTTGAAAACATGTTCTCCTACATCCTCACCTTCAGCCATCTTAGTTCGGAAGAGATCTCTTGATATAAAATATCTGGCGATCTTATCACGTTCTCCAAACAACTCATCCAAGTGAAGGATAATATCTCTTACATTATTCATCTTATCATGGGATCTTTGCAACTCAATGCACATGGAGCTTAAGATGTACACTCTTGCTCTATGGTCGTCACATCACCAATCCCAATGAGCCAGGCGAACTTCATCGCCTTCACCTCTTCCAGGAATGGGAGGACAACCAATTTCCAATACATAATCTATGAATTCACTACTAAGGACCATCCTTAATTTTGTGAGTCATTCTATGTAGTTTGGTCCAGTAAGAATGGTATTCTCCATCAATTTTGATAGTGGTTTGGGAGACATTTATGATTGAGAGAGATAAAATAATAAATAACTACAGAAAATAAACCAGACTTGATTAGATGATTGTAACTTAAACTATAACCAAGTAAAATGAAGGACTTCGATTTATGATTTGGCTCCCACTACATTTTTCGAGATTCACACTCCCACTGTGAAAATCGAAAGTGATCGTTGTTCATTACTTTGTAGTGGATATTGATTTTTTTAATCAATATAGTGGATGTCAACCCTTTAACGATATTTGGTCCACTATTTAATTAAAGTGATGTCTAACATCAATCTATCCAATAGACGGTCCAATCTTCTTTTCCCATAATCCATCAAAACCGCAACCCTTTAACGATATATAGGTTTGTGGACTATCTAAGTTCATTCTCACTAACACCTTTTAATCTAACATTTGAATTTCACCTTGCAACCCTTTAACGATATTTGAGGTGAAATATGTCTCAATTAAGGCATCTAATGCATTTTATGAAATCTTAGAATTGAGTCTTAATACATGATCCCTACTTACTGGGAAGATGTCATATATTAGATTCAATTCTTAATATCATTAAGCTTAGTGGAGGGACAGGACGTCTAGCGCCCCTTTCTAACTTAGTATTATTTTTGATTTGGGAGAATTTATGTTCTAAACATTTATTTATGTCTCACTTTGCACATTACAAAAAATTTTATAGCGCAGGAAACATACATCAAATGAAACATGCATCAAAAACTATTAAAATATTACATATATTCATGGGCTTTTTTTAGAGGGCCCAAGCCAATGAGCCATCAAAAAGAAAAGAAAAAAAAGTAAACTATTTTTCTTGGGCTGCAAGCTCCTTTCCCTTTTGGATCGACTCCTTTTTCAAGATCTATTCTAATTCTATCTATTACATAAGAATTATAACATCATATACATAATTCTAAGAATAAAATTATGGGCTCAAATCAGGCCCTTACAACCCATAAAAAGAAATACATCCAAAAAAGGAAACCTAAGCCCATGAATAATGTCACCATTATATAATACATGCTCGCGATAAATAAAGCAATTATGTTGGTGATTAAGATAATAATTAATTAGTCCAACTAATTAATTTCCTCATAAAATTCCAAATTTTATCCATACTTATAATGAAAAGCCTTCTGGTGAGAATTTATTATTTAAAGAAAATAAATTAATTAAAATCCTCCGAGAATAGTTAATTAATCTTTTATTCAAATAATTAATATTCAATAAAAACTAATTGGGCTCGATTTCATCAAACTTAAATCACCAACCCATCGGCCCATTTAAATTTAATGAGTTTGCCCAAAACTAATTTATTGAATGTCTAATCTTTTAATTAAACCAACTTGGGCTTATTTAAATAAAATTCGGGTCATCATCCTTTTGACTAACCAGGATAATTAAAATAGCGCAAAACACTTACACACAACCCGACCCGGGTCGAAACCCTAGCCTCCATGGGCTAGGCCATGCGCACTTGCCATCGGGTGACCTGCTGCTGTGAGTGCAGCTACACGAAGGCTCCGTTTTCTCACCTTTTCGACTCTTCTCGATTCACCATATTATCATGCAATAATGTCCAAGAAAAACGCCGAAAAATCATGGCTCTCAATCATAATACAACATCATATTCATGATGCTTCAAAAATACAAAAAACATATAAAATCACGTATTTGACTAAATGCGGAAATCAGAGATTGACTCTGATACCACTGTTAGGTTTTTACATATGAAATGCAGTGTAAAATTTAAATCCGACGGTGGTTCATCTCCGATTTCATGTATTCAAGTCATGTTAAAGAAAGTGTACCTTTCTTCGTGTTATTGAAAATTCTGAATCAGCTTTTGATCCCTTTTTCAAGCAGCGAAACAACCATTGCCTCTAAATCACCACGCCGGAATTGAGAGCAAAAAATCCTTGTTTTCCTTCCCCTATGGACGGCTAGAGAGAGAGAGAGAGAGAGAAGTGGAATTCTATGACTTGGAGAGAAAGACAATTATGAGGCTAGGGTTAATTATTTCGACTAAATAGTATTTATACTATACAAGGAAATAATTAAGCCTAAATTACTAAGGCCTAGGCGTCCATAATGGATGCCCACTTGGGTGTTTTTAAGCCCTCGGGCGTAGTCCATGTATATGGTTTTGATTTAATTAATTATTTAATTAATACTATTTGTCCAATAAATAAATTATTAAATAACTAATTAATCTAAGTTAATTCCATAATTAATTTCATATAGAAATTAATTAACACATTAACTTAATTAATTAATAAAATCACCTAATGATGTAATTAATTAATTAATTATGATATCAAATACTGAAAAATCTCTCAAGTCTTATTCCATAATTTTTCCTTTGCAACTCCTTTAAGCGTGACTCTTTAGGTTAGTCTCAAAAGGTAATTGGGAGGAAGCCAAAAAGATGTGGGTAACACTTATCCAGTCTCGTGGCTCACATCGTATCCCAATTGAGAACGAATGAATAGAATCATTACAAACCTTTCACACTGTGAATACTGTACGAGCATAAACTCTTTATTCTTATATTCCAGCCAGGTGAGAGTAATGGTTTAGTCAAACTCACAGGACTTGACCATATTCTTAGCTCATAATGAATCGAGGTCACCGAGTATACTCTTATGTCCAACATGAGTATCTCTAGTGCTTTGGCCAAAGTTTTTGACCTCACCCATTCATGACGGTATAGGATATTTAGCTCATTCACTTATAAGAGAATAAATTTCATTTTGCTAATCAGTTAAGATTGCTACTTGCCCATCAAGCCGCACTTCGAGGTTGACCCCACCAACGAGTGAATTGGATCTAACTACTCTAATGACAGACTTGATGTCACAAGCATATTTTTAACGTGATTACTCAGGTTTAAGGTTCACGCGTACCTATCACAACTTATCAGTTTTGTCATTGACTGTCATTGAGTGAAAACTCATGTTACATAATTGATGCGAGCCGTGTTCAAACTCATCAGTCTAACTGATGTGTCTATGACATAAGTTCCCACTAACATACTCATAGTTTTCGACTGACACTTCTCTGTCAAAACTTATATCATACAAGTCTCTATCCAGTAATGATGTCCAATCAATATTCTCTTCGACTTGCGAACCAATTTAGATACTAAGAATCAAACACTTCTAGTGCCATTCTCCCTAACCCATAGGGAGTAGAAGGTTCGCCTTATTATCAAGGACTATATGTTGTTTATGAAACCTTACAAATGCCTATAAAAAACAACATGAAATGCCTTTTATTAATATAAGAATATTTAGTTACAACTCAATGCCCTATAATTCTATCCTCTATGTCATTTGAGGACCTAACACTAACAGATGTTGGGTTCGAGCGAAGTTGTATATGCGGCGGACGTTCGTGGGAGGAGCGGGATGGTGGAGGCGGGTTGCAGAAAGGTGGTCAGGGATTCGATTTGTTGCAGCCTTGAGGAAGAAGAGGGGAAAGGGGAAAGAAAAAAGAAAAATGAATAGGAAAAAACATATTGAAGACCGGGGGGAGTTTGCAAGTTTTAGATAACTTTGGGGGGTCTTTTGCAATTTTCAGATGTTGACTAACAAATTTCGTCAATTTTATAATGCCCAGCACTCAATGTGCAACAAAATTTTATCCTGTGGGACCAAATGTGCAAGTCCAGTAAAGTTTGGGACCAATAATGCTTACCTTGCTATTTTGAAAGACTAAAAGTGCAATTCTCCCTGGTTTTTCCTTTGGCTGAAACCAGGGTGCGGTAAAAATGGGAGAATTTAATGCTAGATAAAGTCTGATGATTCTAGTGTCTATAAGTTGTATTGTGTATCGTCCCAAACGCACACTTGTGTAAAAAAGATAAACACAAAACACACTCCCAGACTATTGCACTCGGTCCAACATAGATTTACCCATAAAAATGTACAAATTCAACCACACCAAAATTGTGGTATGTTATTTTGTAAAAGCGATTACCGCACTAATCGATAATTGTGGTATGAAAAATTTGCTAAATCTAATGCCAAATATGGAATAGAATTGAACTATAGGTTCAGTATTTTGCACTTTGCACTGATAAGATATTGATTTCAATCCATCATAAAATTCACAGAATATACTTATTAAGGCATTCATTACAATGATCATCTTCATGATACAGAAAAGAAAAAGAAATTACATTCTTATAGATTAATCACAATTCCCTTTTTGATAATTAGATTAATCATAATTCACAGATATGGAAACAACAGATTTTCTGAAGTAGTGCAATATTCTTGAATATGGTTGTGATACAGGCATGCATTGCAACATCATTGAGTGATGAGAAGCCATAACCATCGCTTCTAATTCTAGCTTCGAGAAAAGAAAATAATTAAGGAAGTAGAATTAATTCTGAAAATAGTCTCTCCAATCAACTCTCATCTACCTCATAACTTAATTCCTAGTTTCCTCATCTCAACCACCTTCTCAAATCAGTGGTTGAACATGGCGAAATTTCTCCACCAATGCTGTCCGCGTAATAAGAATGATTCGACTGCTCCTCCATCCCTACGTACCCCGCTTGAACACTCTTGAAGCTCGGACTTCTCAGATTCTGACTCAACCCGTTACAACCAAATCCAAAATTCACACAATATGGTTCCGGTATCGGGTAGGATAGACGTTTACGGGTCGACCCACCACGTTCCTTTTCGGGCGTGGATGGCCTCTGCCTCGGGGCACTGTGCGACCGGATCCTGGCTTTAGCAGACTCAGTGGCAGCCATGTAATTAGGCACACCAGTATTATTGCCACTTTCCTCATTTACGCTCGTGCTATTGCGTGAAACAACACTAGTAGTGTTTACGCTTGTAGTGTTTAAGCGTTGGGCAGAGGAGCGTAAAGAAGGTGTGTTTGCAGTTGAATAGCTCTTTTCTTCATTGAGGCGTCGAGGGCTTGATGGGCGTAGTTGTACTTGTGTGGTTCTTGTTTTGGACACGAGGCATGGAGTGGAAGGAGATTGAATTGCATTATGGGGTGATCTATGTGGGATGGCTAGTTTGTGGATTGGACTTTGGCAACGTGATTTTCGGCCGTTGGATGCTGAGTATGAGGATGTTTTTAGCGAGTCCATTTCAACTGTCTTTATGGAGTCTCTTCTGTGATCTGTCGAAGCCCTGCTGCAGCCGCTGTTCTCCCACTGCTTTGCTGCCATCCATTTATCAAGCCAATTTTCTCTGCTTTCGAGTTCCTTTTCATCTCCGTCATACGGGATCCTATCTGAATCCAGTATTTTGTTCTGGAAAAAAAATTACTAATTTGTTAATGTACACATTCCAAATATCAATCGGGTCCTCTACTCTATTTGGCGCCTCATAAGTTGAAATATATTATAAAGAGTGTAAAACGAAGGGCATAAGCCATGTTTACAAAAACTGAAAAAAAAAATGTATTTTTGAGCTTTTTGCTGAACTTTTGTTTTTTGCTTTTTGTTGTTCGGTTTCACTACTTATGCTTTTTTAACAAAAAAAACTGAAAGTAAACTAACAATATAAGCATGTCCATGAATACTTCTCGGAACTTTCTTCCATTGCTTCTGCTTTTAGCAAGTTTTGCAAACAGACTCTATTTAGAAAAGAAACCGTACTTTTCTAAAAAGCAAAATTTTGCAAATAGACTTTACAGTAAAAGAAAGAATGATGACAGTGATTAGTTACCTGCTGAGAGAAAGCAAAAGCGAGTGATTTATCATGTGTCAAAGCAGCTTCATTTCTGGCTTTTAAGATAGCTTCAAGCTCCTCAAGTGTGCGTGGGCACTCCCTCCAATCATCACTGATGTAGCTTCCATCTCTAGACTGTAACACAAAACAATTACATTTGCATCTTTTTGTTTACTCTAACAAACTTCTGATTAAAAAAAAATTAAATACTTACTCTGGATTTCCTGTCTCTTATGTCTTGAAGGTACTTAGACTCCCATAAATTGGTGGTTTCTGCAAACATGGACCTTCTTCCACCATCGTGTGAAAGCCGGGCGCGTTGATCGCGCACCCGAGCCTGAACACGGAGCAGAGCCTGCATGCATTTCATGGTCATATTTGCTTGTTTTCGAACATTCTGTCCTCTGATTAGAGCTTGAAGCTTCACTATCCCCTTAAGCGCTATTAGAGCTCTCCTTGCCTACAATCACCCAAAAGCCTCTAGTGAGAACCACCAATTATCTAGTCCAATTTAATATTTCATATGTATTTCACTTTAGTACATCAATTATATAAGATGTTTTCCTAAACATAAAAGTGTGTGGAAACTCATTCAAAATAGATTTATGGAGATTGAAATCCTTTTGTGAGTGTTACTTATTTGTAATTAAATATTAATAGAAACTTAGAACATGACCATCTCCAAAAGTCCATTTTGAAGAAGTGCACGAGAATATTGGACTTTTTTCTTCTACACTCATACAGTAAGTCAATTAAGTGCATTTGATTTCACTAAATACTTTACATTTATCAAATGCCTATTGTAAAAAATCCATTCTACAAATGAATTTATTAGTTGATAATGTGATCCAAATGCTCTCAAACAAACATGGACCGTACACATTTTGTTTCCATATGTAATACAACATACTAACACACAAAATTGAAATAAAGGATTTGAGGTGCAATTATTAAAACAAGAAACCCTATTCACTTTTTTTTTTTCTTCTAAATCATTTCATTAAATTTTTACCATATCTGGGAAGTAAAAAGTTTGTAGCATTTACTAATAGTAATTCGGATCTTCTATTACAAATGGTGTTGTATCTCCTATTATATTTACCTCTATACACGACAAGTGTATTAATAGAAAGTAAAAAGTTTGTAGCATTTACTAATACTGGTACAAGTTAGTTGAAAAACAAATTTACTTACCAGGTAGCCTCTAAAAGCAGTTTGAATGAGTTTGGCAGCCGACTGTTGTTTAAATGAAGTTGTACTAGACGGCTGCGTCAACCTGATCATATCTACCGCAGCTTTAGCAGTTGCCACGGCGGCTTCCGCTGCTGCTGCGGTGGCGGCAGCCACAGCAATGGCATGCCTCTGCTCCGCAGGCAAGACCGGAGTTTTAGGCGCCGTACAATCTGTTGTTTCTTTTACTTCATGTTGAACATTATAGTTGGAATTCTTTCTGAACAGCCATCTCCTCCTCTCTGTCTTCTGCACAAATCCAACATTCTAATTATTAGGCTGTGTCGAACCAAACAAGTTTTTATTCATGCTTGTTTGTTATTATCGAACTTCAAAATTTATGGTTTAGTTTGATTGGATTAATAGTGCTGAACTCAAACGAGGTTTAATCAAGCCTAACAAAGATAAAGCTTAAGTTGAACGTCAAAACTTATCGAACACAATATATTGTTCAATTAATGAATCGAGCTCAAACAAGTTTATAGCAGCCAATCTCGCGTCGAATATCGAATAATTTCGTTAATCTTTCAGCCCTAATTCTAATCTATGAAAAATATTGTGAAATACATACATATATACATACACTTTGAATTGATAGCATTATTAGTACCTTGTCTTCCTCTTGTTGTTGTTCTTGATGCTCAACTTTCCTCCTAGAGCTCTTTTTCTCAGAATCTTTAGTTGGAGACCTGAAAGCCCTCTTCACAGCTGTAAGCCATGAGTTCTTTCCCATGAGAGCTCTAATTGGAAAGTGATAAAGCTTTAAGATGTATGTATATGTACACGAATAAAGTGAAATGAATGATATAGTAGTTTATACAATTCCACTAGCTCATGAACGTGATGTATGATGCATATATAGAGAAGGATTGGAGGAAAACATAGTTAAAAAAAAACAAGTGATATTTTGTTGGGTGCTTATCTATGGAGCAGCATATAACAACAGACTTAGTACGAGCTCCAATATATCTGCTACAACCCTAGGTGGTTTGTAGTGGCATGGGAAATAAAAAACTAATGTCAGAAATTGCAAATGAAAAAATTGAGGAACTAAAGGACATAAATATGAGATTCCAAAAGGGCAAAAAGGGCCTCGGTCTTGAAATTAGTTTGGCTTTGTTTCTGATTGATTGAATGTGCTTTTATTTTTTTCATAAATAATGGCTGACTCCTCGTCAGGCATTCACGTGTTATGTCATATAATTGTTGATGCGCTTCTATAAAAGGGAGGGAAATGCTACCTATCACATGACCCTTAATTATACTAACTCCATTATTTTTTTGTGAATTGCACTCCACCCAACAATCTACACATATTTTTACGTTCAACTCCTCTTACTAACGGGGTTGGTGGAAGTATGTCAATGATAATTTTATTATCACCTAAAACAGTGAAATAGAAGATAGTGGAATTAAAAAACTTGGTTCGATGAAAATATCGCCAAGTGTAATTCACCTTAATTACACTAATTACCTTGATTTTTTATTGTAATTATGTATGCCTAGATTTGTATAGGCTCGGGTTTCCCATAGTTTTGTATATTGTAACTATTTTTTTACATAATACACATATATATTCTCCTCTTCTCCCTCTTTATAATATCAATATTTATTAGGATGATTACATACTTCCACTCTTAATATCAAAATAATTGTGCATTTATTATTATTCCAGAGAACGTAATTGGTGGACGACTAACCGTCCGACTCATGGCGATTATTGGGCTTATCCACCTCACCATTGACTGTCTTCTATGACGGTGTTTTGCACTGTTAAATGTATAAGGAAATAAACTTGCACTTCTGCAGCTATAGTTTTAGCCAGTCGTAAGCATTTCACCCTAATAATTTGTATACTCGTCCGACTGATGGAGCTTATTGGGCACAATCAACTCACCGCTATGTTAGGGATGGTAGCATCAGAGCACGAAAAATAATCTAGAAACAAGAAATCAAAACCTAAACATGAAGATGAAAAACACGAGGATTTTAACGTGTTTCGGCATAACTTGTCTACATCCACGAGCCAACCTAGACTACATCTTTATTTCTCAATAAGTACATCAATCATTTACATGAGTGGGTTCTCATATTTATAATGGTGGAAAAGTCTAAAATCCTAACAAATTAGGAAAACAATCTTAATTAACAAAGGGAATAAATCCTAAACACAATAGGAAATAATTCTAATCATACTAGGATTTAAATATGCCAAAATCCGCCAATTTGCACCCCAAGACAAGAATTCTCGCCAGAAAAATGTGTACATCCGCACTTGGGCGCCGCCGGCCCCGCGCTTGGGCGCCCCTGCCAGTGCCTGACACTGCTCCGATCTCGGCTCTATTTTGGCTCAATTTCCTTGACATTTTCCTTGGATATTTGAAATCATTTCCGCACAAACCCATCAATCTCCCACTTGGAGAATGATCTTCGAATTCTCGAACATAACTTGAACCATCACTTTACTCTTCCTAAGTGAACTTTAGTCTAGTCGACACATCCCCAAACCCAATGGAGATCAAACCCCGAGACCTTTCCATGTCTCATCAAATCATTCGTCCACTAGTGTCACCTACTTGACGAACTCTCTCTGTGAACATCGCTCCCCCTTTTGAACCCTAGCCACTACCCTATTCTTTTGGTGATTAACCAACTCCTGAATACCGTGGCATATCCATCTTGGTCCAATTGACCCTCGGATATAGGTTACTCTGAAACCCGAACATGTCACACTTAAACTGCCTCGGTCTACCCGTCCACTGACATCTTTTAACGAAGGACTTTTTCAACGGCAATCTAGAATCCCTCATTTTTCTGCTCTCTGCCCTACATGAGCTATGTCTGATCCATCCGCCAACTCGATTTTTCAGTGGCTAACTCGGGCCACTGACATATCTGCTCGAGCTCCCACTCCACGAGCTATGTCACATCCCTTTGCCAATAAACTCGATGCTCTGCAAATCTACCTACCCGATTTTTGCATCCTACCATTATGCCTTCCGACTCCACAGTCAACCACTCCCGGCACCGCTTCCTGTCCTTATGGTTTCTCTTTACGTGGTCATGGCTCCACACTCTTGTCCTCTGGTCTCTCGACTACACGGCTCTACCCTCTCGGTTACCGATTCTATCATTCTGACCTCTGGCTCGGTGGATTTGCTTTCTTGTCACCATAGCTCTGCCCCCTTGATCTCTAGCAATTCGTTCATCCCTCTTGGAAATACTATTTTGCTCTCTGACCTCTGTCTCTACAGATCTACCTTCAACTCTGCAACTACTCCCACTAGCTTCGTGTCTACCCACCTGGTAACACAAATCTACCTCTGCTGGCACCACGATTTTCCAACATTTTCTCGTTAACGTTCAACGGGATTAATCTTCTTTGGTTGACGATCTACCCGATCTCATCCTCCTCTGTCATCTTTTTCGTCTTCACCATGACCTCAATTCGTGCTCTTTGCAACGAAATCATTGAGCTTGATTATTCTTCCTTCTCCTACCATCGTTCCCACGACGAAATCCGTGTTTAGCCAAAAACACTTCCCCATAGATCTAGGTCTAAGACGTCTCCTAAATCTACAACCTATGGCTCTATACCAGTTGTTAGGGATGATAGCATCAGAGCACGAAAAATAATCAAGAAACAAGAAAACTAAGCCTAAACATGAAGATAAAAAACCCGAGGATTTTAATGTGGTTCGGCATAACTTGCCTATATCCTCGAGCCAATTTAGACTACATCTTTATTTCTCAATAAGTACATCAATCATTTACAAGAGTGAGTTCTCATATTTATAATGGTGGAGAAGTCTAAAACCCTAACAAATTAGGAAAATAATTCTAATTAACAAAGGGAATAATTCCTAAACACAAAAGGAAATAATTCTAATCATACTAGGATTCAAATATGCCAAAATCCGCCAACTTGCACCCCAAGACAAGAATTCTCCCCAAAAAAATGCGTACAGCCGCCCACATCCGTGCCTGGGCGCTCCCGCCAGTGCCTGACACTGCTCCGATCCATTTTTCCATTCCTTTGCCATTCCGGTCTATTCCGACCCTTATTTCAACCTCGGGTCTACCCCGACCCATCTCGGCTCTATTTTGTCTTCCTTTTGGGTCAATTTCCTTGGCATTTTCCTTGGCTATTTGAAATCATCTCCACACAAACCCATCACGCTGACCGTCTTCTAAGACGGTGCTTTCCATTGCTAAGTATATAAGGAAATAAAGTTGCACTTCTACAACTATAGTTTTTAGCTCCTAATCCTAGTATGAGCGAGGTTATGGTATCGAGTGTCCTAGGTTGGTGCAGGGGGTGATTATGCATTTATTATCAGTATCATCCTTTATCTTGAAAGAACGTAATTAGGCAAGGACTACTCGTCTGACCTATGGTGCTTATGGGGTGCAACAACCTCATCGCCGACCGTCGCCTAGGACGGTCCTTTATGCTACTAAGTATATAAACAAATATGCCGTCGCTTAGGACGATCCTTTGTGCTGCCAAGTATATAAACAAATAAAATACCTCTACTATTAGCTATAATTTTTAGACCAATGATAAGTGTTTAATCCTAACAATGACCAACACTCCTCGTGTAACTTATATCACTTTCCTATCTCCCTTGATCAACCCTTATACCCCTTTTTCTCACCCCACCAAATACACTCTCAACAGAGGCAACATTGCTTTTGTAGGCGAGGAAGGACAAAGGAGGCAAGAAGGTGCTTTAGTGTGAGCGTCGAGGCAACGACATTGGCTTGGTCAGAAGAAGCGCCTTAGGGTGATCATGGGGTGGAGAGGACAACTACGAGAGGCGGCGCTTGCGATGCTAATGGGGGCATGGGTTTTGGGGGTTAAGGATGTGAGGTGGTTGGTTGGGGGGCGGGCTTGTGGGAAGTAGATGAAGTGTTCTTTTTTTCCTTATATTTATTTATTTATTAACTTGTATTATGATGTTGCTCCTAAATCGACCAATTTGTATTAATATTAAAATTTCAGTATAAACTTAAATATGATAGGTCCTTATATGTTGTTTCATAATTATTTAGGTTACAACAAAATATTCACTCCTTATTTTATATTACTTCTTTTATTTTAAAAGAAAAATAGCCGCGTGACATATCCAGCATCTGATGTTCGTACAGCAGTATCCACAACCCCTTTATGAGCTCCATATATAGCAAGAAATGATATATATTCTGTTATAGAAAGCCCTTTATATAAATTTGCTTTGAATGGGCTAAACAACCATTTGTCCTTGAGGGTCAGGTTTAGATGCTACATGTAGAAAATCAAATATTGAGTCATGCAAACACATATTAAAATTCGCATAGAGATACACATGATAGTTTAGATAGACAACATAACGATTATGTCCCTCTTCATCGGTTCTCTGGTTACGTGATAACTCTTTATCTTTTTGATTTGGTAGGTTTCAGAATAAACGATCTATACATAGAATCTCATTTCACAGTTGAGTTTGAGACTGCTTGACTTCTTGCAATTGACCTACGGACATTAGTTTCTTATAAACCGACTTCCTGTCCTTACAGTGCTAGATCCTCTTTTAAAGAATAAATCAATACTAGCAAAGAAAGAATTCCATTTACTGCTAGGTCTTCAAACGTATACTCAATTTAAAGTAAGTAAACATAATTCCATTTCCTCTCCGAAAAGCTGTATTCGATGTAAGTCGTATGTTTGGAGAGCAAAAAATGAAAATATGTGTTGGTAAAACTCCAGACGGACTGAGAAAGTTTTGAAATTTGGTTCAGTACTTGATATGGATTTTGGAAATATCACTATTCCAGTTTGTAGAATACATTTCTATCGGTGACAATCTCCTCCGTATACACTTAAATTCATTCAAATTGTCTCAAATTGACATAAATTCAATTTCACACTTCATTATTAAGAGGTCAGCAATATATCGCAAACAATATAATTAAGTATTAAAAGTTTACAAGTTATACCCTTCAATTTTACGTAAGGGGTAATGTCACTTTAAGTCCCTCAATTTTAAATTTAGTATCACTTTAGTCCCTCTACTTTCAATTACGTCAATTGAGTCCCTCAACTCAACAATTTGTTTCACCTTTATCCCTCAACTCAACAATTACGTCAAGTGGAACTCAAAAGTTGAATTGACACTTTTATCCTTAAAAAATGACATGTGTGTGGCACGTCACCAATTTTCTGGTCAAAATTGACCGGAAATTGGTCACAAGGACTACATTGAAACTCCTATTATACCCGTATACTACATGGTATATACGTATAGTTGTAAAAACTCTCGTTTCACATATAAATTCTGAATTTAACGAATAATACTCGTACTTTTGAGTTGAACCGTTTAGTACACGTATTTTACTTATCACGTATTATACTGTTGGGTTGACTCATTCCCTCGGGTGGCTCGTGGCAGCGGAAATTAAAATTTTACAAATGTAAACGTACAACCACCAGAAAACAGGAATATGGAATTGGTTTGATCGAATTTGATGAGGAGGTAAACGAAATTATACCTTTCGAAAATTTTGTTTCACCTCGTACTTTGGATCTCAGCAACCCTGTGGTGCAAATCCACACAATTTCCCTTGGGTGAGAAATTGCCCGTCGTCTTTTCGTATCTCCCGGTTTAGAGTGCCCAAGCGTCGCACCTCTAAGATGTATCCACACCTCGTTCAAGTCACCAACCGTCTTGCCTTGCGTGCTAGACAACAAAACGATTCTAAGCTTAACTTAGGCTTGATTATGTGAAGGGTAGGAATATTTTCTAAGTCGTTTAATTCAACACATGAATAGAACGACGTCTTGTTGGAAAGAGGAGAGAGGTGGCCGATTTTTAGGTTTAGTGAGGGGCGAATTTTCCAGCAATTCTTGATTAATTATTTTAGTCTTTTTCATCTCTTATTTAAAGGTGAAGATTACCTAGAGTCCTATTAGGAAAAGAAAACTTCCTTTCTCCTAAACTCTCTAGTAATCCTCATCCTATGACGACTTGGAGGAGGGGAAAACTCTTTTCCTCCTCCACCACATAAAAAAAATGCCCCCTCCCTTATCTTTAACTCATAAAATCGGTCAACACAAGTAAATTGGATTTAGGATTTAATTTTGACTTCTCAATTTAATTATAGGCTCAACCCATCAATTAAATACAAGTCAAATTAAATCTAACCAACAAATTCCAATATTATTTAACTTGGGCTCCACCCAATTAAATAAAATACTTGGACTCCACTAGGTCCATTAATTTAATTAATTCTACAAGATTAATTAAAAGAGTAAAATTAATTGAATCTTTCAATTAATTTATATTCCATATTAGGAAAGTACTACAGTTTCCTAATTCCTTCAATTTCCTCGAAATTATTTAATCACATCTATTCAAGCAGTGACTCTCTCGGGTTAGTGTGTGACCCCTTAGGCTCGTTTCTATCTAGTAGTAAGTACACTTTGCCACAGTACTAGTGTACCTTCCTAAAATGGAAAGTACTAGATTAAATCAATCTTTTGATTTAATCAAGCCTCGAATTAGTCACCAAGCTAATTCTCGGCACTTACAAATCGCGGCTGCCCACCTAGCATACGGTCCCGAAGATCTAGATAAAACGAAAGTAAAGATACGCCTTTTGCGATCTTGATCCTCGCATAAGTAAGATCCCTCTATCTAATCTCTCGATTGAATCTAGAGCAGTGGCTAAGGTCGAAGCTCTATTCATTCAATACTATGTTTCCCACATTATGTGAAATCAAATTCGACTATCTAAACGAGGAAACCCTACGCCTCTTTAGATATCATACTTCGGCCGAAGATTCCTTAAGTCGATTCACTATGTAACCATAGGAGATTAACCGACTGGCTAATGTCAGAGATAGATTCCTCTCGATTCTCATGTGCCTTACTACGTAAGACGTGCATGTCTGAGTTTGCCCATATTCGATCATCTAAAGTGATCATGCAACAAATCAAGAACATGCGCGGTTACACATAAGACATCCAATGGAATCTTAGGTCCATAAGGATTACTCTTATACTACAAGACCACTGGAAGTTCCACATTCGACTGGGAATCCATTTTAGGAACTTCCATGGGGTTGTTCAGTTCGCCCATTACCACAATGGCAACCCTCATATATGCATTGGCTTTCACCGTGCCAGTATCTATGGAACCAGATACACTTCTCCCAGAGTATGCATCATATGAGCAAGTCTTTTAGGTTGCATCGATATCCCTTTATCTCGATGAACCTTTTTACGACTTGGAACAATGTTCAAAGATCACAGCCTTCGAGACATATTCCATCATTGCCACACCCAATGTGCAATGATGTCCCATAGCTATGTGTGATCCTTCGGGACTTTATTCTAAGCCAAAGTAAAAACTAATTTTAGAATAAAGACATGCCACACATTTAAAAAGAGATTGACTTTATTTATAAGAAAACAATTGTTCAACTCTAGAGTTACTATTACAAAGAATATAAAGGCGCCCAATAATTGGTGCGCCGGGCACTAACTCTAACATATACTTGATGAATAATACTCAAGTTTTACCAAAAAAAAAAATTATTTGAGAATTGAAAATTATTATTAATTTTTATAAGTACAAATTGAGTATTATACAGTAAAAAACTATGAGCCTTAATAATTTATAAAAATATTAATTATTATCAACTAGTAATTCATTTAAAATATTATTTTTATAAATTAAAAACTAATACAATAATATATCTTACAATTTAATATAAAATAATCTACATTTTACTCCTGAATACTTCATTTGTATTTGTATCATACTCGTATATCTACGAATCTGTTTATTTCTCATTCCCGTAGTTTTTGGCCAATTTTTCACAGTAAGTTTCAATAATTTTGTAAGTTACATGTATTAAATGACGAATTTTTCATGTTCCGTGTTTAACTAACTAGGGTCACAGAGTACCAAAAGTGAGAAAATTTGAGCATTTTTGTACCAAAAGTGAGATTCATAAGCCAATGGTACCAAAAGTGAGAATATTTAAACACTTTCGTACCAAAGTTGAGATTTACTAAACCAATGGTACCAAAAGTGAGAAAATCTAAGTACTTCTGTACCAAAAGTGAGATTCACTAAACCAATGGTACCAAAAGTAAACTTTTGACCATTTATGGGATTTTCACGTTAGAGAAAATACAACTGATCAAGGTGAGGGTAAAGTAGAAAGTTTGCAAAAAACAATTTGATGATGTTAGCAAATTCCTTTAAGTTTATTAATGGGGAGGGATAATTGCATCAACCTCCCCTGAACTATGATCATTTAGCATCTACACCCCTCATGTTTGCAATATTGGCATGAACCTCCTCTCCTTCACCTTTTCATTAAATTAACTAGCTATGGACTAAAATGCCCTTCATTATTGAATTAAAATATTGAATGGTACTTAATAATTTGTTGGAGAATGAAAATATTCCAAAAAATCCATTAAATGACATTGTAATAAACACAAAAAATAAATCATATGTACTTTTTAGAATATATCTCTGAGACTCTTAAACCATAAATGAATCAAAAACCTTTGGCTACTTTTATTTGTAAATTTAAATACTAACATAATAATAATAATTAAAAAAATTTAACTTAAAACTATAGTATAAATAAATTACAAATTAATGAAAACCAATATAACTAGAATAGCAACAGAATGCTCACACACATTTGTAATTATATATATTCATGAATTTTACTTAGTTGAAAGAAAATAAAAATTCAAAGTATCATCCTAAATCATCAATCATGAATATGAAATTATACTAAATAAAATATGAAAATAGAAGCATTAAACAAATTGATTGGATATTCCAATAGAAATAAACTACGGTGTAACAAGTAAAAATAGCACAATTTAAATATAAATACTTTTACATGATAAATTATTCACGAAATTAGGAAATATATATTTTATTAATTTAAGGTTTAAAGATGTTAGATTTATTTCTAGAAAAATTTAATTTCGGATTCTTTATTATTTAATTTTATTACAAATTCATTTAATGACATTTTGACAACTTTTCATTAAACAAAACCTTTTTAATTCAAAAGTAAAGGGTATTATTGTCTTTAGCTTGTAAAGTCAATGAAAAAGTTAAAGAAGAGGATGTATATACCAATATACCAAATGTGAGGGGGTGTGGATGCCAATTACCTATAATTCAAGGGAGATCAATGCAATTCTCCCTTAACGGGGAAGATACATGGTTATATATAAGATAACTGTTGTTGACAGCGCGTGGAGATAATAATTTCATTAAATAAAGAATAGTCAATATAATTAGGGATTATTGCCTAATACACCCCTGTGAAACACGAATAGGGATGGCAACGGGGCGGGTATTGCAGGACTCGTTACCCGCCCCGTTAAGGATTTTTTATACCGGGACCCGGTCAATACCCGCCCCTCCCCGGACCTGGCGAGTCAGGGTCCTACCGGCTAGACCCGGCCGAATATTTTTTTATTTTTTTTTAGTCTATTTTATTGTCACAAACGCATTCAAAACATATAAAATAAATAAATTACATCGAATTGATGATTCAATGTAAACAAATTCACTACAAGTCATTCGATACTTAAATGCAAAAAAAAATTCAAAACAACTAAACAAGTACAAAGTTTAAAAAAATTAGATATATAATTATTGAGGGCTTGTTGTTGAAGGGTAAAATGATTGAGAGCATTTTTTTGGTATAATTTATAAATACTAATAAATATTAATAATAATTAGATATATAAAATTAAAAAAAAATTATGTTAATAGACCGGGGCGGGTATCGACTGGACTTGTTACCCGCCCCGGACCCTGCCGGGTCTTGAATTTTGATACCCGGCCCCGGCCCCATTTTTTTGGACTCATACCCGCCCCAATAGGGGTGGGTACTCGTTAGACCCGGCCCCATTGTCATCCCTAAATACGAAACCTGCATACATCTCTCTGTGTTAAAAAAATAACCTAAAATGCCTCTGCGATAATTTTTAGATCGCACTCTCCCTTTCCGTTAGTCTTCACTAACGCCGTTAGTCTTCCGTTAGTTTCCTTGTGTAAAAAATTTCTGAAAATCAAGAAAAACAGAAAATAAAACTAACAAATCAGGAAAAAAATTATAAATTTAATTAAAGATATTTAAAAATTTCTGAAAAATTTAAAAATCATCGTAAAATAGGCATAAAGTTTTCTTGAAAATAAAAAAGAATCAAATCAAAATAAGAAAAATAAAAAACAAATTCAGAACATAACAAATTATTAAAAAAGTGAAATTCAAATCTATATAAATATATACTTTTTATAATTTAAATACAAAATATATTAATATATATATATATATAAATATACAGTATACATATACATATACAAATACAGGTGAACTTATAGGGGTTTTGGGCGGAGGAGATTTATGGGTTTTGGCGAAAGAGCTATGGGGGGCGGCGGAGGTGGGTGATTCACATGGACAGCGGAGTTGTGGGCAGTGCAGATGAGCAAATTTGCAGAGACGACGGAGCTGTCGGCGGCAGGGACGAGCTGATTTGCAGACGGCGCAGTTGTGGGCAGATTTATCGTGGGCGGGTGATGGCGGTAGGAGGTGTTGCGATAGATTCTACGATGGTCGTGGCAGCAGGGGTGGGTGGTTTAGCGGTGGCGGGGTGGTGGTGCCTGAATTGATAGGGAATAAGAAGTGAAAAAAAAAGGAAAAAAGAAAAGAAAAAAGAAAAAAAGGAGAAAAAAGGACTTGGGCTTGGGCTTGGATCACCCGGATCCAATAATTCTACCCAAATACATCATATCCTACCCAATTTGAATTTTATTTATTTTTGTATTAAAATTGGAGGGATATAATAGGCATTTAACAAGTAAATTTAACACAAAAAACTAATCCACTCTCAGCCCCAGCGAGTGTACAACACTCTCCATTAGTTTCTAATGGATAGGGGTTTTCGTGCAGAATTTACAAAATCACAGGGGCATTTTAGGCTATTTTTTTAACACAATAGGGATGCGTGTAGGTTTCATGTTTCACAGGGTACGAAATATAATTTTCCATATAATTAATCCTATCAAATAATTAAGTTTATGTAAAAAATTTATTTTTTAAATTGTTATTCTGGAGAATTTACATAAACAATGATAGAATTGAAATATAATTCTTCTCATTATATACAATTAGTGGCACATAAAAGCATATAACTTATTCTCAATAGGGCGCTGGACATAGGGCTGTAAACGAGCCGAGCTCGAGCCGAGCCTTGTAAAATTTACAGGCTCGAGCTCGAGCTCAAGCTCAACAAGCCCAGTTTTTAGAGCTCGAGCTCGAGCTCGGAACAAATGAGCAAAGCTCGAGCTCGGCTTGTTGGCTCATTCGAGCTCGAGCTCAAGTTCAAGCTCGACTCGTTTGCTCGTTCGAGTTCGAGCCAAGCTCGAAATTTTGGCTAACAAAAATATACCATGTAAATGAAAAGTTATGATTCTGAGTCTTTGTATTTCTATATAACGTTCTAATTTTAAGTTTAGAGTTTATGGTTTAGAACTTAGGGTTAAGGTTTAGGGTTTAGGACTTAAGGTTTAGGGTTATATCTTATATTAGTTTTCCCTTTTTTTCTTAATCATCGTAACAAAACTAGAATTTTGGTATAACTCGACAAGTCTTAAATTTCACAACTTAAGTAGTTATTTAGTATAGTTCAGGAAAAAAAAATGGATAGGGTTTAGGACTTAAGGTTTAGGGTTTAGGGTTCTATCTTGTATTTGTTTTACCTTTTTTTGCTTAGCTATCGTAACAAAACTAAAGTTTTGGTATAACTCGACAAGTTTTAAATTTCACAATTTAATTAGTTATTCATTATAGTTCAGAAAAAAGAATTACAAAAATATATGCGTATTATTACAAATTTCTTTATGAGAATATGACAAATGAACAATGTGAAGCCAATAGTTTGATTGGATGAAATATTATGGTTAAGAATGAAAAATTTAGATGAAAAAGTACTTTTATAATTTTTTTAAATATATTATTTCATGATTTCTTAATTATTATTATTGCAATACTATTAGTATATATATATATATATATATATATATATATAACACAAATGAAAGTTGGCAGTTAACACTTAGCAGGTGAAGTGTCTATTCAGTATTATTTTTTATTATAAAGAATGTATAATTTTGAATATAATAAGTAAACACAAGTATATATATATATATATATATATATATATATATATAATATGTAAATTAACATTAAAAGCTCGTGAGCCTGCTCGCGAGCTTATGAACACCTAAGTGGAAGCTCGAGCTCAGTTCATCAATAAGCTCGAGCTCGCGAAGCTCGGCTCGAGCTCAAGACATCTCGAGCTTGAGTCGAGCTTTAATCGAGCTAGCTCGTGAGCAGGCTCGGCTTGCCTTACACCCCTAGCTGGACATGCCAGTCGCTCCCGCAACTTAGGATAAATAAAAAATTTACATGTAAGTTAAATGGAATTAGAAGTGTTATTCTTCTTCAAATTACGAAGTCACCCTTTAGGGTAGTCATACTCATAATAGCCATCCCTACTGTTGGGTTTGTGGAGACCGATTGATACAAAGGATTGTGCAAAGTCAATAAAGTTAAGAAAGTAGCCAAGAAAAAGGGGTCTCGGGTGGTTAAAGGGGGTTTGACCGTGGTCAACGCGGGTTTGACCACGTGAATAGTGACTTGGAGCAACGAAGTTATTTCCTAAGTGGTTTTGGCTTGGATTTGGTAATTAACTTGTATTAGGAGTGTTTTCCTAATTACCTAGTAATAGGATTGTGTTTCCTATTTAGATTAGGTTTTAATTTTCTTGTGTATCAAGACTCTTCACTTATAAATAGAGGCTTGTAATCATTGTATTTGGTTGATTCACTTATTGAGAAATGAAAATGTAGTCTAGGTTGGCTCGTGGATGTAGGCAATTATGCCGAACTACGTTAAAATCCTCGTGTTTTTCATCTTTATGTTTAGGCTTAGATTTATTGTTTCTTGATTATTTTTTATGCTCTGATGCTACCATCCCTAACAACTGGTATCAGAGCCATAGGTTGTAAATTTACGAGACGTTTTAGATCTAGATCTATGGGGAAGCATTTTTAGTTAAACGCGGATTTCGTCGTGGGAACGATGGTAAAAGATGGAAGAGTAATCAAGCTCGACAATTTCGTTGCAGGGAGCATGAATTGAGGTCGTGGTGAAGCTGGAGAAGATAATAAAGGAGGATGGGGTCTGTTAGATCACCAACCAAAAAAAAAAGAGTAATTCCATTGAATGTTAACGAGAAAATGTTGAAAAATCGTGGTGCCAGCAGATAGGCAGATTTGCAGCAACAGAGGCAGATTTGTGTTGCCAGGTAGGTAAACACAAAGCCAGTAGGAGCAGTTGCAGTGTCGGGGGCAGATCCGTAGAGCCAGAGATCAAGTAGGCAGACTCGCATTGCCGAGAGGGTGAAAGAACGCGCAAGCCGGGGACCAAGGGGTAGCATTACGGTGCTAAGAAAGCAAATCCACATAGCCAAAGGCAAGATGGCAGAAGATGCATAGGCCGAGAGCCGGGGTGGGAGGACTGTGGAGACATGACCACGTAGAAAGAAACCATGAAGGTAGGAAACGGCGCTTGGAGGGGCTGACTGTGGAGCTAGAAGTCATGGTGGCAGGATGTGAAGTCGGGTAGGCAGATTCGCAGAGCCGAGGGGGTTTTTTGTTGGCGGATGGATCGAACATAGCTTGTGTAGTGGGAGCATTAAGCAGATATGTGGGGGATCTGAGTTGCCATTGAAAAACCAAAGATATTGGCATAGGGATGTGACATAGCTTGTGCAGTGGGAGCATCAAGCAGAGATGTCTGTGACCCGAGATAGTCGTTGGAATCAGTCTCCAAGTGGGAGATTGTTGGGTTTGTGGAGACCGATTGATACAAAGGATTGTGAAAAGTTAATAAAGTAAAGAAAGAAGCCAAGAAAAAGGGGTCTCGGGTGGTCAAAGGGGGTTTGACCAAGTCAACCGCGTAGTCAATGTGGGTTTGACCGCGTGAATAGTGACTTGGAGCAAGGAATTGTTATTTCCTAAGTGGTTTTGGCTTGGATTTGGTAATTGACTTGTATTAGGAGTGTTTTCTTAGTTACCTAGTAATAGGATTGTGTTTCCTATTTAGATTAGATTTTAATTTTCTTGTGTATCAAGACTCTTCAGTTATAAATAAGGCTTGTAATCATTGTATTTGGTTGATTCACTTATTGAGAAATAAAGATGTAGTTTAGGTTGGCTCGTAGATGTAGGCAATTATCCCGAACCACGTTAAAATCCTTGTGTTTTTCATCTTTATGTTTAGGCTTAGATTTATTGTTTCTTGATTATTTTTTGTGCTATGATGCTACCATCCCTAACACCTACCTCAAAAATAAAATCCCTAACTCGCATTAAGGATAATAATACATAGATCAATAAATGTGTGTGTGTGTGCAGTCATTAATTCATTTTGTTTATTTTATAAATCAACTCCTCTTGCATTTATTTTTTTGAGACAATGCTTGTCTCTCTAATACCATAAAATACTTCACAAGTATTGTAAAATAATAAAAAAAAAATTATAGGGATAATTACACTCACACCTCCTCAATAATAGGGTAATTACACAAACTTTTCCTCACTAATTGATAATTACAAACACACCTCCTCATGTTATAGATTTTTTACAATTGCAACTCTGTGTGTAACAATTTTTACAATTGTACCCCTTGTAAACATTGCAAATAGACCCCGAGGAGGTGTGTTTGTAATTATCAATTAGTGAGTAGGAAAAATTTGTGTAATTACCCCATCATTGAGCGAGTGTGAGTGTAATTATCCCAAAATTCTATAAAAAAACGGAGATTGGAGATAATATTCTCAAATCTCAATTCATGATAAAAACAAATTATGTCCAGAAAATGGCATAGCGTGATGGTTAGTCATGTCTCTCGAAGACCGTCAAAACAATTATTATTGAGTTAAAACCTAGGGCAGGGGAATCCGTTGTTGTTTTCTGGGTAAAGGGGACGTCCGAGAGTGATACCTTTACCAAGGACCGGTCAAACTCGTTGGATTCTCTGTTTTTGTTTTTCCAACTTTAAATACTTTTAACCCCACGCATATACAACACACACATGTAGGTGCATATTGGAATTAATAAGCTTATCCATTGAGAAACAATGGATTTATACACTTGACGTGTGATGTTGTCAATATATTTAATCGGGCCAAGAAGGGTCATTCATCCTCAAAATGTTGACAATCACTCGTACAAAAGGGTCTTCAATGTTGAATTGTTGCTAAATTACTGAAATGTGGGTTTGATTTCCCAAGTTGTTCACATATATCTGTATCTATTGAAATGATCAAACCATATCATTGTTTAGATTAGTCATGCAGCTCAAATCGAATATTGCTTTTGATAGGAATAATATTCAATTAAAGTAAGGATTAGTTACACTTGATATCTCTCTTATATAGTGTAATTAGATATCAATCCGCTTGTTTTTGGTCAATATTATAATAAAATCTTACATTGAACCTCATCTGATTAATGACCATTAGTCAAGCATAACGGAAAGTGTGAAATGTCAATCTTATCCCTATTTTTAAAAAAATAAAAAATAGTTAAAAAAAGTTTGATTACATTAGTCCCCTCCTTATTTAAGGTAATGGCAATGCAGTTCACTTTATTGAATCATATAACACACACATCTCTCGTATAATAAAACCTTACATTCAACCTCCTACAAATAACTTCTGTTGTTTTCTTTTTCCCTTTTATATATTTTCCATAATATACTTTTTTAAATTTCCTTTTTATTATAACCTTATATATATATATATGTTTTCTTTCAACTTATTGTAATTTACCAATTGGTTTGATATTTTTGACAACTTACTATTTTTGATTTAATTGTATTGAATTATGATATTGCTTCTAAAATAAAGAGAAACTCGGTATTTGTTTTCATTTTCTAAAAAAATATAAATCTGAATTTTCACTTCATTACCAAGATGTTAACAATCTTTTAACGAAAACATATATTTAAAACTAAATTAAAAGTTACAATCGCATCTTGTTTAATATGAAAATTACATTCACCCCTCAAGGGCAAAATAGAAAATTTAAAAATATTTTTTTATGATGTCAACAATTTTCGTTAGATTTTTAAGTGAAGGGAGCAATTATAAGGCTTTATTATAAAAGCGGGATATTGTTATGTGCTCAAAATAAGCAAATTTGACTGTAATTACAGTAAATAAGAGGGATTATTTGTGTAATTATCCCTTAAAAGTAAATGTTCAGTGCATTGACAAAGTGTATAACATAGAGAAGGTATAAGAATTATACAGTCGGGTTTGGGCCGTTTCATGTCAACAATTCAACCAGACCCAATATATACATGCTGATACACCCAAAATCAAATAATTGTATTTTGCGGCTGAGCGTTTTTGGGAGATTGGGTTAACATGTATGTAAAACTCAATTATATCCACTTACAACTTAACTTATTTTGTGTTCCAACTAAGATAAATGATGATAGTTCAAATTTAAATAGGTCACTATTATTCAATGTCAAAAGTGACGGGTTTGGTGAAGTCGGATCAAAATAAGGTCAAGAAGAGGAGCCAAAATAGAGCCAAGATGGGTTGGGGTTGACCGGGATCGCAAAAGGATAAAAAGGAGTCGAAAAATTGAAGTCAAGGAGCGCAGGCGCTGATCATGGCGCCCAGACGCCGTCATGGGCACCACCTTGATGGCGCCTAAGAGCCCCAGATAGAATGGTGGCACCCAGGCGCCACTGTATGGAAGGTACCATTTCGATGTGTTTCGATTATTCCAAACAAGAGAAGTTTGATGCTTTTGAATTCATTGTATTAATTCCACTTCCTACTCGTAGTATGCTCTTTACGATCTCGACTTATGATTCAATTGCAATGTATTTAGCTATTGAGCCTCAAAGTTTATGTTTTTATGTGATTGCAGTCTTTTAGTAAGCGTATATAAGCAGCTTTTTAGTGTAAAAGCAATTCTTTAGTGGTCGCACCGAAAGGGCCTGGGCGCGAGCAACGCGCAAACAACGCATTTTGAGAGGTATTCCCCTGTATTTTAGGTCCTATCTTGTATGGAATTATTTTCTAATTGTTTTGGTGGGTCTTTTGACATGTTTTGAGTCCTATCTTGTATGAAATTGTTTTCTAATTGTTTGGGATGTATTCCCATGTATGTTAGGATTAGTTTCCCTACTTAGATTAGGTTTTGACTCTTGTAACTCTATAAATATTAGAACCCACTCTTTTAAACATTGAATCACTTTGAGAGTTGAAATAAAAGATCTAGTTGGAGGTGGTTTTTTCCCTTGATTGGGTTTCCACCATAAATTTTTTGTCTTCTTTATTGCTTTTGTTTCCCATATTTTTCCGTTGTTGTTTCACCATTAAAAGCCTTGATTCCTAACAATTGGAATCAAGAGCCTAGGGTTTAAGTTTTAGGAGACGTCTTAGAACTAGATTTGTGGGTAAACACGAGAGCTTAGATTAGCTTTGAGATTTTTGTCGAGTGGGAACTATGGCTGGTGGTGAGGGAAAACTTAAGATAGATAGGTATGATGGCAGGGATTTTGAGTTTTGGAAGATGCAGATAGAGGATTATCTGTATCAGAAAAATCTACACGAACCGTTGACTGGAAAAAAGCCGACAAAGATGACGGATGAAGATTGGGCGTTGCTAGATCGCCAAGCTCTAGGTGTGGTTCAGTTGACGCTGGCGAGGAATGTTGCTTTCAACATCATTAGAGAGAAGAATACAGTGGGTCTGATGGAGGCGCTATCAAATATGTACGAGAAGCCATCCACCTCGAATAAGACATATTCGATGTGTAGATTATTTAATTTGAGGATGGGTGAAGGTGGATCTGTGATGGATCACATCAACGAATTCAAATGATTTTGACTCAGTTGAGTTCGATAGAAATCACGTTCGATGATGAGATCCAAGCTTTGATCCTACTTTCATCCTTGCCTGATAGTTGGAGTGCAATTGTGAATGGGGTGAGTAGTTCTTCCGGGGATAAGACTCTGAAGCTTCAAGAAATTCATGATATGATTCTGAGCGAGGATATTCGCAGGAAAGAATCTGGGGAAATTATGCCAGGAGCCTCAAGTGTCGAAGGAAGAAGCAGTCAAAACAGTCACCGGGGAAACGCAAGGAGGAAGTGGGATGCTTTAATTGCGGGGAATACGGGCACTACCAAAACACGTGCAAGGAGCCAAAGAAATACAGGAACAAAAAGCAAGATAAAGGATCCGTGAGTACCGTGACGGGGGATCATGGTGATGCTTTGGTTTGTTGTACCGAGGATTCAAGGGGTACTTGGATTTTGGACTCAAATGCATCCTATCACTCTACATTGGGGGAAAGAATGTTACCAAATATGTTTTCGGTAAGTTTGGAAAGGTTTGTCTAGGTGGAGACGAAACCTTGAACACAGTAGGTAAGGGTGATGGACATCGAGGATGCTAACGGAGTGAGACTCAAGTTGAGTGAGGTGAGACATGTTCCGGGTCTTAGGAAGAACCTTATATTCGTGGGTCAGTTGGATCGAGAGGGATATACCACAGTATTCAGTGGTGGATCTTGGGTGATCACCAAAGAGAATAGAATAGTGGCAAGTGATTCGAGAAAGAGAACATTGTACACGTTGGGAAAGAAGAGAGAGTCCATCAAGTGGGGGTCACTTGAGCCGGATGAATTGATGGGGCATGGAGATGCCTCGATTGATCTCCATTGAGTTTGGAGATGTTCCAACTAGATCCGTTCTTTTCACTTAGGAGAAGTGGAAAAGTTTTTTGGGTTCAAGTTTGAGTTTGGGTTGTTTTGATCAGTCTCCAAGTGGGAGATTGATGGGTTTGGTGGAGTCGGATCAAAATAAGGTCAAGAAGAGGAGCTAAAATAGAGCCAAGAAGGGTCGGGGTTGACCGGGATCTCAAAAGGATAAAAAGGAGTCGAAAAATTCAAGCCAAGGAGCGCAGGCGCAGATTGTGGAGCCCATGCGCCACTTATGGCGCCCAGGCGCCACCATGATGGCGCCTAGGTGCCCCAGACAGAATGGTGGCGCCTAGGCGCCACACAACGCATTTTTTGATGGGTTTTTGTATTTTGGCGGATTTTTTGACATGTTTTGAGTCCTATCTTGTATGAAATTGTTTCCTAATTGTTTGGGATGTATTCCCTAGTATGTGAGGATTAGTTTCCCTACTTAGATTAGGTTTTGACTCTTGTAACTCTATATATATTAGAACCCACTCTTGTAAACATTGAATCACTTTGAGAGTTGAAATAAAAGATCTTGTTGGAGGAGGTTTTTTCCATTGATTGGGTTTCCACCATAAATTCTCTGTCTTCTTTTTTGCTTTTATTTTCTCATATTTTCTTATATTTTTTAGTTGTTGTTTCACCATTGAAAGTCTTGATTCCTAACAAAAAGGAAAGTTTTACAACTGTGGCAAGAAGGGATACTGGGAAAATTAATACTTTGAAACCTCCCATAGACCATGAAATAAAAATTATTGAGGTTAACTTGTCGTTTAATTTGACACCGATTACGTTACTCACGTTTGCAATGATTTGCATGTGATGATAAGAAACAGACAAATAAATGAAGGAGATATGGTCCTGAGGATAGTTAATGGGGTGACGATTGCTTCTAGTGAGTAAAAGTAGATTTATTTTAAGGAATGTTTACTTTGTTCTTGAATTAATAAAGAACCTTTAATCCGTCTCGGTTTTGGACATAAAGAAATTAATTCTTAAAGCATACTTAGAAAACAATATTTATATTCTGAAAATACTACTCTCACTATTCAACGATCGAATAACAAGAACAAACGTAAATCTAATGAGCCACCTCTCACAAACTTATGACACGCACGACTAGGTCACATTTCCAAGGATATGATTCAAAAGTTGTCTAGTTTCCTCGAGTTTTCTAAAGTAGAGGAACTCCCAACTTGTGAAGTCTGTCTCAAGGGAAAGATGACTAAGTCTCCATTTGGTGGCCAAAAGGAGCGTTCCACCGGTATTGGGTTTGTGCCCTCGATGCCAACGAGGAATTAGAGAATAGTGTACTAGTTTATATTGTACAACCTATTAATTATATAAAGGCATTAGTAAGTTGTTCATATATTTCTTAATGCCATTTATAAGTCTTAAATGAACAACTAGTTTATGTGTGTCAAGGAAAACCTTCACACTCCTTATAGTAGTTAAGGAGATGGGCACTGGAAGGGTTTGATACTTGATCACTTAAACGGTTCGCAAGTTGGAGAATCTCAATTGGGCATTGAGATTCGCGTGGACTTGTATGACACATGCTCTGACAAGGAGTGTCAGTCGAACACTATAGGATAATGGGAGTTTATGTCATAGATACATTAATTAGATTAGTGTATTCGAACACAGCTCGTAGTAATCCGATCACATGGGTTTTTACTCAGTGAATGTCAATAATCGGATTACTGATTATGATAGTATGTGTAAGCCTTAGACCTGAGCAATCATGTTGAAGATGTGCTTGTGACATCAAGTCTGTCATTAGAGTAGTTAGATCCAATTCACCCGTTGGTAGTGCCGACCTCGAAGTGCAGCTTGATGGGCAAGTAACAGTCTTAACTAATTAGCAAAATGAAATTCATTATCTCAAAAGTAAACGAGAAGTATCCTATGTGATCATAGGTAAATGAGATTAAAGTCTCTCTCCAGAGCTCATGAACTAACTAGAGTTGGACACTGAGGCTAGTTCGGTAATCTCATGTTACTATGTTTTTTAAGCATAGCATCGAGTCTTGTGAGTTTGACATATTCCATGACTCTCACTCGATTGGGATACGTCAGTGAAGGGCTTCTAGTTATACAGTATTCATAATCTAGAGATTCGTAATGACATAGTCATTTCGTACTCGATTGGGTTACGATATGGGACCACGGTGCTAACTAGGTGTCACCCACATCCTTTGGCATCCTCCCATTGACAATCGAGACGAACTTAGAGAGTCGCGCTAAAGGAATAGATGGGGAAATCATTATTTGTAGTTGGAGGATGTTTTGGTAATTTGTCCTTCGTAATGACGAATTAATTAACTGGACGAATTAATTTAATTAGTTGTTTAATTGGATTAAACATGGTATTAAATTAATTATGTTGATTAGGTCAACTATGATATTAATTAATTATTTAGTTAATTGATTAATTAGAATATTAATTTAATTTGTGTATATTTAATTGGGTTAAATATTAGAGAGTTAAATTAATTGGGCTAAGCTGACTAAGTCAACACAGCCCAATAAATAGGGATGACAATGGGACCGGGTCTAATGAGTACCCGTCCCGGACCCTTCCCTAACGGGACGGGAATGAGTCCAAAAAAAGGGGACCGGGTCCGAGTCCGGGTATCGAAAATCAAGACTCGGCCGAGTCCGGGACGAGAAACGAGTCCAATCGATACCCGTCCCAGACCCGGACCCTCCCGATCCCGGTCCCGATCAAAATAATTATAATATTTTTGAATTATATATATATACATATGTTGTTAGTGTATATATATTATTATATATGTAGTAAATTATATATATATATATATGTTGTTAGTGTATATATATATATATATATATATTATTATATATGTAGTGGTGGACACTTTTGTATAGTGGGAGACAAAAGTGTCCACCTATATACATTGGGGGGAGAAGAATAAAAAAATAGGAAGAAGAAGGAGGAGCCGGTGGGGAGAAGGAAAAAAAAAGGAAGAAGAAGAAGGAGGAGGAGAAGAAGAAGAAAAAGAAAAAAAAGGAAGAAGAAGAAAAAGAAAAAAAAAAGGAAGAAGAAGAAGGGGCGGTCGGGGGGGCAATGGGAAGGACCCGGACCCGCCGGGAAATGACCGGGTCCGGGACGGGTTTGGGCGGGACCGGGTCCGGGTCCAATTTTTTTTTAACGGGACGGGAAATGAGTCCTGCCCAACCCGTCCCATTTCCGTCACGTTGCCATCCCTACCAATAAAAGTCCAATTGGGCCTTAATAAGTGTGTGTTTGGTGGGCTTAGTTGGAGGAATTATTTAATCCTCCAATACAAGCTCTATAGGAACATAACAATTGACAATTCACATAATAGTTGAAAACATTACGTGAAACCCTCCACCAGAAATACGATACAGAGAAAAGAAATTCTCTTCCACTCTCTCTCACTTAGCCGCCTACAGAGATTATAGACGGAGATTTCCTAAGTCAATTCTGACGCGTGATAATCTAGAGACGGGACACATGGACCATTGAACGAAGATTCGCGAGGATTGATTGAATACGCAAAAAGGTAAATTTTTTGTATTCATCTTTTTCATTAAAATCAACAAACAACAAATTGATCTTGGCTTTGGGAATGCGGATATGTTTTAAATTTCCACTGTGCATAATACCAGGATTCCCAACAACTGGTCTGTTAGATTTGATCTACTTAATGTGAGTGTACGAAGGAATTTTTCTTACTTCATAACTTTTACTGATGACTTCTCATGATATAGTTATATGTATATTCGGAGATACAAGTGTGAAGCATTTGATAAGTTAAAGGAGTTCAGACATGTCATAGACAAACAAGTTGGATGAAGTATCAAAGCCCTTTGATCGAATCGCGGGGACGAGTACTTGTCTGAGGAGTTAATAGCTTATTTGAGAGAGCATGGTATACTCTCTTAGTGGACACCGCTTGGAACTGATAGTGTTAGGTGTCCAGCTTGTCATCAGTTGGCTTGGTCTTAGCTCGTAAATAATATAACAGCCTTGTTTTTAATTATATTAATAAACATTTCAGCATCGTTCTTTATCTTTTATGCTTTTAAAAGTTTCGATAGAGTTTTCTTGGATCACTTATGGTTATGGGAGCGTCCGCGCACAAGAGGTGACGATTGTGGAATGCTCTCGAGGGATGTGATTCGAATATCCTGTTCCAAGTAATAAAGACTGTGAGATTATGAGATATCACAGTCTCGCGAAAGACTTAATTGTGTATGACACTCTCATGGGAGAATTTTTTGTTCCATTTGCATTGATCTAGAGGTCAGTGCATGCATAAAAATCCATACTTGAGAAGTATGAGATTGAACAACTCCGTTAGGATTCCATGTTGGTTTTATGTCGAACTTGGATTCCTAGGATTCTTAGGTGTGAGGTTAATCCTCAATGACCTGAGGTGTCATGGCTGCGACGTGTGTAGTCCACTGCACTTTTATCTATTCCATGATTCTCGACTACACTTTTATCTATTCCATGATTCTAGGAGAATCATGAAGTGGAATACTTTGGATGCATTCTGGTTATATAACGAAATAGATGTCACCAATGGGTGATCCATCCAAGGTAGGATATCTAAAACTTTCATGTGTTGTTGTGTAACCTAAATGACCAAGAAAATTTCTGACCTGACCAATGTTTTCTAGAGGTTTTTGGTGGTTTCTGTTTGGTTGACAAGATCATTAGAGTTCCAACATAGTCATAACTTCTAAGTAATTAGAGTTTTGATTGATACTCAAACTCTAGACTCAGACAGAAAATTGAAGGAAAGATTCAACTCACACGAAGATCGCAATCTGATTAGATTTGATGTTAATCACTAGTGTCAAGGTGTTGGGAATCGACATAATAAACAGATATACGTGCAACAAAAATAAATTTCCCAAGTGGTCATCTTGGTTCCCCATAGTCAAGCCATAAAATTGAAAATCCACCTCTTGTAGCAAAGTGGTTGGAGCGGTTATTATCCTTTCCTTGTTCCAACGTCCTCTTTGAATTTCCAGTCCAAGCAACAAAGATGTCACTACCTCTAAATCACCACACTGAAATTGCGGCCAGAAAACTCCTTCTTTTCTTTGTAGAAGATGGGTAGAAGAGAGAGAATAAAGGGGAATCTTTTTGCTTGGAGGCTTATGAGTTAAAATTGTGTCACTAGGTTAACTCACTTAAGTGATACATATATCGCTTAATTAATTAACCAAGCTAAAGACAAGCCCAACCAACTCGACCGTGTACAAACCCCAGGCGTGTTCCCCTAATTTGTCTTGCCTCTAAAATTTTAATTATTTATTTATTCAATAAATTAATTAATTAATAGTATGATTTAATTTGTTAATTTAGTAATTTATTAATTTCTACAACAAACAAATCAATTTATTAATTAAACTTATCATTAAATTAATTATGTCATCTAATGAGTAATTCATAATAATCGATCAACTAATTTACCCAATAAGTTAGCGGTATCAAATACCTAAAATGCCATTCAAGCTACTTCCTTGTTTATTTTGCAACTCCTTTAAGCGCGACTCTTTAGGTTCGTCTCAATTGACAATGGGAGAAAACTAAAGGATATGGGTGATACCTAGCCAGTCAACAGTGTAGACCAAAAGAGAATGAATGATTGGATCATTTCGAACCTTTTCAATTGTGAACACCGTATGAGTATAAACCTTTTGTTCTAGTGTCCCATTCAAGTGAGAGTCATGGACATGTCAAACTCACAGGACTTGACCAACGTTAGGGATGGTAGCATTAGAGCATGAAGAAATAATCAAAAAACAATAAATCTAAGCCTAAACATGAAGATAATCACACAAGAATTTTAATGTGGTTCGGCATAACTTGCCTACATCCACGAGTCAACCTAGACAACATCTTTATTTCTTTCAAAGTGAATCAAATCAATTAGAAGATAGAGTTCTCATATTTATACTAGTGAAGAAGGCTAAACCCTAAAAAATTAGGACTATCAATCTTAAACAACTAGGGAATAATTTCTATCACAATAGGAAATAATTCCAATCAAATTAGGACTCAAGACATGCCAAAAAACCGCCCAGAATGCAAAAAACCCGTCAAAAATGTGTACTAAAAAATTTGGCCGCCCAACAGCGCCACACGACCAGTGTCTGATTTTTGCCTTGGCGCCATAACACCAAATCCAACGCCATGGCGCCACTCGGCCAGAATCTTAGATCCATTTTTTTTGCTTTTAACTTCTATCGCGACCCCAGTCAACCCCGACCATTCTTATCTCTATTTTGGCTCCTCTTCTTGACCCTATTCTGATTTGACTCCATCAAACTCATCAACCTTCCACTTGGAGACTGATCAAAATAAGCCAAACTCAACTCGAACCACCACTTCACTTTTCCAAAGTGAACCTCAATGTAGTCAACACATCCCCAAATACAATGGAGATCAAATTCCGAGACCTCTACATGTCTCGTCAATTCACTCATCCTCTAGTGTCACCCACTTGACGAACTCTCACTTTGAACATCGTTCCTCTCTTTGAACTCTCACCGCTACCCTATTCTTCTGGTGATCAGCCAACTCTTGAATACCGTGGCATAACCATCTTAGTCCATCTAACCCTCGGATATAGATTACTCTAAAATCCAAAACTCATCACAACCCAAACCGCCTCGATCAACCCGTCCACTGACATCCTTCCACCAAGGACTTCTTTTAATGGCAATTCTGGATCAGTCACATATCTGCCCTCTACCCCTGCAGGATTTCTGATCCATTCACCTACTCGGTTTTTCAATGGCCAACTCGGGTCACTAACACATCTGCTCGAGATCCCACTCCACGAGCTATGTCACATCCCTCTACCAAATAAACCCCTCGACTCTGCAACTCTGCCTACTCGGCTTCATATCCTGCCTCCATAACTTCTGACTCCACAATCAACCCGCCATGGCACCGCTTCCTGTCTTCATGGTTTTTCTCTACGTGGTCATGGCTCCACAACCCTGCCCTCTGGTCTCTCGACTACGCGGCTCTACACCCTCTTAGTTACCAATTATGACACTTTAACCTCTGGCTTAGTGAATTTGCTTTCTTAGCACTGTAACTTTGCCGACCCCTGTCTTTGCGACTCGTTCATCCCTCTTGGAAACACGATTTGCCCTTCGACCTCTGCCTTGATGGATCTGCCTCTGGCACCGCAATTGCTCCGACTAGCTTCGTGTTCTACTCACTTGGTAACACAAATTTGCCATTACTGCTACGAATCTGCCTAACTACTGGCACCACGATTTTCCAACGTTTTCTCAATAACATTCAATGGGATTACTCCTCTTTGGTTGCTGATCTAACTGACCCCATCCCCCTCTATCATTTTCTCCTACTTCACCACGACCTCACTGCGTGCTCCCTACAACAAAATCGTCGAGCTTGATTACCCTTCCATCTCCTACCATCTTTCCCACGATGAAATCCGTATTTAACCAACAACACTTCCCCATCGATCTAGATTTAGGAGCTCTTCTAAATCTACAACTTATGGCTCTGATACCAGTTGTCAGGGATGGTAGCATCAGAGCGCGAAGAAATAATCAAAAAACAATAAATCTAAGCTTAAAAATGAATATAACGACAAGAGAATTTTAACGTGGTTCGGCATAACTTGCCTACATCCTCGAGCCAATCTAAACTATATCTTTATTTCTTTCAAAGTGAATCAAATCAATTGCAAGGTAGAGTTCTCATATTTATACTAGTGAAGAAGCCTAAACCCTAACAAATTAGCAATATCAATCCTAAACAACTAGGAAATAATTTCTATCACAATAGAAAATAATTCCAATTAAATTAGGACTCAAGACATGCCAAAAAAACCGCCTCAAATGCAAAAAACCCATCAAAAACACGTACAAAATAAATTTGCCCGCCCAGTGGCACCGTGACGCCAAATCTGGCGCTTTGGCACCATATGACCAATGTCTGATTTTTTTCTTGGCGCCATGGCACCACTTGACCAGAATCTTGGCTCTAATTTTTTTTCCTTTTGACTTCCTTTGTAACCCCGATCAACCCCGGCCCTTCTTGGCTCTATTTTGGCTCCTCTTATTCACCCTATTTTGATCCGACTCCACCAATCCCATCAGACCATATGCAAGTGTCATAATAAGATGAGATCATTGAACTTCCTCTTGTGTCTAACACACGCAACTCCAATGCTTTGACCAAAAACTTCGATCTTTATTCATGACAACATATATAGGACACTTATTTATTCACTTATGAGAGAGAATTAATTTTATCTTGGTAATCAGTTAAGACTGCCACTTACCCATCAGAGTCGCGCTTCGAGGTTGACCTCACCGACAGGTGAATTGGATCTAACTACTCTAATTACAGACTTGATGTCACAAGTGCATTTTCAACGTGATCCTTCAGGTTTAAGGTTCATGCATACCTATCACAACCAATCAGTTCTGTCATTAACTATCATATAGTGAAACCTACGTGACAGGATCAATAGTAATCGAGTTTTAGCTCATCAGTCCAATTGATGTGTCTATAACACAAGCTCCCACCATCCTAAAGCGTTCGACTGGCACTCTCAAAGCATATGCTATACAAGTCTTATCGAGTCTCGATGCCTAATTGAGGCTCCTTGTGACTTGTGAACAGTTTGAGCAATTAAGTACCACATTCTCCCAATGCATTTCTCCCTATCTCATATGAAGTGGAAGGTTTGCCTTGAGTGTATGGACTAAACGTCATACACTACTTACAAATGTCAATAAGATATAAGTGAAACAACTTGAAATGCCTTTTATTAATGTAAAGAAGTATCAATTGCATATCGTATACCATATACTATTTATTCTCTATGGCATCTGAGGACATAATTCTAACACTAGGAAGTCATGACGATGTTGGTAGATATCGAGCCATAACCAATAAGTGCCTTAAATTAATTGGGTGAATTAATTCAAGGCTTGATTAATTATTTGCTAGATAATTAATTAGGACGATTTCTTTATCTAGCCTATTATGGATTGGACCCACTGCTAGCATATTAGTGAGCCTAAGGGAGTCACACACTTAACTTAGTGTAGTACCTTGGTTGGTGGAATTCATTCTTGGGGAACTATTTAGGAAAATAATTAATTGGAATAAGGATTCAATTACATAATTTGAGCATAATTAATTATTGGTCTTGTAATTAGTTTGGTGGATTAAATTAAGACTGAATCAAACAATTAATTAGTGAGTTAATTAAATTAATTGATTTGGGCTTGGACTGAGAAGAATAATAAGAAGTCATTCCCTAGCAGAGGCAGCAATACTGGGTATAAGTATACCCAGTAGCCATGGGAAAGGCTACGGTGTACCCGATTGTGCAAACACAACGAAAGTAACGAATAAAAATTTAAGAGCAATGCACAACGGGCAGGCTACATGGTAACATCGAATTATAAAACATTCACCATAGAGGGTTTCAAGCCATAATACATTTTCAAGTTGTTTCGTAACAGACTCGATACCTCAGTCGAATCAGATTAATTTGTTGATCACGAACCGATGTACTCTGAATTTGATAACTGAAAATTCACCCCTTCTGCATAGCAAAACTGACGCCATCACCTCATATACGGAGCCTCCTTGCTTCTATTTCTTCTCCGGATAATCCCTCTTGAGTACTCCAAGTGTAGTACCTCTACGTTTATCTACAAATCGGTTTAATTCTTAGCTTTGATTCTCAGTGCTTGCTAATAATTAAACTATTTTGGTTTATGAAGAATATGGTAGAAAAAGATGGCATTTAACTCTAATGCAGAAAGAGAGAAGAAAAAAAGACAATGCAGAGTGCATACACTGCAATAGTGGGCTACGGGTAGAGCTATGTTTTTCTTAGGGTTGGATATAGTTTTTCTTAGGGTTGGACCCATCCAACCCAATTGCAACTGTCTTTCTTTCTCAATCCTAATTTAATTATTCCTACACAAGTATAATTAAATTGGATTATTTAATTATTCTACCAACGACTAATTAAATAATTAGGACTCAACTAATTATTAATTAATCTACTAAAGATAACCACACAAGTATAATTAAATTGCATTATTTAATTATTCTACCAAGGACTAATTAAATAATTAGGACTCAACTAATTATTAATTAGTCTACTAAAGATAACCAATCCATTAGCTTGTACTCATTCAATTAATTAATATACACAATATGGTTAATTAAAGGGATAATTACACTGGAAATACCCGAGGTATTGCGAAATTATAAAAAAACATCTCATAGTTCAATAAATTACATCTAACATCCATTTCATTTCCGCCGTCTAACATTGAGCACCTTTTGTTAGGGTTCCGTTAAATTTTTAGGTGAACTTTCAAAAATACCTGCAACTTGTTCTGGACCAGAAGACCAAACTTTTCTCAGACAATTATACCATTTTGGTGTTATTTGTAATATTTTAAAAGTATAGGTATTTTATGTAATATTGTGTATGTAAAGTATATGAATTATTATTTATAATTAAAAATTATTATCAACAAAATAAAAAAATTATAAAATTTTCTGATTTTCTATTATTTTTTGTATTAATAATTTAATATTCCCTTAAAATCACTAACCAAATTTGTGTGTGACCTCTTACGTTCACTGACATGCTAGCAATGAGACATCTCTTTAAGACTTAAAATAATCATCACTTAGATAATTAATTACGGTCTTGAATTTATCACCAAGTTCAATTCCAGACTCCAGTCCATCGTGATTTGATGTCTGGAAAAATCTAGACAGTAGTGATTATGAGAATAACATATCCAGATTACTATCTTCGTATAGCCAATTCCTTCCATCATTTTCTATGGAAATGTATTTCTTTGTAAGTGTGTTACACGGGTAGGTATAATAGGAGTTCTTGAAATGTCTAGATCTCATCAACAAAGAAACCTACCTATTCAATGGAGTAGTTTTAGCGGATCAACTTCCCATCATGTAGGAGACATGTGTGCTCTTACATCAATTAGTTACCATCATCTCCCGTTACAAATTAATTAAGCTTTAATCCGGTGTTGTCTATCTGTCTTATTTATCACATTTCCATGGACTAATTAGAAGCCACCATTTTCAGAAAGAGCCGAAATGGAGAGAAATCCTACACAACTTAAGCACCTCCATTATGATATCATCAATAATATCCTACAAGTACTACCGTCGAAATCCCTAGTACGGTTCACTTCAGCATGTAAAACATGGTACTATCTCATCAAATCTCTCCAATTCATACTACAAGTGCTACCCTCGAAATCCCTCGTAAGATTCGCATCGGTATGTAAAAGATGGTACAATCTCATCAAATCTCCCCAATTCATCGGTACTCATGTCAACGACGTCTATCGATCCAATGCCCAAAATCAAGAAATCATCGTTCTTGGTCAACACATTTGTTATATCCTTGCAAATAAGACACTCATTCAGTGCATCAACCTCGATTTTAAAGTAGACTTTATCTTAACGCCTACTTCTATCGGATCGTGCAATGGGTTGGTTTTGATTCCCAGCGAAGTTGGTGACGCTAACGAGTACTTGTTGTGGAACCCTACTATTCAAAAATCGAAGAAATTTGATCCAAAACTTTATGAATGTAACCAAGGGGTCGATTGGGTTAATCATGAGATTTTTGGATTGGGATTTCATGAGTCTTATAAAGACCATAGAGTAATTAGGATTGTTTATGTTATAGATAATAGGGTTGGTGGGGTAGGGGACATCCCACCTGAAGTTGATGTTTATAGTCTAACTACAGACTCTTGGCACAAGATCGATTCGAGCCTGAATCGACTAGTTGTTTGTTCACCGGGTGCTTTTGTCAGTGGAGCCATTCACTGGTTAGCCACCACCCGATTCACAAAGCTAAGTTCGAGCCCTCGGGAGGACCATTTGGAATCAATCTTGTTGTTTAATTTTAGAAATGAATGTTTTAAAGAGATGGCATTGCCCAAGCATTTACACTGTCCAATTAAATATATGAGTGGTTTCAATGAGTTTAAGGGATCATTGGCTGTAAACATTAGCCATGATCATATGGAAGAAAGTTTTGTTGTTGACTTATGGGTCATGACTAATTATGGTGTCGTAGAGTCTTGGACTAAAAAAGTCACGATTAAAACTGAGGAAACAATTATGTTTCGATTGCCAATGGGGCTGTTGAAGAGTGGGATATGGGTATATATGGAGAGACCAGAAAATGAAAAACCAATAATGGTTTTTAATGATGTCGATTGGGGTCAAAAATGGCATATTGATTGGTTGATGGATGCTGGTAACGTTATGGATCTCAAGGATAGTTTGTTCTTATTTTAAGATTGTAATCATCCAGATTCCAACTGGTATTAGCATGAAAATTATGCTTTCCTTTAATGTTTTATTATACATGTATGCAATGGCGGCATTGAACTCTTTCTTGACTATTACATGTTTTGCTGCAATTAATTGTTTCTGAAAAGTCATACAGATACTCCCCTATAGCCAACTACACTAATATTTGTTTTGGTGATGTATTACAATTTCTTTGATCCGTTTATCTCCTTGCATGTACTATTTTTTAGGGAAAACTACACACAGACCCCTTCACTATTGTGTAATTACTAAAATCCCCCCTCACCTATTGGAAATTACCAGCACACCCCTCAATGGTCTATTGTAAGGTTCACAATTCACAAGAGTGAAATTGTAAGGATTTTTAAACACAGAGGGTGTATTTGTTAGATATCCTTAACATGAGGGGGTATTGGTAATTTTCAATAAGTGAGAGGAGTTTTTGTATTTGCATAATAGTGAGAGGGTTTGTGTGTAATTTTCCCATTTTCTTATACGGATAAGTTCATCCCTAATAGCTTCACATATTCATATAATTAAATGTTGATTCTGAATTCTTAAAAGTAAATTATCAAAAAACAAAAAAAGAAATTCACAAAGTAGAAGGGAAATGTGACTACATTGATATGGGGATTAAGGCAATGTTTGGTTATATTTTCATATCATGTTTGGTCTAAAATTCTCACCAAACCATGTTTGGTTCACAAAATATTTGGTAAAAAATACACTACTTTTTTCGTAAAAAAAAAACATAATAATTATTTTCTATCTTTCTACACATACTTTGTCCCTACACTACTCTCTATGTGCTCTCTCTTCTCTCTCCTCTCTAACCGACAAAAGTTTCATGATTTTGACTGCTACAATAACTTTTGTTCCCTCTAAAAACAAAACCAAATATTATCGCACCAAAAAAAACACTCAAAAACTAACTTTCAAAATAAAATAAAACACAATCTCATCAAACACGTACGTGTCCCCATAAATTTCTTACCAAATTACCATCCCAAAACATAACCAAACATAATCTAACTTTTTCCGGTGATTCCAGCTCATGTGCTCAAAAACAAACTTCGTTCCACCAAAATTATATAATAATAAAAGATGTGTGCAATCAACTTGATTTTATACATAAATATGATGCGATGGTTTTATATGCACAATTTTTTTTTTTTTTTTTTTTCTCAAGGTGTGGGCTTGAACTGTGAGAGTTCCTTGTGAAATTCTATGTTGGGTCTCGGCCCAGCGAGGGCCGTTGAATCCCCCCACATGGGGTTAAATGTGAATTTGACCCCTCCCCCCCTATTAGGGAGATCCAACAGCTGAGCTGGGCCGAGACCATAGAACAACCCGAGTTCCTTTAACTCAATTCAATTTCTTTTCATGTAATCTAACAAGTAGTGCAATTCAAACGATGTTAGCCTTGAAAAGGTATGTATCATATAGTTATATAATTATAAGATTATTAATTGTCTAAAACTATGCATATAGGTTTTAGGAACTCCTAGAAACCACCATATATTTGTTATTTCCTTTTGATAAATGGTCACAGTGAGATGATCCATATTATTAATCTAAAGCCACTAATCCTTTCATTTGTTTTCGCATAACAGAATAAAGTGGTAAGAGGGTCCAATTCGACATATCTTTCTATGAATTTCCCTAATGTCATGTTTTATAATATAAATAACATATCATATCTTAATATGAATTTCCTCAATACCATAGACATGTTTTACAATATCATAACTATTTAAACACGTAATACATTTATATAGTTAAATTGTTGCACATAAACTCTAAATGTTGAATTTCAGGTCTTGATAAATTTTCTCAAACCATATAGATTAATATTTTACTTTTAGTTTAGCGATTTTCTATTTTCAAAGTAATTAGCAATCCATTTATACTTTTGCCAAAATAAAGTTGTGATAAATAAGACTGGATCTTTTTCTTTGAGTTGGTTATGCTCATATAATATAGTTTTGTAAAACCCAACTCATGGTCTATCTCTTTCTTTAAGTATATTATGAATTGGACAACTTATCAAAAAAAGATTGTGAATTGGACAATAACTTTTACTCTATTATGTCATGTAAACTTTATTTTATATTAAAATTATTGTAATTCTCATTATATGCTTTATGTTATTCAATTTGACAATCAAATTAATTATTCACTATATTCAAATAATAGAATATGTTTTTAAGTTTAAAATCATTGTCCGTGCAACACACGGATAGAAACTATATCAAGTCTTATAACATCTTTTCTCGAAAAAAAAAACCAACACCGTAGGAGAAATTTATCTTGAGTTAGAATGAACACAATCAAATGCGTTGGAGCATTGACCTACAATAATTCACCAATATGGACGGACCAATATTCCTATCACAAGTTCGTCCTCAACTTACTGAATTTGACTTATTTTATTTATTTCATGATTTTTTGACATATTTTTTAAATTTACAATTTTTTGTGTTGTTTCTGAAATGTTACTGAAAAGTTTATAATATTTATGAACTCAAAAATATATGCTAAAAACGAAACTTTGATCCATGAATATAATTTTTCTATAAACTAGTCTGCTATAGCTACCCACGTATTTTACTGTAAAAAGCGAGTTGTAATGATCTCTTCTATTATAAAAGTATGAGTGGTTTATTGAAACTTTTGATCTACCTAATATATTCCTATGTGGTTCACTTTTTTAGTGGCAAAAGAGTCAAATAATAACAAAATATGAATTTTAAATATCTAGGATGTACAATTACATTAGAACTCTACAATAAAATTACATATAAATAATGATAAGACGTAGAGGTACACAAGTTTACTACTACTTATGTATTTATTTAAAAAAGAATAAATAAAAAGGCTATATATATGTGTGTGTGTGTGTGTGTGTGTGTTATATACACGTGTCCAACAAAGGGTGTCAAGTGGTTCTTTTTTTTCTTTTTTTTTTTTTTTTTGCAATTTGATTTATCATATTAAAATTAAAGTTTTTATTGTTTGATTAAGCATCTCTTGCGCCCTTCAATTCAAACAAAATTTTGATAAGACATTTCACTTTATTCATTCAAAATATAAATTTAATGATGAAGTGCCATTCAACGGGTGAAATACACATTTTTTTAGGTCAGGGGAAAAAGTGCACGAGTCTCAAAGTATCTAAATATATTTGACGGAATATTTGCGAAATACTCAACCAAAAACAGAATCAGGAGGTATTGTACCAAAAAACAAAAACATAAAGGTTAGGATGTATAATACATTTTTTTAGAAAATAGAAAAAGTGGCAAAGTGCGGAACTGCTAATATGTTGGAGAGAATCTGCATTTTTAACCTTTAAAATATACGAGGCTAACTAATAATCTTGAAGTCATTAATGAGACCAAGTTCTTTTCATCTCAATTTCATATGGAAGATTTAGATGAAGCTGATGTAATCATGGTAATAAATTTTTCAGAAAAATGGATATAGAATGTCACAAGAACACTTCATTGAGAAAATTTTGAAAAAATTTGGTCGTTTTGATTCCAAATATGTGAGTACACATTACGATTGGTAAATTAATTTTATGTAAGCTTCACAGCTTTACAGACTCCCTTTTAATATTTCTTCCAAATAATAATCAGATATAGAGTTTCATGAAAACACTACAATTTATTCATTAAAAGAAAGCTTAATTTGTTTGGCCTTGATTAATTGAAGATTGTATTGATAAAAAAAATTGAGTATCATTACAAAAAAAAAAAAAAATACAAAATGGAATTCACCAGTTTATAATATGTGGAATAACGACGTGTGGTTAATATATATTACATTGAAAGCACGCGCACACACACAAACACATATATATATATGTGTATAATCGTATATTATTTGACATAGACCCCACCCAGCCCTCACAAACTATAAAATCGAAACGACGACACAAAATATTCCAGACACATAAAACAGCGTCGTTTCGTCTGGCCCGCACATTAAAAAAAATTAAATTGGCGGATGACGAAAAGATTACTATAATTTTGGGCATTCCCTCTTACAGAAAGTACTAATATATATAATCGTATATTTTTAGAAGTTTGTTCACACTAAACTCTTAATAATATAGACATTAATTAACTCTTTTATTATATTTAATAATCTATATTAGTTGATGTGATGTATGAACATAATTATTTATATTGTATCTTTTATCTATACTATCATGTTATAAATTATTTGAAAATCTGAGCTTCAATGTTGATATATTTTTTTACACTTGCATTATGAAATACATATATGATTTGTTTGAAATTTGTGAATCAAATCTTATATTTTGTTAATTGTTAGTTCACTTTTATGGTAAATTACATGTGTTTAATTATTGAGTCAGTAATTTTAGAGAAAATTATATCAATTCAAATAATGTTATTGCTAACAATCAGTTGTAGAATAAATGTTTTCATAGTGGCTATTAATATTTATCATTGTTAATATCTCATATATTAGTTTTGTCATTTTTTAAAGATGAAAGTTAGATTATGCCGAAAAATGATTTAAAAACTATAATTATGATAGCTTACTATTTGAAAGTTATTTATTAAATATATAGAAAGTAAAATTCGAATTTCATGTAATCACAATTGCAAAATCAAAGAATAGTCAGCTTCTAAATTGAATTTAGCTTTTTTTACATTTTCAATTTGATTTACATAAAAAATGAGGTTTTCAATTGATAATTAAATATAAATTCATAGATATTCACTAATCTACCGATGAAGCCCAACTCTACTGACAAAGTTGAGGCCATAAGATATTAGAGGTCTTGCTTCGACTCCCACCAAAAGCATGTGGGTTTTTTCTCTAATTTCATAGTAGTTGTTAGTTGGTTGTAACTGAATCTAATTTGATGCTTTATGAGTTTGTAAATAATAATATTTACAAATAAAATGATATAAACCAAACATGTCTCCACTTAAATACAAATATATTAAAATTGATACTTATAATTAGAAAATTAGGACAAGACATCCTATATAGATTATCTATGAGTAGTTAATAAACATTAACAAAAATAAAATAACATGCTCATATATTTCAGCGACTTATAGTTGTCCAAGATAATTATATATTGAATTTGTTGAGAAAACGAGTTTCTTACTTTGCTACTTCAACATTTAGTTTCATAAATCTTCAACATTGAAAATGATACATAACTTCAGAAAATGATATAAAATCTAAACATTAGATAACAGAACTTCAGAAAATACTGGTATTCTTTTACTTACAATTTATTTCATTTCAACAATTTATGTTCGACCCGAACCTATGTCGTTGAGAGCATTTTAGTCCCCAATTTATTAACTTTGGCACCCGGCTATCCAAGTTTGGTCAACTGTAACACTTCAGTTCATTTAACTATCGCCGGAAAAATCTTTGGAATATTCTGTCCGAGCTTGCCAAGGTTCAAAGTCCATATATTATGTAATGAATGAGAAGCAGGGGTGCACAAACGTCATACGATAGAGGTGCAAATTGCACATATTATGTAATGAATGGGAAGTAGGGTGCACAAATATCATACGATAGGATGCAAAATGCACAACTTTTGACAAATTTAGATGAAATATTCGAAAAAATTCTGCCGACTAGAATCAAATGATTATAGTTTATTGAACAATAATTCACCAAGTTAAATTACTATTTTGAATATATATATATATATACGATTTTTAAATTGAACATAATTTATATACATGAATTACTTAACAAGAGCATATAATTTACGTGCAACCCACGTGTCATTTGCTAGTAAAACTAAGTATATGTAAATCTTTATTGACTTTATTAAAGAAAGATAACTGTTTACTCAAATTTTTGTTTTTGTTGTTTTGGTTTTTGATAGGAAAACAATGCACGCATTAAAGAAGAGAGTCCTAAAAATACATCTTAGACCACAAATTAGAAGTTTGTGGTGTAATCCTTTATTTAAATTTTTAACTTCAATTAGAAATTGTCAATGTATAACAAAAGTTTCTACAATTTTTGGGGCACCACCTCCCGTCACCTGTCGCTCCGTTCATTCTCGTACAACACAACCAAATTCCGTACACATCCCATCTCCTTTTATGCCAAAAGAATAGATATGGAAAAAAAAACCAAAAAAACATTAGTTTTCTCAACAGTGGTTCAAATTTTGGAAGTACATCTAACTTTTCACCGTATATATAATTTTGTTGGAAACAAATGTACGCACTATTTTGTACAAGTTGTGCCGAATTACTTTACGTACTAATTCATTAAATCAAACTCTAAATATATTGTTTAGGGATCATAGACACATCGAAAAGACATAAAATGATAAAACGTAGTGGGTTGGCTAAGGGCGGTCCAGCTGTGAAAGCTGATAACAAATTGTAACCAACCACAATCACCATCACGAACTTGGTACTTTTCCAATCCCTGGTAACACAACTTTTGAAAAACTCAATGCCATCAGCAATACCAACATTATACCATCCAGGAACTGTCAACACAGATGGACTACCCATAACATAAATTTAAACAATACCTCGAATCCTTTTGAGGAAACGGAACTATCTCCATAAATCGAAAGTGAATTCGTTCTGCTATTATTTCAACAAAGTTCCGTACCAGCTTCTCAAGGTAACATCCGCAATAGTTACAAAATTTATATTCTATACCAAAGATTGTAATTACAGAACTACTCTTAATAATACTACGTGAAATACAAACCTAAGATAACCAATTTCAGGAAATGAAACCTAAATCTACCAGTATTACATCAAAATGAAAAGCTTCTATTTACAAGACAATATGCATGAAACCCTGAAACACCAACCAAGGTAGACATGTATCATGAAGCATTTCAATATACAGATGCACTAACAAGAAAGCTATCTTAGTTCATCAGAACTAGCAGAAGCCTCATTCCCAACTGTAATAGATGTTCCCTCAACCTGTGTTTCTTCTTCACTGGACATACTATCTTCTTCTTCTTCTTCACTAGAGTTGGAAAAGGATTCACTTTCATCATCACTAACAACATCTGCCCTACGTCTCCTCCTAACTACACCTCTTCCCTGTAAAGCAAGTCTTCTGCGCTTTCTGGCTTTTCGCTTACCCTTAGGAAAGTCTTCGTGGCGTGGACTACACCCAACATCCTTTGCTTTCTTCACTCTCTTGTCTTCATTATCCTCCGACTCAATACTCTCACAATCACCATCCACTTTGCGCCGCTTCCTACTTCCACTCGTCTGGAACACAATTATTCACACGCACGTTCAGTTAAAAGCAGGAGTAGAGTTTATAAAATTCCGAGTTGAGTAAGCAATATCATATCGATACATTGACTAAATCAACAGAGAACACGCCTTACCAAGATATTCAGCAAAAATTTGACATATGCTTATTTGGAAGAAAAAAACAAACTAATCAATGAAAAGAAGACCTCCACATACGCAAGAAAACCCCTTACGTTTGCAATTCATATAAGTAAGCAGCGCCGGTTCTTTTACGAATAAGCATTAGCACACTTCAAGTGAACTTCATTTGCAAAGTTGCAATATGAAAATACCAGAAGATGCATCCTCACCTCCACCTCCCATTTCTCAGAGGTTTGACACATAGACCAAATGGAAATGGATAAACAAACAAAAATAAATAAAAACATCCAAGGTTGAAAACCGGAGAAGTAATAAGATTGTTGATTTTAAATGGATTTTTCTTCATGCTAATTCAAGTCATTTCGAACATATTTGAACTCTACAGCCAAAGCCTCGGACAGGTATCCATACTAGAAAGGATATTGTGATATGTGAAAAAGTGTGGCCAGTCAAACCGGCTTGCATCATCATCATATCACATGGCAAGTAACAGACAGAGCCTGAGTAGCTATAAGTGGTGGATACTACCCTACCTCCACACCTGGTGGCTCTCGTGGAGATTTATGTGCTCGGTGTACACTTTAAATTTTACAGGCCTAATTCGTTGGATTTCCATTCTAGAAACATATTAATAATTCCATTAAGTTAAACCTTGTCAAAAAGAAGCGCACACTTCCTCCCATTTGTACATTGCTACATCATTTTCAGAAAACCCATTGCCAGAAGTATATGATAATGCTAAAACTAACTTAAAATTTTATACACAAACTGCCAGTCATAACATGATAGATATTAACCAACTCATAAGAGCAAAAGAGGTTACAGAAAAAAAAGAGGTTACAGAAACATACCTTGGGACCACGATCGACCAAACGAGCCCATTCACTTCGGTTCCTCAGGCAATCAAGAACAGCCTGGGAGTGACTTGAATATGCATAACGTTCTCCATTATGCTTTCTCAGGTGAGGCCAATGCTGAGGTGCAAAAGAAAGAAAAAGATGAATATAACTCATTATAATGAATCGAAAAAGCTAATGTAAGAAATTCAAATTTTTATAGGTTTATCAAATCAAGCATACCGGCAGAACTGCATTACATAGTTCTTCATATGTCATGCGTTTGCCTTCACTCATAATCTCAGCAATCAAACCTAAAAACATAGCATCAACAGTGAGGGAAGACCGTGTGTTTGCAGTTTGTATACAATATGCAATTAACTAGAATTTCCTTTTTTAACTTAAAGAGCACAAACCAGGTAAAGTGCGATTAGTTAAACGACCAACTGCCCGTGGATTGTCATCAGAGGTATTCCTTGATGAAGGGCGAGTAGATGATACATTGTGTCCATTGTCATCACCAGACGATAAAGATCTGCTTACATTTGTCGTCTTATAATGCACAGCTTTAACTGAACCACCATCTGCTTCCCTTCTGGAAAGGGGATCTAAATTGCATCCAGAATCTCGCTTCCTGTTATCTGGGGAAGAAGGCTTCCTCTCCGTCTTCTTAACTTCATTGTCAATCTCCAGTGAACCATGCAAACCTTCTCTGGAGCAATCCTTGGTTCTCCTTCTAGAAGCCTATCAATAATGAAATTGAAACTCATCGACTCAGTTTAATAAGTCCGACCAAAATGGAAAAAGAACTAAACAGAAAAGCCGAACACGCATACCACGCCGTGATCCTTTGCTCCACCAGTAGATGTTCGCTTCATCAGCATGCTAGTTGCAGTTGGACATGTTAGCTGAGGTAAACTGCCTGCATGACGCATGCGTGGCACCCTAGGAACTCTAGGAGAACTATTGAGTTCTTGATGTAAAAGTAAAGCAAGCTGCAGGTGAAATAGAAGATAAGTGTAAAATTTATTGAAACGAAGGCATAGAAAAAATGTTAGTTCTAGTTATTGTTTTATACCTCTTCATCACTCAAGGTTGCAGGAACATTTGAAGATGTTGAAGCCATCATATGTCCTCTAGATGATGGTTGACTACCTGATTGATAAGACTTTTCACCTTTTCCGGGCACAGCTGAAGCTGCAGCTTTATTTTGTGCATGCAATGCACCTTCAATCTGTGGAGGACTACTGACACACTCACCAGAAACTGGAGTAGCTGCGCCATTTGGCACCATGGAATTCTTTGAATCAGAAGATACTCTCATGGAATCAGACGTATGCAATAACTTGGTTGTCTGTGATGTTTTGGGAAGAGAGTTCATTCTTGAAGGTTCTTTTACTAATTTCTTTGGCCTCCCACTTTTCTCTTCCTCCTTAACTATATCACTGCAGGTACCGTCTCGGATAGCTCCAGTACTGCTTTCCGACAATTCATTTTGTCTATTGTCAGTAGGAGGTTTTTGAGCAGTTGCACCAATTCGATGGCTGGATTTGGACAAAATAACACCTGCAGTTGAAGCAGATTTTCCCACAGAAACCACTACTTTACGCTGATAAGAAGCTATTGGATGACTTGCGACTGTGCCACTTTTATGTAATTCCTCAGACACTTCTGAACCAGGTTTAAGTCCTGAAGACCTTTTTCTTGCTCCCAATGAACCTTCAGAACCTGAAGGTTCTCGCTTTGAAAGATATGTAATGGCAGGAGAATCATCAGATTTTTCAATTCTACAACTAGCAACAGTTGGGCTCCTGCTTCCATCATGCAGTTTGTGGTCAATTGGTTCAAAACTTATTAATGATGGCTCAATCACTTTACCTTCTTCAAAGAGATGATTAGATGGCTCTGGATGATGAGTCATGACTTTGGTGGTGTCAAGATTAACATCAGTGACAGGTAAACAACGAGTATAATGACCTCCATTATCATCAACATCTACCTCAGCTTTTAATTTTACATTAGGCCGTGAGTTGGTCTCCTCAATGTCCGACTCTTGGCCATTCTCACTCTCTTTACCATCCGGACTAGCACTTCCCACTTTAACAGCCAGATGATTCTTGTCATGTGAACCGATTCCTACACTTCCATTTACTTCTCCAATATCCCCACGACTCTGAAGAGTATGTATGTGAACCTGATCAATCATATAAAAATGTCACTAAAACATGCCAGATACGATACAGAAAAAGAATATGTATCTCTACTTCTGTTTGAAATTATCATTTTCCCAGTTTTCTAGGATACTTGTTTCTTCAATTACAAAGATTTTAGACATTCAAGAAGAGATCTAATGCCTAGTAGATAACAAGAAGGTTAAAAGAGCTTTTAGAATAAATTGCTCGTTAATTTTTCTTAACCTATTGATATTGATTAAACTTATTTTCTAAATTTTAACCTCTTGAAGATTGAAATTAATTTTTTCATACATCCTCCGGGTTTAAGGTTACCGAGATATGTGGATTGAAGAAGATGATTTCCCTCTTTGCATTTAGTTTGGTAACTGTGAGAGAGCTCAGGTATAATCTACTCCATGCCCCTACTTGTAAGTGTTCGCAACCCTTCCCACAACTCAATAAAGAGTAAGGCACGTGTTTGTTGCCCTATACTTAGTACGCTTGCTTGCTACTTCAGAGGTAGGCACTGATGGGACCTTTAATTAAAAATAGGTTGCAACGCAGGCAACTCATGACCAACCTCTACCCCGTTCTTCAAATTTGAAGGATTTTAAAGATTTTCAAAGATTGAAAACATCATATAAGCATATCGAGCTTCACCAAAATGGGTATACAATTGAATGTCTACCTGAAAAATATCGGAAACCTAAGAAGGAAAAAAGTCCCATGCTCGATAGTTCAGCATTAACCTGGCGAATTACATAATAATTATCGACAGAAAAAAAACGGTAGAAAAAAGATTTGTTCTTCACTCTAAGATGATGAAATTGATGGTCGATACACACTCTATTAACAATATTGGAAGCAACGTGGTTTAAAATTATAAAGGAGTTATTATTTTTTCATTAGATGAGAGATATTTGTTCTCGGACGACAGTCGGACAAATTTACCTGTACCGATTATATGACAAAACAATAGATGAAGCGAGTAACATGAGAGGTAGATCTCCATTGAAGCAACCCTGAAAATACTATACAGGAAATAAGCAACAGGAAATATTTACTCTTATTTCACTATTCGAGCTATATAAGACGATCACTTGCAGGATTATACTTTCCGACATCATATTTATTCGTAAGATTTCTTCTTTAGTTCTTATACCACCAATCTTTTGTCTTGATATTGATATCTCATCACTTAAACTGGTCCAAAACCTATTCCCTTTTTCATGACTACGAAACCATAGCTACAAAAGCTACTTAATGAGATAGGGTTCCAATACTAAGTCTGCCAGATGATTTAATAAAAAGAATAAACAAAACCAACCTATGAACATTTCCAAACTAACACAGTAAAGAAGGGGATAGGGAATAAGACAGTAGAGTGGGAGAATGAGAATTGGCAGTGTACAGCAGTATCCAAAATTTGTTTCAGACAATAATTAATTAAATGTCATACAAAATCGACCAGTCTATCTCTCTTCTTTATTTATTGTGACTTCAAAATCTATATATCAGTAAAAGTTGCCATCTAGCTTAACCAAAGGAAAACTAGCCCGGGCAAATACATAGTAGTTGATGACCAGCTCAAACACAATGAATTATAAACATAGGCCACAACTTCAATACGCACTGGAGTCACGACTCAAGACAAATGCACATAAAAATTTAAGCCACCAGCAGCTTTGTTTGTATGAAGTACAATGAACTAAGAAGTCTAACATGCAAAACTTATTAATTGAAGGAATTACACAATATGCCATATATACATACCTTTTCCTTTGCAGGTGTGCTATGAGAACAATTGACTTCTGTAAGTGACACCATGACATTATTGGTGCTAGAGAAATTCTCAGATCTCCCAATAACTTTATCTCCTCGATTCCTCTCTTTTGATATTTCATCATTTGAAGCATCGTTTCTAAGGGTAACCTCTGGGTCACGCTCATCTGAAGCTAAGTTGGTAGCACATTCACCAAGATTATCTTTTCCACATATGATATCATCATTGGCAGTCTTGGCGCCTCTGTCTTGGGAAGGTTCCAATTGTTTTGCATCATTTGAGAATGTTGAAGCTAGTAGTGTAAATGGAAAGACAAGATTTATTGGTCAGCATAAACGCAGTTCATGCAGAAAGTACATTCCATAGTGGCTATTTTCAGCAAATTAATCAAAGCAAACATAATAATGTATTACCAACGAGGGAAAAAAAGAAAAAAGAAAAGGATCATAGTAGGTAAGAAAAATGTATATCACCTCACCTGCTTTAGAAGCATGAGCAGCCTGGTTTTCAACATCTCCCTCTTTCTCACTAGTCCTCACTTTTTTCTTTGCACTTTGATCCTTGGACATTCCGAGTTCCTCTTTCTTGCGCTTGCCAAAGTGTAACATAGTAGGCTTAACTGAGGTACTCTCCTTCTTCACGCTATCCTCAGGGCATTCAGAATCTAGATTCTCACGACCCCCCTTCTTCTTTTGCCTTGGAGACACTACCTCATTGCACGTACCACTTTCAACAGGGCTTTTCATGACAAAAGAATCCACTACTGGAGTAGGCAAGGTATTCTTGTTCTCCGTCAACAAAGAGAATAACACCCCAGCACCATTATCAGCTTGATTGGCATTTTCTTCACCACTTTTCCTATCCATCTCCTCCTCTTTCCTTCGTTCGACCTCTCCATCACTCAAACTTGGAAATTCAGTATACCGAAAATTAAACTTCTTAGGCACATAACCAGTACACTTCCACAACTCAGGACCAAAAACCGAAGACATTTTAATCCCAGAAAAATACCCAGGTTCCCCACCAGGCACACCTTGCACGTGAACCCTCTCCTCCATGGGAACACCACTCCAAAGCCTACACAAGCCGCCTGAAGAGACCGTCGACGGATTCGGATTGTCCATCCGCAGAGTTTTGGTGGGCAACTCGACTAAAAATTCCGCAACCTCCGTCTCCTCGCTGTCATTTCTACCAACACTGTTCTTGCTCTTGCACTTGTCACAAGCATAAGATTTCTCACTTTTAACATAGCGCGCACAGCGCGTGTGCACCCAAACCCCGCACTCATCGCAATCCACCATCTCCTCGCCGTCGTCGAAATTCACACCACAAATACAATCCACCGTCCATGACCCGTCCACCCAATCGTCGTGTCGGGGTTCCGATAACGGAAACCGATGCGACCGATTTTTCATTTCTACCAAATTAATTCCTCTAAAGCCAAAACCAGTTTCGATCAAACCCTAATTCTAACATATGTTACCTTCTATACAATTGATACCTCAAAGCCCTGATAAATTTCTTCCGTTAACTTTCGCCAAAAGCACAAATTAAGCCTATAGATACAGATGACGAAAGAGAATACGTACCTTTAGCGGCTATTACTGATACAGTGATTTTTGCAAGAGAGAAGGCGAGCTGAGCAGAACCCCAAGAGGAGGAAACCGAAAGAAGAGTGGTGCCCGTGACGTATTGGTGTGGGTACCTTTAGCGTAACACCAATATCCTTTGGTCAAAAATATCAGACCCGATTGGGTAACCCCGGTGCATCCGAATCGGGTCGTGTCTAGTCCTGCAGAATTTATTAACGGACCCATACAATGTTTTCGAAATTGGATCGGTAATTAAATCAGACAATTTGTTGGGTCATTGGGTTACTAATTCGCCTTTAACTTAGATTATATATATATATATATATATATTATTGTACATAAACACATATAATATAAAGATTTATTTTATAAACAAAATTAATCTCAGTATATTATATCTAAAAGAAGTTGTGTCGTTAAATATATATAGATATGTCAAACCCAAATATTTAGCACTGTTAATTGAGTTGGGCATGTCCGAAGCTCGATTGCTGGGCCTAATAAATTGAACCTTTAAATTGGGCCCAATAAATTTGTGAGTCGAGCTTGATGTTAACATGGCTCAGCCCGAAATAAGCCCGACCCGATTAAAAATTCTAAATGTATAATATACTTTATATTAGATGTTTAAAATATCACATTATCACGTAATTTTATATTTTTTACTTTTATACAAAGGTAATTATAACACTAGAATAGATATCTTACACATTAGCGGACAATTTTAGCCTTCTTATTATCCTTCTCTACTTCAAGCTATTTCCTCCCAAGTTCGAGAAAAACCCTAATCCCTTGCGACTGTTGGCAATTTTATATTCTTTTATATGTTGAAAATCTGGACCATTGAAATCAACGAATCCTGGAGATTAGGTTTTTATAGTTCATATTTCTCAAAAGGTTTATTTTCCTACTTGTCTAAGAATAATTTGTTAGATAGGAGAAATGAGAAAGGGTTACCGTAGCGATTTAAATATAGTAATTACTCCACATTATGGAGCTTTTCTGTGGTGATGAATTTATCTCCGAAATCGTTTTTCTATTTTTTGCAAATTTATCTAGATAAATTTTTCATCTCATTAATTTTGCGAACTTAATACTCCGTTGTATTTCATTGAAGTAAAGAAAATTATTAATTTGAGCCGGCCCGAAACAAGCCCAAAGATTATAAAAATATGTGAATCGAGTTTGGGCTGAGCAAAAAAGATATAACATGGACTGAGTTTGAGCCTATGATTATAAGGTCCAATGCTATTTGAGCTTGAGCGAGCTGAAGCTCGGCTCATAAAGCCCGATTGACAAGCCTACAAATATTCCTATACTGATATCCACAAAGAGTATTTCATGTTCAACTATATACTCTAGAGATTAGTGATGCACTTTTTTTATTTAATGAAATACAAATGAATCATCAAATAAAATAAAGTAAAATTATATATATATTAATCAATTTCAAAATGAAGGCCAGAAAAGTTTATATATAACTTATAACGTTACGGCATGCAATATCTAATCTCTTAAGTAGTGGTGGGTACTTCAATTGCTTAAGGTAGAGGCGAGGGGGTGCAATTCTTGCTAGCAGCGACCGATTTTGACTGGTTCACCTCAGATCAATGGCTACCCAAATCAGTTGTTCAACCGAACGTCTGGTCGGTTCCCAGCTGGTTCGGTTCTTAAAACACTGCCCATATACTTGTCTATAACGGCACATATGATCATGGAAATGGAACTCCATTTCGCTTTTGTCCTGGAATCTTCTTTGAATACATCAATTGCCCACTCTCCGCTAATGCGGAAGGATTTCGCGTGTTGGGTATGTACCCTTGATGCCTAACGATGAGTTAGATAGGATAGGGCACTAGTCTATATTGTCCAAACATCTTGTTATAATAGGCTTTAATATTTTAGGGGTAATTGCATAAAACCCTTCTGTGTTATTTCGAAAATGCTAAAAAAAAATTTGTGTTAACGAAATAGGTTAATCACCCCCCCCCCCCCTTGTGTTCTTAAAAAGTGTGTAAAAAAGTCAAATTTTATTAAAAAAACGAGCGTGTTTTTCATGTTTTTCACCTTTATTGACATGCTCACTGGTCATATATATATTTTTCATACTTTATAAAAAGTAGATAGTGTTAATTCACCAAAAAAACATATTTTCTTCTATCTTTTTAATAAAATCTGGCTTTTTTGCACACTTTTTAGGACACACAGGGGGTGATTAGCGTATTTCGTTAACACAGAGTTTTTTTAGCATTTTCAAAATAACACAGGGGATTTTATGCAATTATCCCTATATTTTATTTATGTAATACTTTGTGGCATCTATAAGTCTTGAACAAATAACTAGTCTATGTGGCACTTAGACAAGATGTTTGTGGCATCGATAAGGCAAATCTTCCACTCCTTATGGTTGTTAGGGAGATAGACACTAGAGGAGTTTGGTACTTGAACACTTACAGGGGTTCTCAAGTGCTTAGGTATTGAGATTTGTGTGGACTTATATTTTATATGCTCTGATAAGGAGTATCAGTCAAACACTATGGGATAGCGGGAGTGTGTGTCATAAATATATTAATGGGATTAGTGTATTCGAATACGGCTTGTAGTAATCCGATGTGGGGGCCACAGTACTAGCTAGGTGTCACCCACATCCTTTGGTACACTCTTATTGTCAATCGAGACGAACCTAGAGAGTTGCGCTATATAGGAATAGACAAAAAATGGTGTTTTGTTATTTGGAGGCATTTTGGTAATCTGTCCTTTGGAATGACGAATTAATTAGTTGGACAAATTAATTTAATTAGTTGTTTAATTTGAGTATACATTGATAATTAAATTAATTATGTTGACTTGGTCAACTATAAATATTAACTAATTATTTCGTTAGAATATTAATTTTATCTATATACTCGATTGTATTAATATTAAATGGTTAAATTAATTGGACTAAGTTGACTGGGTCAACTTAGCCCAATTGGATGTCTAATAGGCCTTTAGCGCGTGTTCTAGATGGGCTTAAGTTGGAGTATTTTGTTTAATCCTCCAAAACACAAGCCCTAGTAGACAACACAACTCATAACATTCATTCTAAGCTTGTGAAAATACAAGACTTAGAAACTCTCTTCCTCTCTCTCTCTCTCTCTCCAAGTTGCCGTTGGAGATTTTGCGAAGTCAATTCCTTGCATGACAATCTAGGCCTCTCTCTCCAAGCTGCCGTTGGAGATTTCGCGAAGCCAATTCCTTGCATGACAATCTAGACTTGCGAATTATCGCGTTCTTCGTGCCCTTCTGTTTATGTAAAAATCAACGAGAAACAATTGATCTTGACTTTAGGAATTGAAAATATTTTTTTTATTCCTCTGCCTTTTCGATGAATGATCCCAACACTGCCTCCCTAAGGGCCCCTCTCTGATAAGGAAGGAAAGGAAAGACCGATTGCGGTGAAAAGACTCGGAGTTGAAGAGAAAAACAGATACATATGAAAGTTCACACTAGGGAAAAAGAATTTCACATGGAATAATTTTGTACAATTAATGAGTTCAACTAGTGTGGGATAATACTATAGTATATCGAAAGTATTACTTCTTATCTTTATCTCTTTCATACATTAAGATGTATTGTGTGTGGACCCCCCACACAGTTGTGTAAAACAAATAGACACTTAAGTTCACCTTGTAATGATCCTCAACTTTCTAAACCACTACTATATTCAATAATCAATTGAAAATTAAAATATATAATGACATGGATCGTTTAATTATATTTGTATTTTAAATTTGTCAATTCCAAGTGCAAGCATATTAAACTTTCTTTCGTCTATATCTTTTATTTCATTATTTGTACTGTTCTCATGTAACTCTACATTTGATTATTATGTTAGGGATGGTAGCATCAGAGCATGAAGAATAATCAAGACATAATAAATCCTAAGCCTAAACATGAAAACAACGACACGAGGGTTTTAAAGTGGTTCGGCATAACTTGCCTACATCCACGAGCCAACCTAAACTACATCTTTAATTCTTTTAAAGTGAATCTGAGTACATCAATATTTACAAGAGTGAGTTCTAATATTTATAGAGTTACAAGAGTCAAACCCTAATCTAAGTAGGGAAACTAATCCTAACATACTAGGGAATACATCCCAAACAATTAAAAAACAATTTCATACAAGATATGACACAAAATTATGTCAAAATTCGCCAAAATAGGAAAAACCGTCAAAAGACGTGCTGCCCACGCCCAAGCGCCATACAGTGTCTCCTAAGCATCACTCTTCTGTCTGGGGCGCTTAGACGCCATCAAGGTGGCGCCGCTCCCCGACTTTAATTTTTCGACTCTTTTTAATCCTTTTGCGATCTCGGTCAACCCTGACCCTTCTTGGCTCTAATTTGGCTCCTCTTCTTGACCTTATTTTGATCCGACCTCACCAAACCCATCAATCTCCCACTTGGAGACTGATCAAAATAGCCCGAACTCTACTCAAACCACCTCTTCACTTTTCCTAAATGAATCTCATCTAGTCGACACATCCCCAAACTTAATGAAGATTAAATCACGAGACTTCTCCATGTCTCTTCAATTCATTCGTCATCTAGTGTCACCCACTTGACGAACTCTCTCTGTGAACATCGTTCCTTCTCTTTGAACCCTCGCCACTACTTTATTCTTTTGGTGATCAGCCAACTCCTGAATACCGTGGCATATCCATCTCGATCTATCTGACCCTCGGATATAGGTTACTCTAAAACCCGAACATGTCACAACCCAAACCGCCTCGATCAACCAGTTCACTGACATCTTTCCACCAAGGAATTTTCCAACGGCAATCTCGGATCCCTCATATATCTGCTTTTGCCCCTGCATGAGCTATGTCAGATCCATCCGCCAACTCGTTTTCAATAGCTAACTCGGGTCATTGACATATCTACTTGAGCTCCCACTCCACGAGCTTTGTCACATCCCTCTACCAATAAACCCGTTGCTATGCTAATCTACCTACCCGATTTTCGCATCTTGCCACCATGACTTCCGACTCCACGATCAACCCCTCCTGGCACCGCTTTCTGTCTTCATGGTTTGTCTCTACGTGGTCATACCTCCACAACCCTATCCCTCGGTCTCTCGACTACACGTATCTGCCCTCTCGGATTCTGATATTGTCACTCTGACCTCTGGCTTGGTGGATTGCCTTATTGCTCTGTAACTCTGTCTCCCCGGTCCCCAGCTTGCGCTTTCTTCCGCCCTCTTGGCAACGCGAGCATGCTCACTTGACCTCTGGCTATACGAATCTGCCCCCGGTACTGTACTGCTCCCACTGGCTTCATGTCTACCCACTTGGTAACATAAATCTGCCTCTGCTGCTGCTGCGAATCTACCGACTTGCTGGCACCACGATTTTTCAACATTTTCTCGTTAACGTTCAATGGGATTACTCTTTTCCGATTGGTGATCGAATTGACCCCATCCTCCTCTGTCATCTTCTCCGGCTTCATCACTACCTCAATTCGTGCTACCTGCAACGAAATTGTCGAGCTTGATTATTCTTCCATCTCCTACCATCGTTCCCACGACGAAAACCGCGTTTAACTAAAAAATGCTTCCCCACAGATCTAGATTTAAGACGCGCGTTTCCTAAATCTACAACTTATGACTCTAATACCAGTTGTTAGGGATGGTAGCATCAGAGCACGAAGAATAATCAAGAAATAATAAATCCTAAGCCTAAACATGAAGATAACGACACGAGGATTTTAACGTGGTTCTGCATAACTTGCCTACATCCACGAGCCAACCTAAACTACATGTTTATTTCTTTCAAAGTGAATCTGAGTACATCAATATTTACAAGAGTGAGTTCTAACATTTATAGAGTTACATGAGTCAAACCCTAATCTAAGTAGGGAAACTAATCCTAACATACTAGGGAATACATCCCAAACAACTAGGAAACAATTTCATACAAGATATGACTCAAAATTATGTCAAAATCTGCCAAAATAAGAAAAACCGTTGAAAAAAGCGCTACCTGTGCCCAGGCAACATACAGTGATGCCTAGGCGCCACCCTTCTATCTGGGGCGCCTAGGCGCCATAAGTGGTGCCGCTCCTCGGCTTCAATTTTTTGACTTCTTTTTATCCTTTTGCGATCCTGGTCAACCTCAGCCCTTCTTGGCTCTATTTTAACTTCTCTTCTTGACCTTATTTTGATCCGACTCCACCAAACCCATCATATTATCCATAACTCAATATGCTTATTTCATGGTACATTTTCGAGTTTTTTATTAGAATAATATAAAAAAAGAAAGAAAAATTCTCAAAATAATATATTTTATAAATCGTTATTTTTTTAATGTAAAATGGCATTTCGTATGTCGTCTTCACCATTAATTTAATTTTATTTTTTAAATGAAAATTAGAAGACGACATGCCAAATGTCGTCTTCAATTTTTTTTTATTTACGAAAATTGAAGACGACATGCCAAATATCGTCTTCAATTATTTATTTATTTTATTTATTTTTGAAAATTGAAGACGACATTTGGCATGTCGTCTTCAATTTTCTTTTTCTTTTTTGAAAATTGAAGACGACATGCCAAATGTTGTCTTCAATTTTCTTTTCTTTTTTTATTTATGAAAATGGAAGACGACATACCAAATGTTGTCTTCTATTTTCTTTCTTTCTTTTTTTTCAAAATTGAAGACGACATGCCAAATGTCGTCTTCAATTTTCTTTTCATTTTTTAGTTTTTGAAAATTGTTAGGGTTAGGGTTTTGTTAATTACATATAATTTTTTTCTACCTTGTTGATAATTATAACAATTGTCTTTAAATTTCAAAAAAATTCTAATTCTATTTTTCATCTTTTATTTTTAAATATTTTATTTTACGAATAATAAATTATTCAAGTGGTTTATTTAAAATGAAAATCATGATTGTCTAAAAATGTCCCCCAGTACCACAAGGACGTGGTCGCCTATTTCTACGATCTTTAACTATTTGCTCATCTTCATGAGCACGGGAATCATAATAATGACGTTGTATTTCAGAAGGTTGTATTTCTTCATCGTCACAAGTACTACTATCATTTAAATTAATCTCATGACAAGTTGATGCAGTTGTCCCACTCGACTCTCTGCGGTCACGATATGCCGTACTCAATACCGGCCATGGGATGGGCGAAGCGTTGGATTCTGAGCATGAAGGAGCAAATGCAGTTGCAAGCCCTAGGTCTAGAAAAGACATATCCACCTGTCCAGAAAAAATCCTCCATGTGGCGCCAATGGAGTGAATGAAAATTGATCATTTTGTTGTAGTGGTTGAGGTACATAACAATCTTCCTAAACATTTCCACATTCCGATACAGGGGGTGCTAATGTAAATGGATCTGTAACAGCTATTTCGAAAGACAAATACTGAGGGATGCTATAAGAAGTTGAAGCACCGCTAGTAAATGGCTGATCAGCGACATGATATGACTCTGGGGCACTAACAGAAAAAAGTATGATCAGGCTATGAGGATGACGCGTGACCAGTGAATGCAAGTCTATGATTGTATTTTGATGGACCAACTCCATATTCAGAACCACGGGACCTCATGCTACGAGTTCTCCTTCTTGTTGTTCTTCTTTGCCCAACCTCTGGTGCCTCTGTTTGGTCATTGGTCAAAACATTCATTGACTGTCGGCGTGTGGCGATTCTATGGACGTTGGTAGCTATAGATCTATGTTGGTTCACCAATGAATTCAGTCCATCTATGTTATGAGGCCTATGATCACATCCAATCCTAATAGCTGACATCTGACAATCCTGAAATGGTATAGAACGTCGTAAATAAGAAGAACTAATTAATTTATAGAAACTTAAGCTTGCAAATTATAAGTAAGTTTTCTTTTTACGTACCACAATTTCCCACAATGGTGCCTCCCCCGGTTAGAATCCCGACTCGACGACATGCATAGTAAGTGATATATAACAACGTGTAATTTTATCATACCACTCGTCATATCTATCTTCTGTAGTGCAATCATGAATAATATTTTCCCCCCACATCGACCGAACAAGTCGATCATTCCATATTACAATGTAGTCTCTGTGGAATATCTCCCAGTTCCGTCCTACGTTCCCCCTGTGATCGATTCCATGCAATAGAAATTATTAAATTCAGGCTCACGAGGAATTCCTTAACGTAGTCCAAACTAGCATAAAACTCGTTTGGGATAATGCCCCTCAACGATGGCATAGAATATCAATGGGCAAGTTGATTTCCACACTCTCTGTTCAAGACATTCACGTTTCAAAAATTGGATTTTCGGGTCACTCATGTTATATGGTTGTCAATCAAACAGCAACAAGAGAAACATACTTAAAAATGTAATACTAAGATGAACATTTCATAAAATTATGCATATCAAATTATCTTGCTTACTTGACTCAACTAGGGGTGTAAACGAGCCGAGCTCGAGCCGAGCCTGGCGATTTTGCCAGGCTCGAGCTCGAGCATGTATACATGAGCTCGAGCTCGACTTTGAGGAGCTTGTTAGGTCTTAAAAGTAACATTGATTTAGTATGTTTTTATCTCACATTTGTCTTGAATTCATACCTTGAGTTGATCTTTTTAGTTGTTTTTATTTGTATTTGCGTATTTTGGCTTCTATGTCGTTTAAATGCTTTTATAGGCAAAGGACGATTGATTTGGCGAGTAAATGAAGGGATATCTAAGCAAAGTGAAGAAGTCAACAAAGAGACTTAAAGAGGAGAAAAGAAGAGTCCAAACGAAAAGAGTTGAGTTGAAGAAAAAGTAAGGAAAAAACAGTGGACAGCAGAATTGGCACAGTGGTGCCAATATTCGGCACCACTGATATTGGCACCACTGTGCAGCGCGCCGAAATCAGAATTTCTGGTTGGGCTCGGATTTTATTTCTTTTGTTGGGCTTTTTGTAATTAGGAATCCTATATAAATATAAGAAGTCAGGAAAAAATATCAGTTTCTTAACTTTTCTTTTGAGGATAGAAGACGTTATTTTGGGAGAGAGAAAGAAAAGAGAGAAACTTAGAGAGAAAGAAAAGGAAGCCATTGAAGAGAAGAAAGAGAAATCTTGATTCTTTCCATCAACATAAGGATTCTTCTTGGTTTTTCTTGAGTTCTTCTTCTTCCCCAATTGTTCTTATTATTTTCCACCATTGTTAAACATGAGAATTCTTAATTTTATGCAAATTATTTCTTCTTCTTGTTTAATTATGTGTAGCTAAATAATTTTCTAGCGTTTAAGATGTAGTCTTGAGTATTATTATGGATTGTTGATTTTCATTGGGATATTTCTTGCTTTAATTAATCTATCAATGAGGGTTTAATGCTTGTAGATGATTGGCCACCAAATACATGATTTAAGATGAATTGAGAAGTACCGGGAGGTGAATTAATTCATTAGTTCATATTTGATAGACGTGTTTAAATTACTCAATAGGAATATTAGTAATTGTGCATGAGGCTAGCTAACGAATTTCATGAAAATTAATGGATTCATCTAGATTAGTTATTGATCATGGGAGTGACGAGAACGAGTTTAGTTGGGTACTCATGGAGATCTCGGGAGAGTATCCATGTAATTAAGAAAATTCGGGTCTTTAATGAATGCAAGAATTTACAATCCAATGATGTTCATAATCCATAAAAATACCTTGATGAAGTCTTAATCCCTAGGCTTTCCATTTATCGAATTATTGTTTATAAATTTTGTTATTATTTATTTCTGTTTTTAATTAGTTAAAATCTTAAATCTTGCTAATCGCTGGTCTAAATAATAGGATAAAATTTGTTTGGTACTTGACAACCTTCCATGTGGAGACGATCTTACTTACTCTATATTATTTGTCGATACCGTGTTGTTACGGGTGATAACAGAGCTTGAGCTCGAGCTCGAACTCGACAGTTAAAAAATTAGCTCGGGAGCCTAAGCTCACGAGCTCAAGCTTGTTTACATCCAACCATAGACAGAAGAAAGAATTTTTGTTTATTTTTTTTATAATTTGTCACAACAGGGGTAGGAGAATGGTGCTCTCTTGACGTTGATGGCGGCTTTAAAGCGAAGATGAGCGGCGGTAGCGCGAAGTGGTGGCGACAAGGCAAGCTCTAGCTATGGTGGTGAAGAGTGCAAGCTTCGATCTTTCTGCATTGTTGGTGGCCGAAGGTGGAACGTGAATCGTCGAGGATGGTGGTGGAAGGTTGTGCCCGGTTGTTGCTAGCGTTCAGACGCCGGATTTTGGTTGGGAGGTGGTGGCTATTTGAAAGGAAGGAAGAAGAGGACCAAGGGTTCTTCATTTCTGCTGCTTTTGTTTAATGATTTGTTGTACCTGTTTCTGTTATCAGATATGTTAGATATTAGGTAGTTTTTTATTTTTATTTTTAGTAAGTTATATTATTATTTTAATATATAAATATTATAATATATATATATATATAATAACTCCATAGTTGTATACAGCTGTACACAACTGTATAATATTACAGCTGTGCACGGCTGTATACTACTACTACACCTATTTTATATATATATATATATATATATATTAATTAAAAAATTATAATAAAGGGAGCTCGCGAGCTTTTTTCAGAGAGAAAGAGGCTCGAGCTCGTGAAGCTCAAGCTCGAGTCGAGCTCATTCGAGCCGAGCCAGCTAAGCTCGCGAGCCGGCTCGGCTCAAGTTACACCCCTAGACTCAACAACATAAGATCAAGGACTTCTCTAATTGGTCCTAAGGCATTGTGAAATGTATCTACGTATGTGAACTCACAATTCCACCTGAGACCACAAACAAGTTATTTTTGTTATGAAATAACATCTACATTCCTAAATTCTTTTTCTTTTTTTTTGATAAATTTATTCTCGTAAAATTCATTTCTGTAAAAGACTTGGAAACACAATATACTACCCTGCGCCATATGGAGGAATTGGAAGTATTACTTCGTTATGCACATTTGTCATGGGAACCATGTCAATCCTACGATACATCATACTGGGTCTCAGAACCGATATCCTTGACTATGCCCAAATCTGCAAGAGGTTATATAAATAAATTATTATAATAAACAAAACAACAATCAACAATAATGTATTAATTTCAAATGTTGATTAACTTGCAACAACTGCAATGCACCACCGATATTTTCATGTCCTCTTTGACATGCTCTGCATAACTCCCGGTATAAATGTGCCAAGACAGCACTACCCCAACTATAGCTGTGAACTTGAGAAACATGTTTCAATTTAGTCAACCACAAAAGTGGAACACAATCTTTTGTGGTGTCTGGACACATAACACTACCCAAAAGCAACAATGCACATGTGCGTGCAACTTGTTCTACTTGTAAAGGTGTACTATCATCCTTAATTTTGGAAGTTTCCAAATGTTTGACCAAGACATTTGCGTGAATACGGTACCCATTTATATCTTCCTCTTCAATCCATAAGCCTAAAATATTGTAACATAACTACTACCATTCAACTAGTGGCCTTGTTTCATCTTTACAAGTAATAGCCTTACCATCGACTAGGACACCCCAAATAACAGCGACATCTTGTAAAGTAACAGTCACTTCTCCTAGTCGAAGATGAAAAATATGAGTTTCACTACGCCATCTCTCAACTAGCGCGGTGATCAAGGCCATATCATGGCTAAACTACCCACACGAGTATACACCATAGAATCTCATCTGGTGTAACACAGAGAGTACGCGAGTATGGAGTGGGTCATTCACAACTTGGTGCCAAAACAAATTTTCCCCGCGTCTCGCTCGAAGAAGTAATTTTTTCTTTTCTACATCTGAATTGAGCATCTTGAGATCTATGATTACATTGATCTCTTAACACACTACTATCAACTGGTCCATATATCAATATAGTATTCATCCTGCATTTAAATATAATAAAAAAATTAATACATTAATAATTTAAATATTATTTCTGAAATCACGCAAATGATTCAATTTGTTATAAAAATAATACAATAAATTTGATTGCATACAATAGAATAATATAATAAAAAAATTGTTATTTAAATTGAAGACGACATTCAATATGTCGTCTTTAATTTTCCTAATTACAAAAAAAAAATTGCTATTTAGGTAACATTGAAGAAGAAATCTGCTGACCTTAATTACGCAGTATGCTCAACAACCACCCAAAATTTAGAAGACAAAATTCTGGAAAAAAAAAAAAACTTCAGATGTTAACATAAATAATTAACATTTTATTAAATAATAATAATGTGAAATATATTGTTTACCTATAAATGCACAATATTTGAAATCTAAAACTAATATCAATAATAGTAATAATAGAAGAAGATAATAAAAATTATGAATAACAGAATGAAAGAGTTCGAAACCTTCTGAACTGTTAACACAATAAGAGAATAGAAAGAGTGTCTTTGGTTAAATAAGAGTTCAAAACACTATTTTTGTCAAATACCATTGTACAGTATCACATGTCATCTGTTAGATAAAATTGGACTCGCTCCCGTGACTTAATTAACTTTTGCTGACACTGACGTGACGTGTCAGCAAAAGTATTTTTTTTTTTTATTATTATTACTTATAGCCACTGACACGCGTTAGTGGCTTTAATAAAGCCAACCGCCGTGTCAGTTGGCAAAATTTTCATTTTTTTTATTATTTAAATTAATATATATATATATAAATTGCGATATGTGTTTCTTCTTTTTTCGTGATTTCAAGATGATTTTTCGACATTTTTTATAAATTTTCGGGGTTTGACTTGAACATAAAAAATGTAGATTGATTCACAGAGTTTTTAACGGTGCGAGAATTGATTCATTTCAATATGCTGGTGACAAAATACAACATGTAAAAGAACACACGTTTGGGTTGTAACTTCTACCCTAAAAAAACTCGTAACACATAATAAGTCAAAAATAAATTAAATTTATTCATCCTCATCCGACATATAATAGTCTGACCTATATTGGGGATGAGTCAACACATTACAAATTTCACGACGTGTGAGTCTTTGGCCTTTTGCAAATGCAAGTTCTTTTGCTAGTTAAAGCATGTGATATCTAAAACGACGTAAAAGCATCCTATTGTTTTCTATTCTTATTCTTGAAACAACCTTCCTACAATTTTTTGCATTGTTTCTCGGCATCAGTATTGATCGACGTCGTGGAATTCGAACTCCAAGTGTTAGAAGATCATTGACCAACTCCTCAGATTCAATAATTCAATAATTCAATGAGCCCATTCCCTCCTGAGTCCACAATAATACTCAACTGGGTCTTCAAAGCGAAGTGCTTCGTATTCATCGTTTCTTTCTCGTAATAACCATGTACCTCTAGAGTTTAGATTCTCTCTAATTTTCAATTGAATATGAGAATTATGTATTATGACGACTTTGTGCTATTGATTTATACATTTATAACTTGGTTACTGATCATTCACGTGATCGATTTGATTAGTCAAAACCATCACATGTCTCTGCAATATTCTGATAATCCACTTGTCATAATTTGTCTTTGGCCTCACGTGAACGAATTGTATCGTCTAAAACATCACATGTCTTTCTTTTTTTGCCAGTTTGTGTAACTGTTGATGGATTACGACAATTCATTGTCTTAATTTCGTTGCCCTATTTACGTGATGAATTTGATGATTCATTAGGGTTTAGGCAGCTATATATGTAAAGAGCATGGTTGTAAATCAAATTAACATTACACAAATGGAGCCTTTTAGAGCTCCGAAATTACACTACACTCCTGGTGATATTTTCGTGCTATGGGGCGTAGTTGGCAGTTGGATGATGATCACTATTACTCAATAAATCCAAATCAACGATATTTAGAAGTGTATTTACAAACAATGGAAGAGGAATGGAGGTTTAGTGTCCAAGAACAAGATGGGCTTGTTATCGATTGTCGTGAACGTCATATTCGTTGCCCCAAACGAAGAGCTATAATCATGCACTGTGTAACAAACCATGAAAAGACACTAGCCCTCAATAGGATACGTGAAGAGAATAATAGGATGGCTATGCATATGACGCGTCTTAATTTCCAAAAAATATCTAGCGAGTATGCATTATCTGGTTATGTGCAAGAAGCAAGAGCTAGGTGGGAGCTCAGTGTAGGTCCTCAGTGTCGATCAGATACTGAGATGTCTGATGAAAAAATTAAATAAATTGGTGTTAATTTGTTTAATATAGTTAATATGTCTATATTTTGATTTTTTATTTTTTTTTGAGTTGGTCCTTTTTTTTTTAATATAGTTAATATATCTATGTTTAATATGGTTAATACGTCTTATTTTTAGCCTTTTTTTCATCTGCTGGCAGAGACTTAACACTAAATTCAAAATTATATCTAAAAGTTCAAAATTCAAACATAAACCCTAAAATTCTACTTTCTAAACTAAAATTTGAAATCACTAAAATTCATAACTAAATTATTTTTTTTAATGAAAATTTTCTTACAATCAACGAAAAATGGCTGATACAAAATACAAGCACATATGAGATCACCAACGTGCCCAATCCATTTCATTACGTATTCTAGTTGTTTGATCTCTACCTACACGACGACTGACACGTAGAGTTTCGTTATGGAACAACTCAAAAGGGGGGGGGTGTATCCCAATAGTGTTCCCCTGGCAATGGCGGGTAGATCCCTTTATACGTTGCTAAATATGGACGAATCCCATAATATGGTTTCACATAGTTTGCTACTTCTATCCCAGCTCTTGCATACAGATTGAACATGTGAGCAAGGTATTCCAAATTCACTCCATTTTCCACAATCACACTCCATTTTCCTAAGATTCACAGCGTACCTATTCCCACTTCGTCCTCTCATCGGACGTGTGAAAACGTTAGCAGATTGCTCATGATAATTAAACGTTTGTACTGCATTATGAACGGTGCTCTCAGACCAATGTGTGTGCATCTTATGCGCATAGCTTGTCCAAGGGAGTCCCTTCTCAAGCATCGCCTGACCCCTTGCAGACCGCAATTTTAAATGCTCTATGGAACGAAAAAATGTTATCTCTGCAATAGTTGTGACCGGAAGATGACGAGCACCTTTGAATACATTATTTATGCTTTCAGCCATGTTGGTTGTCATAATGCCACACCACCATCCTCCATCATAAGCAAAAGTCAATTTTTCTCTGTCAATCAAATTTAAATACTGATAAGCATCTCTATCATGTGATTTAATCTGATCTATGACATTTTCAAACTTTCTTATTTGAGTCGATGAACCAGCTACTCAACATAGGTCCTTCAAGACCTTATTTTTGAAATAACTATTAAAGCTTGAACATACATGCCGCAGGCAATAGCGATGAACTACTCTAGGAGGGGCAAACTCAGGTATGCTTTCAACTGCTGAGAGGATTCTTGTATAATGATCTGAAATAAGATAAATACATTCTTCAACCCCTTGTACAAAATGTTTGCTCAAATTCTCTAGAAGTCATTTCCAAGATGCAAGTGTTTCATCATCCACAATGGCAAAAGCAAAAAATATCTGCTGATTTGCGTCCATGGATGTCGCAATCAACATCTTATGCTTGTATTTGGTGTATAGATTTGTTCCGTCTATGTATATGACTTTGCGACAATGTCGAAATCCATCTATACACGGCTTGAATGCCCAAAAGACATATTTGATCATCTTTTTTCAATCATCATATTTTGTATCATAGTTATCCCATTCAACAATAGTGCCCGGGTTCCATTTTTTGATAGCTCCCAAAAACTTAGGCAATTTTTGTACTGATTCCTCCCAAGTCTCATAAACAACCTCGCTTGCACGTTTCAAGTTGTACCAAGCCTTAGCATATGGAATATCAAACCCGAATTGATCATTGACCATTGTAATGACTTAGCGATCTTGTATGCTTGATCAGTGCGAACAATATTTCTCAAAAGGGTAGCAACCAAATTTTTTGTCCAAGTTATAGTGATTGCGAGACATTAAATCCAAGAGACATGTATGAGGCCCATAATACTTTGTGATCTTGAAGCATCGAATATTTTCTTTATATATTGCTCGGAGTGCCCATCTGCCTTTAATTCTTGAGCCTTCGAGTTTGCATTTCACTCTCCATAGTGTCGGGTTACTCAACTCCATGACATACTCGCGCTTCGCATGTCGCACTGAGTAATCTTTCACAGCACAGATGAGATGTTTCTTATCTTTAAAGACCATGTGTAAGTCGAGATTTCCTTTTCTGAAATCATAAAACTTATCCTTTGATGCAGCTTGGATATCAATAGAGTCTGCTTCTACCTCTGGATATGTTCTGGAGTAGAACGGTGTGACTGGCTATAACATGTCCACATTTACAGACGAAGGTATTGGATCGTTAACGGGCTCTTGATGTTGTGATGATGTTCTTACGTGAGGCTGTGAAAATGTCTCCAACATGACATTGACATCAACATCTCCCTCATCATCAGATGGAATAGGGCAATCAATTTCATCTAGCTCTGAATCACTCAATTCTGAATCATTAAAACATTCTTGTTGTGGCTCATGGGCAAATTCAGCATTGTCAGGCTCTCTATAACTCTGCGATTTAGTATTGTGTTGCCAATTGCCCCCAGTTTCATGTGATGATGTAGAGGCACCTACACAATAGTCGTGCAACCCAAAACTTTCCATTCCTTGTGTCACCGCTGGTAGATCAGGTATAGCAGGTTGTGTTAAAAAGGACATCTAATGGTCAAGCTTGTGGCTAACGGGCATCTCTTGTGTTAAAAGTGTTGGATCAAAACTTCACAAATGTATCAAAACAGCTAATAATGGAGAAAAGATTATATCGAGGCGAGAGAGAACTCTCTATTCTTAACACTAAATTGCCCCGCCCAGGTGGTACGGGTTTATGCAACAAACGTCCCATGATACAACGATATACGTTCTAAAATCGAGACCACTTCAAATTTAGAACTACCGAACTTAGGCAACTTAGAACTCTTGAGAGAGAATATATGAGAGTGAGATTAGAGAGAAAGCTGAATGCTTTGGTGTGATTTTTCATTCAGCTGGAGGGGCCTTTATATAGGCAAGGAAAAACCCGAGAATTAAATAAGAGAATTAATTAGCATACTGAAACTGCACTCAACGTTCAAACGTTGGCACCCCAACGTTCGAACATTGGGTCAAAACGTGTTCAGCTATAAATCCAACTGAAACTGCATGAACGTTTCAGATTTTCTTCTAGAAGCAGTCAACGTTCGAACGTTAGACCCCCAATGTTCGAACGTTGGTCCTTCTAGAAGGCTAACTTGATAAAACGTGGCCAGCGTTTGATCAATCTCCATTTAACGGTTCAGATTTTTCCAACTATTGGATAAATAAATAATGGATCAGATTTTGTGGAATTAATTTTTTCCAAAAAATTAATTGCAAGCCCAAGCCCAATACAATTCATGCCCTATCCTTGTCCAAAGCCCAAAGCTCAAGGCCCAAGACCTACGACCCACGACCCAGACCCGAGTCCGAGCCCGAGCCCGGGCCCGGTCCGGTCCGGTCCGGGCGGACGGATGGACGAACGGCGGCGGCGGCGCACGCTCGTGTGTGGTGGATCGGACCATGGCTAGGTCCTTTCCCCTCACAAAACCCACAAAAATCTTATGACCCAAAGCGCCAACCCTTAGTTTCAAAGCAATGGTTTATAAACCATTCCAAACTTTGATCCATATCCTATGTGGGATAACCCACTTCAAACACCCCACTTTAGCACTTAATTTCTCATTCGTTTTTAATTCGATTTGAGAAATTTGAAATGCAAAACTCATCTACTCGGAACGTAGATTAATATTATCCAATAATATTTTGTATCCCGGATACTTACGGTGTTCAAATTTTGTATGCAAAAGTCGTGTCCAACACACTTTTCATAACACAAATATCCAACAATCTGCCACACGAATGAAATTAATGCAATGCATGATCTCAAGAGTTCGGACAAAAATTTATTACATCAGAAAAGGTAGCTTTTGGCTTTGAACCTTTCTTAGTGAGATATCATCGGATTTACTAGGCTCCCCAATGAACATGATGTCTTGAATTGGTTAGCCGTTCGTGTAAAACCAGACAATGATATTCACATGATAAATTCTCAGTTGCTTCAGTTCTCACTGTTGGGTCCATTTTGGCCGTGGCACCCCTTCTTGGATTCATAAGTGTTTACATTTTTTTTTACTCACTGTTGAGGCTGCCTACACCTCACACTTACATAGGTGATCTCCTATTTAAGAGTATCCTACCATACTCCACTTCATTTTCATGACAGTATAGGAATCATGAAAAGTTCCAAACTTAGCCTTTGCTACATTTGTAGGATGCACTTCTTTATCTTAGGCAATGGGTTTGGAGGGTAAACTCCTAAGTGCCTTACTGAATTTTCACAACTTAGTTGTCCCATTGAACCATGATCTTGGGATCTCCAGTCAACATGGTTGGGTTACCAGTGTGTCCATTCTTAAATTGTAGACTTTAATCTCATTCCTCTTGATAGGCAGTATATTTGATCTCTAGGCAATCCTTCTAAATGCGATATAGGTTCGCCATGGTTTTTGCGTAGATGAACGCTCAAGTCCACTGGCATCTTGACTGGTGCACTATAGCTCAGAAGGAACCTTTCCAAAATCGTCTCAACGTAATGAGATTGCGATAAGACTAGTCCTTCAGAAGTCCTCAGGATTTTAATCCCTAAGATGACGTCTGCAAGTCCCATATCCTTCATGTCAAAGTTCTTCTTTAACATTCCTTTAGTATTCATGATGATTTCATGATTACTACCCATTATCAACAAGTCGTCTACATATAGACACACTATGACGTATGCGTTATGTGTTTGTCTAACATACACGCATTTATCACACTCGTTGATCTTGAAACCATTTGATAACATTGTGCTATCAAACTTTTCATGCCACTGCTTTGGCGCTTGTTTAAGTCCGTATAGCGACTTTACAAGTTTACACACTTTCTTCTCCATTCCAGGAGCAATATACCCCTCGGGTTGTTCCATATATATTTCTTCATCTAATTCTCCGTTCAGAAACGCAGTCTTAACATCCATTTGATGTATCTCAAGGTTATGCAATGCGGCAATAGCGATGAATAATCTTATGGATGTTATTCTCGTTACTGGAGAATAAGTATCGAAGAAATCAAGACCTTCCGTTTGTTGTATCCTTTGACTACCAAACGGGCCTTATACTTATCAATAGTTCCATCAGTCTTATACTTTCTTTTCAGAATCCATTTCCAGCCTAAAGGCTTACTTCCCTTTGGAAGATCAACCAACTCCCAGGTATGGTTGTGTAAAATAGACTCGATTTCACTATTAACAGCCTCTTTCCAGAGTTGAGCATCTGGACCGGACATAGCTTCCTTAATCGTTCTTAGCTCCCCTTCTAATGTATATGATACAAAATCGGGACCAAATGATTTTGGAACTCTTGCCCTTTTGTTACGACGTAGTTCTTTGTCCCCGGGATTAGAACTACTCGTAGACTCATCAAATGTTCTTTTAAGAGGAACTTGCTCGTTTCTTTCCTTACTTGGAAAGACATCCTCGAAAAATGAAGCATTTCTAAATTCCATGATAATACCTTCATGAATCTCAGATATTTCTGATTTATGTACCAGAAATCGATAGGCGCTACTATTAAGTGCATAACGTATGAATATGCAATCAATAGTCTTAGGCCCTATCTTAACTTGTTTGGGTTTGGGTATTTCTACCTTAGCCAAACACCCCCACACTTTGAGGTACTTGTAAGAAGGCTTTTGACCTCTCCAAAGTTCGTACGGAGTCTCACTCCTACTTTTGTGGGGAATCTTGTTAAGGATATAATTGGCGGAGAGGATCGTCTCCCCCCATAAATTCTGCGGTAATCCAGAATTTAACAACATCGCATTTATCATTTCTTTGAGAGTGCGATTCTTGCGTTCTGCAACGCCATTTGATTGAGGTGAGTATGGTGCCGTCGTTTGATGAATAATTCCAGAGTTGGTACAAAATTCATCAAAAGGCGCTCCGTATTCTCCACTCTATCACTTCGGATAGCTTTTATCCTTTTTCCAAGTTGATTTTCAACTTCCGTTTTGTAATGTGTAAACGCTCCAAGCGCTTCGTTTTTACTTCTTAGTAAATACACATAACAATACTTTGTGCAATCATCTATGAATGTAATGAAATACTTTTTCCCACCTCTAGTTTTCACAAACTTCAAATCACAGATGTCACTGTGAATAAGTTCTAGAGGTGCGGTGTTTCTTTCCACTGAAGGAAACGGTTGTTTGACTAGTTTTGCCTCAACACAAATTTCACATTTATGTTCATTTTCAACTTTAAAAGTTGGTAATAAGTTCAAGTTGACCAATCTTCGAATAGTATTATAATTGACATGTCCTAGTCTAACATGCCACAAATTAGAATACTCAAGCAAATAAACAGAATTCTCAATACTTTTATTGCTTTCATTTTCAATTACAACAGAGCAGATTACATTCATCTTGAAAAGGCCTTGCTCAAGGTAACCTTTTCCTACGTAAAATCCTCTTTTTGTTAAAGAAAATCTATCAGACTCGAAAACTATCTTGAACCCATTCTTGACCAAAGCCGAACCGGATACCAAATTCTTGCGAATCTCCGGAACATGCAGAACTTCAGTCAATGTCAGTTCTTTGCCTGAAGTCATCTTCAGCAAAACTTTCCCCATTCCAACCATTGGTGATGTGGTTGAGTTTCCCATAAACAATCTTTGTCCATCAGTTGGGGAATAGGATGAGAAGGCATCTGTGTCGGAATAGATGTGCCGAGTAGCCCCAGTATCTATGAACCACTCCCTCGGGTTGTCCGCCAGATTGGCTTCAAACACGACGGCAGTGAGATCAAGATCAGTCAGATCGATCGGCACCTAGTGGTTAGACAGATTGTCGATCATTTCATTGATGCCCTTGACATCATCTTCAGCCAAGTGCACCTGGTTCTGCACTTGATTCTTGCCTTTGTTCTGATTCTTACCAGAACCTTGCCCTTGAGACTTATTTTTCTTGGGCTCTTTGCAGTCTCTAGCCCAGTGACCAGGTTGGCCACAGTTGTAACAGCCGTCTCCCTGTTTCAACTTTCCTTTCTTTTTCTAGGAGTTCCCTTTGGACTTCCCTTGAAACTTTCGTTTCCGGTTTGAGCTTTCCGGAATCTCTGCGATGTTAGCCATCGCCTGCACAGGAGGCCTCTTGTTAGAAACCCAGTTGTCTTCCTCAATTCTGAGTCGGACGACCAAGTCTTCTAGACTCATCTCCTTTCATTTGTGCTTCAAGTAATTCTTGAAATCTCTCTAAGACAGCGGTAACTTCTCAATGATAAAAGCTACTTGGAAAGATTCACTCAAAGCCATGTCCTCAGCATGAACTTCATGAATTATTATCTGAAGCTCTTGGACTTGGCCTGTCACGGACTTAGTGTCCACCATTTTGAAGTCTAAGAACTTTGCGACCACGAACTTCTTCAGTCCGGCGTCCTCAGTTCTATACTTCCTGTCCAGTGCCTCCCAGAGGTTTTTAGCAGTCTTTACCTCTATATATACGCTGTAAAGCGAATCACTTAATCCATTGAGTAGGTAATTCCTGCAAAGGAAATCACCATTAATCCAGGCATCATATGCCATCCTCAGTTGACTATTAGTTGACTCAGCTGGGACATAGGGAGCATCTTCCCTTAAGTACCTTGCCATGCTAAGAGTCGTGAGGTAAAACAGCATCTTTTGCTGCCACCTCTTGAAGTCAGCCCCGCTGAACTTCGTCGGCTTTTCAGCCTGTGCCGGTATAACCGGATTAGCCATTGGAGCAAATAGAGGGACCGGAGCAGAGCCAGAACCGGAACTAGGGCCCAGCCCTGGACTAGAACTTAGCCCGGCACCCCCACTAGAGCCAATGCCAAAGCCAGAGCCAGGACCGAGCCCTGAACCGGAACCAAAACCAGAACCTCCATCGGAGTTAATACCGAGACCTAGGCTAGCACCCGGTCCAAGACCAAAGTCAAGAGTAGTGCCTCAACATCTCCCATATTAGCCATTTGAACAAGTGACAGTTTTTGAACAACAACAAAGAAATTTAGCGTTATGTTTGTTGGATCAAAACTTCACAAATGTATCAAAACAGCTAATAATGGAGAAAAGATTATATCGAGGCGAGAGAGAACTCTCTATCCTTAAAGCTAAATTGCTCTGCCTAAGTGGTACGGGTTTATACAACAAACGTCCCAAGATACAACGATATACGTTCTAAAATCGAGACCACTTCGAATTTAGAACCACCGAACTTAGGCAACTTAGAACTCTTGAGAGAGAATATATGAGAGTGAGATTAGAGAGAAAGCTGAATGCTTTGGTGTGATTTTTCATTCAGCTGGAGGGGCCTTTATATAAGCATGGAAAAACCCGAGAATTAAATGCGAGAATTAATTAGCATACTGAAACTGCACTCAACGTTTGAACGTTGGCACCCCCAACGTTCGAACATTGGGTTAAAACGTGTTCAACTATAAATCCAACTGAAATCGCAAGAACGTTTCAGATTTTCTTCTAGAAGCAGTCAACGTTCGAATGTTGGTCCTTCTAGAAGGCTAACTTGATAAAACGTGGCCAGCGTTTGATCAATCTCCATTTAACAGTTCAAATTTTTCCAATTATTGGATAAATAAATAATGGATTAGATTTTGTGGAATTAATTTTCTCCAAAAAATTAATGTATTGCAAGCCCAAGCCCAATGCTCAAAGCCCAATACAATTCATGCCCTCTCCTTGTCCAAAGCCCAAAGCTCAAGGCCCAAGGCCCAAGACACACGACCCATGACTCGAACCCGAGCCCGAGCCCGGTCCGGGTGGGCAGACGAACGGCTGCGGTGGCGCGCGCGCGTGTGTGGTGGATCGGACCATGGTTAGGTCCTTCCCCTTCACAAAGCCCACAAAAATCTTATGACCCAAAGGGCCAACCCTTAGTTTCAAGGCAATGGTTTATAAACCATTCCAAACTTTGATCCATATCCTATGTGGGACAACCCACTTCAAACACCCCACTTTAGCACTTAATTTCTCATTCGTTTTTAATCCGATTTGAGAAATTCGAAATGCTAAACTCATCTACTCGGAACGTAGATTAATATTATCCAATAATATTTTGTATCCCGGATACTTACGGTGTTCGAATTTCGTATGCAAAAATCGTGTCTAACACACTTTTCATAACACAAATATCCAACAAAAAGTGATACGTACGGGCCCCACTCTTGGGACAAAGGCATATTCGGAACAATATTGTTGTACCTTTCATCTCTCTCAATATAGAGATGTAAGCTATTAATCTCACCATCAGGATCCATGAAAAATCTTAGGCTTTCATCATCGATTATCTCCAAAATGGATTCTTTTATCACAGATCGATACTCGCATGAATATTTAGCGAATACTTTCAGCGAAAATCGATCAATATCTATTCGAGTTCGCATATACAATCTCACCGGTAAATCAGTAAAGTTTTTCGAACGTAGTATTCTCATATACCCAACTCGAGGAATGCTATATGTGATAGAATTTGACTATTGTAGTATTTGACCTTCCGAGTACACCATAACATCAATTTTGTTGAGGTTCGACATATCTTCAAAAAAGAAATAAACTCAAAAAATTAGTTTAAGGGACCACTAACTTATCAAATTATAAATAGCATATATTGTAATTTAATGGGCATAAAATATTGATTTCCTTGCCACTCACAATTATATTAAGACTAGGGATGGCAATGGGGTGGTTTCGGGTTGGTTCGTAGGTGAGTCATTTGTTTGTTTTTGATTCCTTTGACAAAATATACACTATGTTCTATATGTATTTGTTTGGAAAAATGTGAGGTAATAGTCCCTGATTTTTTATTTTTTTTTTATCTCTTTTGTCTTTAAGGTACTAAATGTTATGTTATCATATTTAAAATTTAATTTTACTTTAATTTTCATCCTTTTCAGGATGATTCCGCAAGACTTTGTTCTTTTTTTAAAAAAAAATTAGTGAGATTTACAAATTAAACACCCCAAGCTTATCAACTGATCTTTGTATAAATGAAATAAGCAAAAGACAGAAACTAATTTACTAAGTTGCAAATGAACAAAAAGGGATTAATACTTAGATATGAACAAATAAACTAATTCAGGTCAATCTCACGGCTGTTAATTAGTTACTCATCCTTAACCAAATTCTAACCATCAGTTTGCAACTTTCCATCTGATTCGTTTGACCAAACCCTAAACTTCATCTGACCATCAAATTACCACAAAATTAAATTTTCAAAAATTTGTGAAGAACCTCATACAACAAAGAATTTCATTCAAAATACTTCATCAAACATTCCTTACTTTCTCTAAAAATCTGAAATAACTTCCAAAACATAAATATATATACAATATGTATACAATCTGAAACAAGTTCCAAAACATAAATATAAACATAAATAAGATCTATAATTAAATGGGCGAGTAGCAATTTACCTCCTTGTGAAACTTCGGAAATGCAAAAAAACCCCTGTGAAACAAAAAATGTCAATTTAACTCCCTCAGTAATTTTTGGTAAAGCACATTGACTCCCTAAACAAATTTCACCTATATTCATTAATAAAAAGACCAAATTGTCTTTGCCTTTTAAAGATATTTACAATAAAGTCTCTATTTTCTATTTACTTTTAATTTTTAATATTTCATTTATTTTTTATTTTTTTATTTTCATTCATCTTCTTCCCCAATTCACCATCTTCCCAAAACCCTAACCCTCATACTCTTTCCCCTTAACACCATATTCTTCCTCACCATCAACCATTCAAACTCAGGCCACCATATCAGTCACCCACGCCACCACCGCCACCTGCATCTTATTCCGACCGCCTCCATCCCCAAGCGAGAAAACCCCTTAACGGGGTTGCCAAATCCGCTAACGCCACTGCTTGAGCACCCCCTTGACGAAGCCGCCATAGCCGCCGCCATCACTGCTCAAAGACATGCTTCCGCCGGAGTCACCAACCTCCCAAGTCTCAGACCCAGATCGCCAAAACCTCCACCGCTCACGAAAACCAACCCATCTTTGCAAAGTTGGCCCTCTCAAATCATTGCCGCTACTGCTGCAGTGTCACCATCCCTAGCCAAAGCGCTACCAGTCACCGTCCTCCCCACACTCACCAACGGCATCCGCCGCCTCCCTTGCTCGAACACCATCGTCGTCATCGCCTGTCGCCACCATCATTCCCACCTTTGCCGCCGTCTGCCCTACCTCCGCCGCTGCCGCCTGGTTTCTCCTGCCCTCTGTTCACTCCTCTTCATTGTGTATATATACATATATACACAAATAACATATATTGTGTATATATATATAAATATAATAACTTTATATTAATAAGTTTAATTATGTATTTAATTTATAAAATTATATATTAATTATAAAAGTTAAATATTAAAAAAATATATATAAAAGAAATTCATATAACTGGATAAATCTGGACCATCCATCTCTATAAAAATGAATGGTTGATATTAATTTTATTGAATAAGATATATTTATTTAATCTCAACCGTTGATTTCTATCAGTTAGATCCAATGGTTATTAGATAGGGGTAAAATGGTCTTATTAAAGCAAAAATTTCATAACCACTCTCAAAATGCTCGAGTGGCGCGCGTAGGGAGGCAGGATGCTTCATTATATTTTACTCAGGGAGTTAAATTGACCTTTTTTGTTTCACAGGATTTTTTTTGCATTTCCGAAATTTTACAGGGAGGTAAATTGCTATTTGCCCATAATTAAATTAAACAATCAACTCTTCAACATATTTAAGAAGAGATATCCGCCAATTATAGCATATTATTTACCTGTAATCCGTAAATTTGACTCCAAATATGAATTTTTTTTCTTCGAAGCACAATGTGTACGATCTACAATTAATACAAACAAAACCATTAACATAAATAAATATTATATAAGTTCACAAATAATAATAATATGTAAATTTATTTTTTACCTGATAATTTGAAGTTCAAAAAGTATCCGGATATTAATTCTTCTCAAGTATGCTGAAAGAAAGTTGAAAAAAAATTATGAAGGAGTAAAACTCTGTTAAATTTGAGAGAATGAGAAAATTTTGCAAAAGTGGGAGTGAAAACATTATGCAAAGTTGGGTGAATTTATAGATGGAATTAGGATAAAATAATTAAAAAATAAAAGGTGTTCCGATGGAAAAAGAAGAAAGAAAATTGAAGACGACATTTGGCATGTCGTCTTCAATTTTATTTTATTTTTGAATAGTGAAGATGACATGCCAAATGTTTCTTCAATTTTGGAAGGAAAAAAAAAGACCACATTTGGCATGTCGTCTTCGTTATTGAAAAATAAATAAATATGAAAATTGAAGACAACATGCCAAATGTCGTCTTCAATTTTCAAGAAAGAAAATTAATGGTGAAGACGACTTAACAAATGCCGTTTTATATTAAAAAATAACGATTTTTAAATTATATTATTTTGAGAATTTTTCTCTTTTTTTTATATTAATCTAATAAAAAAACCCTAGGCTATGTTTGCTTTTGTTTTCAAACCAATTTTGGCCAAAACTTGTTTGCTTTATGTTTTTTGGCCAAAAAGGATTTTTTTGGTCAAAAAATTTGTCAGTTATTATCTCCCTATTTGTCTCTATTTTAGGGTGCCTACTAATTACATCAACTACAATATAATAATTTAAAACTTATATTATATTATATTTTTCAATCATTAACTAATTATAAACACAACTTTTCAGACAAAAACTTACATGATTTGATTGCTACAATAACTTTTGTCTCTTCTGAAAATAAAATTAAACATAAAACCAAACACATTTTCATTAAAATACACAACTTTCAATAAACATTTTCACCAAAAACAAACCCCAAAACAAAAGCAAACAAAGCCCTAGATTTTCTATTGTAACTTCACATCTTGTTGTTGTAGATATAGAAAAAAGGAGTTCCTTACTTATTTTTGACTCTTTTGTCATTAAACACTAGAATTAAATAAGAATTTTAAAAAAATTCAACATTTTTTCATAATTGGTACCTTTATAATATAATTTAATAGATGATGAGTTAATTTGTTCAATTAAGAAAGATGGGTCCTGGTGAACTGAGCAATCGATTCTTGCACTCTCCATCATACTTATTACTATCAGATAATTGATTAATTGGACATCATAATTCATAACCCAATCAAAAAGCAATACTATTTATTTCACCTGCCCATTTTCACTAAAATATCCTTGTCATTATTACTACCTTTTTAGTGAAAACATTTATTTAAGGAGTAGACAACTAAAATAGCAGCAGCACATATCTGAATTCATTATAACCAAGGATCCCTATTCCTTCAACGAATAATAATAATAATAATAATAATAATAATAATAATAAGGGAACTAAAAACCCATGAGTCATAATAACGGTGGATGCATCTAATCTAGACTTTAGAGTTACCTTTACTACAGAAATACATGAGGAATCTCTATATGCTTTTACAACTCATCACTCATTTCCAATGCCAGCCTAAAAGAGAAAAAAGCATTCCTGCATCTTTACCATATTCAACCACTCAATAATTCACCCAAACTCGACTCAACGGTAGATGTCGCTAAAAGGATGTGGAACCATCTGGGCCCTAGGATTTTACGTCTCAAGCTCTCTAAGTGAATGAATGGAATCCATCTCCGGATATGAATTGAGTGTTGCACACAATCAGAGTTGGAGTGCTACTAGTGTGATTGAAACCAAAAGACACGAAAACGATAATGCCCCTGCAAAACCAACTCTCTCCTGCAATTCATACAACACCATATCATTACAAGTTAATACTCTTAACAGAAATTTTCATTTTCAGTCACTAATGATTTTAACCATCACACATGAATTGCGGGGTTATGGTAAGAAAAACGACAATTAGTTGAGAATAGTATGTTTTGTTAACAATTTCGTTGAAATATGAATTGCATTTACAACAATTACTATATTCAGATTTCAACAGGTTCAAACCTGTGGCAAAAAGATGAACATTTTTTCATATTTTCGCGTAAGACGCTACAGGTATAAACAAACACAGATTAAAAAGAGAGTTTCACTTCTAGATCAGGGCCAATTTAATAACAACCTGAAAGGCATGATGTTGTAACAAAATGGGAAAGAAGGGGCACTAACTAGCTAGTATTTGGTGTGGAAGACTTTTTCGATTTTGATACCTATCTGAGTAAAGTACACAATTTGACCCAAATTTGATTGAAAGCAGTTAAATTGCAACTTAGATCCAAATACCAAATTGACAAAATGTTCAAGGTCTTCCATTTACCACTTTTCATGAGCAAATGTGGTTGAACTTTCCATATTTACTAGGAAATTACTCAAATAAGCAAGTGAAGTCACACTTAACGACTGAAGACAAAAGCTCAATACAAAGGAAAGCATGATTATAGTAAGTTCTACCTCCTGGAAGAGTTACTTGTATTCATAATACGACACCCAAACTAAATCATTTTCAGGACACATTGCCAGTTTTCAACAATATGATATAAACTTTTCAGCACCCTTTTAGCTACAATTGCTTCACTAAAATTGAAGAAATTAGAGAGGTCCGGAATTTAGAAGTGTGGAGGTAAAGTAAATTTCTTTTTCAGTCAATCGGAGACCAATGGACTCGATCCGTCTTAGAATTTCCCTTACTCTCTCATTCCTGCGCACTCCTAATGCTAATCCTACGCTCCTAAAGCTAAACCACCATTCAAACAAGAAAAAAAAAAACTGCAAATTTGAGGCAATTGAAACATTAACCCGAAATTCAACAAAAAATAAAACATAAAATACTCACCGCATCATCACTAATGGATAAGTAGCCATCAGAAGACGCCCCTGTTCCCACGGGCGACGAACCAGGCGCCTTCGTGCTGCCAGAGCCGCCAATCGATCCAGTCGTGTTCGTACTCACCAACCCGGTCGTATTGAACCCAAGACTATACACAGGCGTCCCATCAGGATTAAACAGCCCGAAATTCCTCTCCGAAGTCGGTCCAGGCTTCTGATTCTCATTAAACAATGCAAACAAATAAATATTCACGTCCAAATTAGGCCTCATCGGCGTCCCCTTCTTCTGTGCAATCAGCTTCAGCAAGTTACTATTATACTTCCTGGCATTCTCCGGCGTCGCCCCGGCCTCATCATCGTCCCCCTTCGACGGCCACCCCGTCTCCGCGATCTGCAAGCACACGTTCTTGTACCCAAGCTTCTCCACAGCTGAATGCGCCGCGTCGATTTGGGCGTAGAACATGTTATCGTAATGCAGGCCAGAGCCTGTGTCCATCATCCCCGAGCCTGATTCGAACAGGACGTAATCCAACGGCACTTGCTTCGGGTTCGCCCTGTAGGCGAAGTAAGGATACGAGTTCACCAAGAATGGTGATCCAACTTTGTTATGGAAATCGAGTATTGACGACAATCTTGTAGTCAGATCGCGACGAAACGACCCTGCAGAGGGAGGGTAGGAGACATCTAGAATGCCCAAATTGTGTGGGGTGGTGACCATGACTTGTTTATCTAGGTTGAGCGAAACGAGGGCGGTGTGGACGCTTTCCATTGCTGGGAGGAGGCTGGAGGATAAAACGGTGTCGTTTAATGTGAGAATCTCATTTCCGACTGCGATGCAGGTGATTTTTGTGGCTGGTAGGAAGCTCTGGACGTTGGTTTTGACCCAGGCTAGGGCTTGTTTCGGGTCTCGGATTTTGGCTAACAGCTCGTTGGGGATGCAGACTATGAACTCGACGCCTGTGTTGGCGAAGGCTTTGAGGACGCGGGGGTCGGCATCGTAGAGCTTGACGCGAGTGGCGCCGATGGATTTGACGAGTGGGACTACGGTTTCCGGGTGGGGGAGGTTGTTGGCGATCTGGCCGTAGTTGATGCCCACGGACGCCCCCGCCGCCGCCGTCGTGAGGAGTAATGACGCTGCAGCATTATATATATGTAAGTAATAATAGTAGGGAGGATAATTAGTAGTTGAGATTAAAGAGAAAGGTAAAAAGGATATAGTAATTACCTGAAAAGAGGAGCAGTGGCAGTAGTGTGGAGGGAGTGAAGTCCATGGTGGTGGTAGTGTGGATGAAGCACAGAGAGCGAGAGAGGGAGGAGTGTGTGTGGGGGGGGGGGGGGGGGGGGGAAACTGGAAAGTGTGACACAAGGCAAACAAAGAATAGCTTCAACCCTACCCCTTAAAACCTCTTTCTTACTTTTTTATCTTACATTTTGCTTTTTTCGCTTTGTTTCTTGTGTGCTTTTTGCTGTAGGAAGATATTAACGTTTTCTTTTGCTGTTATTTTACTTTTCCAAATTTAGTTTTACAACACTATGTTTGGGTGAGTGCTAGTAGGGGGAGAACAGCAATATTATCGTTAACATACGAGTTCTTACAACATTAAATCCAAACTTTATAAAATTGCAAGATAAGTATGGGATAACGTAGTGGTGTGACCCATTTTAGGAAAAATTTATGTCAAGTTAAATTCTTAGTATATATATCTTTCACATGAAAAAATGTATTGTATTCGATTTTCACACATAATTGTATGAGACAGATAGACACAAAAATTATACTAGGATTACCCCACATACTAGGGTTCATAGGTAAAAATGAAAAATGAAAAATGAAAAATAAAAATGAGGAATTATTGCAATATTGGTCCTATAGAATATGAGTTATTCCAAAATTAGTCCCAAATGTTAACATGTGCACCTCATATGAAATGTTTGACTGTTAACTAACAAAAGAGTTACGTGCGCTAACATCATGCATCAAATTTCTGTCAATTTTTCTATGAATAGGATCAAAATTGTAAAATTTTTTAGCATATTGGACCAATTTTGCAATCACGTAAAACTTGAGATTAATTTTGGAATCAGCTATATCCAAAGGTACTAATCTTGTTGATACTGGTAATCCTATGTTTTTCATAAATTTTGATGGGGAAAAGAGAATCAAAAGTAAAATACAGTCTACTATTATTTGCTCCCAATTAGTTCAAGTACAAAGCGAGGGTAACGTGAATTATAAAGGCTATGTTTGATATATTTCCAAATATAATTTGGTCCAAAATTTTAGCCCAATTGTGTTTGGTTAACACAATTTTGGACCAAAAATGTGTTACTTATTTTGTTACAAAAAAACATAATGATTATTTATTTAAAAATCTACAACTCAGTTATTGTCCCCTATTTTTGTCTCTCCCATCTATTAATTTTCAATTATTAACTAATTAGTAACAGACACAAATTTCATAATTTGACTGTTACAATAATTTTTGTTTCCTTTAGAAAAAAAACCAAACACAGTCTCGCCAAAAAAATATATCAAAAAACCAATTCCCAAAATAAAACCAAACACAATCTCATCAAATATGCACGTGTCCTCATAAATTTCTCATCAATAATTCTCGCTAAAATACCATCCCAAAACATTACCAAACATAGCCAAAGTTGTTCTTGTTGCAGTGTATTGTGTACTAATTTTATTTTGTTTTTATATTTTTTTAGGAAAAGGTCGGTCATTTTATTTCATTCAATAAAAAGTTTACAACGTCAAGAATAATTCAACTTAGATTGTTTCTAACGATGTAGTAATAACAATTGAAGTACTGAATATTAAATAACAAATCTTAAAAACTAACAAACGAGCACAAGAAAACTTTTTGATATCGAAAAGAAAATATAAAGTAAAATACAATCTACCATTATTTGCTCCCAATTAGGTCAAGTACAAAGGGAGGGCAAAGTGAATTATAAAGGCTATGTTTGGATATATATCTAAATCCAATTTGGTCCAAAATTTTGGCCCAATTGTGTTTGGTTAAAAAAAATTTGGGCCAAAAAAATGTTACTTTTTTTGTTCAAAAAAAAAAAATAATGATTATTTATTAAAAAATTTGGGAAAGTTGCATATAACCCCCCTGTATTTTCACTTTTTTTCTGAAAACCCCCTTATGTTAATTTTTTTTGCACGAAACCCCCCTTGTGTTAGCCTAAACCCTGCACGAAACCCCCAACCCTACTTCAAATACACTGCGCGTGTATGCAACTTTCAGCGGATTTAACACGAATTGGGGGTTTCGCGTAGGGTTTAGGCTGACACAAGGGGGTTTCGTGCAAAAAAATTAACATAAGGGGGTTTTCAGCCAAAAAGTGATAAAACAGGAGGGTTATATGCAATTTTCCCAAAAAATCTACAACTCAAATATTGTCCCCTACTTTTGCATTTCTTATTTATTAACTAATTATTAACATACAAAAATTTCATGATTTGATTGCTACAGTAACTTTTGTTTTCTCTGAAAACAAAACCAAATACTATCTCGCAAAAAAGAAAAAAAACCAAAAAATCAACTCCCAAAATAAAATAAAACACAATCTCATCAAATACGCACGTGTCCCCATAAATTTATCACCAATAATTCTCGCTAAAATACTATCCCAAAACATTATTAAACATAGCCAAAGTTGTTCTTGCTGCAGTGTATTGTGTACTAATTTTATTTTATTTTTATATTTTTTTTAGGAAAAGGTCGGTCATTTTATTTCATTCAATAAAAAATTTACAATGTCAAGAACAATTCAACTTAGATTGTTTCTAACGATTTAGTAATAACAATTGAAGTACCGAAAATCAAGATTTTTCATGATAATAAATCATAAAAATTAACAAATGAGCACAAGAAAACTCTTTTTGCAAAAGACCACAATCTTATTCAACAGAGACAAAATTTTTAATCGAGAGAGAAAGCAAACTCTCACACGAGAGAAAAAAAATAAAATACTAAACAAAATATCTAAAAAATTATATAAATTCTAATGTATCGTCCGTCTTCATCTCATCAGATTTATCTCTATTTTATTAGATCCATATCTCTCATCAAATTTGAAGTTGGAATACACAGCTTGAAGGATGGTGCTCCAACTCAGCCCGTTAACGATGGTAGTGACATCAGTAATGATAGAAGTAATTGTTTCACCAAACCATTGTTGGCGGAGAAAAAAAAGAAAAAAAAATAGATAGTTAGGAATTTGGGAGAGAGGGAGGGGGAGGTGGGAAAATCCTATGCTAAACCAAATTCAATGGTCTTAATGTCTATCTCTCTCACGTATTAAGATGTATTATGTGCGGTCCCAATACTCTTGTGTGAGAGATATAAACAAAAAATTCACACTCACATTATTAAACTCGATCTAACATAAAATTACTCGGGATGCAGCTGACCCTTGGAAAAGTTAATCTTGATGATTGTGTTTTTTGAAGTTTGAAACATACTATTTTTTACTTTTTTAGAAAGCCCAAAATGATTTTAACTTGGACAATAATTGCAAAATAAGCGCAACGTTTCAATTTATTGGTTTACCTATACGGCTATACTTTATGATTCACGGATACGATAATACTATATATTTTAATTTTCGTATTGGATATGGTATCAGGAGTCTCTCTATTTCCGAATACTTCAAGAATGCATTGGATACAATATCCAACCGGTATATGCACCACATACGAATACGATAGTGCACATTGTCAATTTTAGAAGTAGACGTACATCATAACCTATACTCTATTCTCTTTTACTCTTTCTTCTTATTTATGTTCATTTTCTTTTTTCTTTTTTCTCTTCATATGAAGGAATTGTGTACTCTAAACTACAATTACTCAAGAATAATACTTGATTAGAATTCTAAACCGGACCATCTCCAGTTGAACTTAAGTCAAATTACAAAACAAATAAACACTTGTCAAGAACTGATGTGCAATTAAATACCAGTTACTTAACATAAAAAAGTGTTGTACTACTTATTATCTGATTAGTTGTCTCTGACTAAATTCGTTTTACAAGAATTCTAGAATAATCCCTATGCTATTGTCTCAGTCATTAGAGATTCCCTAATTAAAATTGAAGGAAATGCCTTCTTTTCGTTTTGACAAAAGAAGGTAGCGCTAACTTGATTCTAGATGATAAAATGTATTAGCTACTATGTTTGGCCTTTGGTAATTAAATATAAGTTAAAATAAGGTGTAAATTTCACTTAACCCATTTTACTTTGATCCAACTAATTCAACACCCCCCCCCCCCCCCCCCCCCCCCCCCAAAAAAAAAAAAAAAAAAAAACCCTTCTACTCTCAATTGCACGACTTTACATTCCTTTACTCTGACCCAACTATATTTTACTATCTTTTACTCTCAATTACATTACTTTACACCTTGTATTCTTAAAAAAATTAAAATTATAATTGTTAAGATTTTTATTCAAGTTGCATCTCCCCTTAAAAGTACTGGACTATAAATTTAAATATATAAATTATATACTCAAAATTTAAACATTAAAAAAATAACATAATTTTCTTTCGTGTAACCTTTTATTTTTAAAAAATACTAATTAAGAATTTAATGCTACCTATTATTTTTAAAAAATACTAATTAAGAATTTAATGCTGTTATGTTCTTCTTTTGAAAATAAATTTTTTACATCTGTACTTTCTTAATAGTCCTTTTTTTAGAAGTAAATTTTAAAATATTTTTCTATGTTGACATTTAAATAATCTCTTAATTATTTTTAAAATTTACATGAATTATAAGAGAAGTTTTAAAGTAAATTTTTTAATATGCTTATAATTATATACGAAATTTTAATTAGAAACTAGTGACATCACATTTTTTAAGAGAGGGCATATTTCCTTTGAAAAGCCTTACATTCTAATTTTGATTATTTCGAAAATAAAAAAATTAATTTAATATTATAAATCTATTATTCCGTTAAAATATAAGTAATTTTGTTTTTTGAAAAGGACAAGAGGTTTAATAATTTAATTTTGATAGAAATATTGAAAATAATAATAACTAGAGCAATTTTAAGAATCTAAAGAGATAAAATGATACAATTAAAAATAAAAGGGCAAAATATTGTTGAGTCAGAGTACAAGAAAATGAGGAATTACCCTTAATATAAATGAAGAATATGGAAAAAATATAAGCAAGCATTGCCTCCCAAGTTATTTCCAACTTAAAACTTTTATTAATCCCAAATTATTTGTACAACAATCCCGGCCGCTATTTTAGGTTATTTTACAAAAACAATCATTTATTTTGTCTACTAAACACTATATTTTATAGACATATATTTAGCGTATAGATGTATGATAAATGCTTCATAATGGACATATATTTAGCGTATAGATGTATGATAAATGTTTCATAACTTTGTATTCAATGACTATTACATGAAAATATGCACCATTGACATTTAGGACTGTCAATGAACTCAAGTCTGCTCAAAGCTCGCATATTTGTCTTGAAATTTTCAAAGTTAAGCTGAAGATTAAGCTTAAATTCAGATTCAATCCATACATGAGTGAATGTAGCTCGACCTGAATCAGCTTGAGCTCATATGAATAAATAATATGTTAAAATAATACACTATATCACTCATAATTGTGAATAAAAATCCACAATTATCAGAATAATCTGGATAATTGAAATTAGAAAATAAATAAATAAAGATCAATGTAGTTTAATTCTAAATGTCTCCAGAAATAATATAAAGAAATAATTGGTTAATTGGTTTTTTGACTTTCTGAAATCATTTTAGAGAAATTTTAGTACAAATATAATTTCATTCCGATGATTTTGAAGTCTTTTGAAATTGTTAGATTTTTTTTTTAACTGGTACATTTATCTTATAATCATACTAAATAGATAAAAATATAGAGCTTCCAAATTCAAGTCAGCTCGAGCTTATTAAGTGAGCTCAAATCTTGAATATAAAAACTTGTCAAGTATCAAGTCAAGCGTGAATCTAAAAAAATTGTTTCACTTGACTTAATTAACAATGCTTGTACATTCATATATACATCTATCCACCAAAACCAAATCCAATATATAATATTCCAATTTCGAACATTTCACCGCAAACATTCACGAATTACATCACATCTTTATTCTTTCCCTCGCAATGAGCACTTTTCAGAAAGTAGAGATATCTTGGAGCATGTCTTTCTTATAATACTTTTGAAGTGTCTGGCGCTGACTCCATTACCGAATCGAAAATGTGCCTTCATTCAGACTCCATTTGTTTTGAAATATTAAATATAGTTGATGAATTGTAGTATTGAACTTCGATTTTTTTTTTAAGGTTATAGTAAAGGAAAATACCATTTAACTATCAAAAAACAAAAAGGAAAAATCATCTGTTAAATAACCTGCTAATACTTGCGTAACGATTTTGTTACACCACAATTGCAAAAGTATATGATAGTTAGAATGTGAAAAGAGGAAAAAATGTGATACTAATAAACACGTTCAAATTTTTTTTCCCCAAAAGGGCTTAGGCTCAAGACTCATTATGTACACTATAAATACTCATGAACAACTGTTAATGAGGATCATTTACTAAAAAACACAAATTACTATTTATATGAAAAAAGCTCTGGTTTTTCTGGTTTGTCACGAATCTAATTGGACCCAACATTCTGTACATGTTTGTCGATATCATTTTTCTCGAGGTTCTCAACTTTTACTTGAACACTACTTACACACAAGATCTTCTATTGCAAAATTGTTGCATCTTGTATTGCATTTCATGACTGCAAAACAAGTGTATATATTCCATAATAAATTTATATTTAATGAAATATTTTATACACATGTCGTTCATATATAAAATACAACAGGAGATTGCAACACAATTTGCAATAGAAGATCCAAACTACACTACGTTAATCCCGCGTCAAATATGTATTGTCACATTTCTATAAAGTATTACACTAATGTGTAACCGTGTAACAGATATATTGGACATTAAAAAAATATATATAATTTGGGCATAATTTTAATGGGCAAGTGTGAAAGAGGGATCGGGTGGCTTATTGGAGATCAGGTACTGATAAGTGATAACTGAATAGTAAGGACTAAGGAGTAATGACCTGTGTTCCGACAAACTTCACATGCCTCCCATTCCATTCCCAACTCAACATAACACATTTCTCATTTTGTCCTTTTTTCGACCTTTTTGTGATTCCCCACCTCCATAATATCAAAGTCGGTATCAGCTATAAGATCCTTTAGCATTTTCTGTCAGTTGAAACCGCCCAAAACCAAGCCAATTAGTCCAATGATATAAGACTATCATTGGAGCAATTTGGGATCGATCTGATGAGCTCCTAGGATCGATTCCCAACGTTGTCAAAATAAAGTTTGGCCAGCGGCAGCCATGCACTGCAAGAAGGGATTAGTCGAGATGCGCGAAAGTTGGCTGGGACACCTCGTGGGGAAACACAAAAAAAATAAAAATCGCCCTAAATTCAATTAGCAATTAGTCACAATAAAATTTGTGGACTTAAATGTCACCATATGTGGTGTTCTTTTCGCTCAAAATTAAATGTTGAATATTCTAATTTGGAAGCATTAATGATATACCTTTTTTTATTACATTTATATATTCAAGAGATTATGAGTTCTAATTTCATTTGTATATATGTGAGTTGTTTAGCTACATCTATCGTAATCTATAATTGTTTGTAGAATTCGTTGATAATGATTAGTTGTATTAAGGTTAGACATTCTCATGTAATGATGTAATAACATGATTAATCTCTTCATTGAAAAATAACATTCAAATAGATCTATTGCTGATTGTCTGATTTGTATTAGGTTTGTTCCGTTTATTAATTGAAAGTGTATTGTTATCCTATTGAGAAAAGGAAAATAATATTAGATTTCTGACTTTCTTAAAAATTACTCCATATCAAGGAATTTCAATCTCTTGCCGACCCATTAAAATAGAATATATGTGTATGAGGCAAAAATTCCTGGAAGATTAAACAACCATAGTGGAGAGATCATACTTTGAGCAAGTTTAATATTTAAAAAAAAAAAAAAAGTTTTGCAGATTGTTGAAGGAAAGGGAAGAGTACACAAGAAATTTTGAAGAGACTTCCTTCCTTTTTTGTTATATATATTTATATACATATACATATATATATACATATATATATATATATATATATGTAGGTACTATTCCTCCATTGCAAATTCTTGTTTTGGTTGCTTCACATTCAATCATACTCTTCCAACGGCTCTTTAATTTGGTTTGTGCTTTATTTTTCATTTATACTCTCAAAGTAATGATATTTATTTATTTATATCTTTATTTGTTGTTAAAAAGGCTAGGAATATGATGCTGCTGAAATCCATTTTAAGATAAAATAGTCTTTTCTTCCTTCAGATATTGGCCGCAATTCTTTCCGGAAACATTTCTATGTTGAATTATTGAATATGTCTTTGCTTGCACATGTAACAAATGTTTAAGGGCATGTTTGGGCGTCTGGAGTCACCCTATTCGAGCTCAAGTCATTTATCGGGTTTTTTTAGCAATCTAACCTAAAAATGGGAATTATTTATCAAAATGACATGCCTTTGAAAATGTTTACCAAAGTAACCTAAAATGGCGCTTCACTTTTTCTTTTTCTTTTTATTTTAGTTTCTTAATTTTGTTTTCTTTATTGATAGTAAAAAATAAAATGCATTATTACATTTTCAGATATTTGTCTCATCAATTTATTCACTCCAAAAACTTACACTACAACGAAAACTAATATTAATGATAACATGTAAAGTGGTTATATTAAAGTTTTCATTCTTATATACATAATGTGTGATAATAATTTTTATTTTGTCACAGTGAAAAATCTAATGATGATTATTTTTAAGTTGTCACTAGCGATATTTATTGACAAATGTTTAGTAACAACATAAATATAGCTGACGTATGTTTAGTAACAAGTTAGTGACAAACACAAATATAGTAATAACTACATTTAATATATAAATATTTCTTATAGGAAGTATTTGTGTCCCTGAGTATGCGATATACATCAAGTCATAAAAAGTATTTGTGCATAGAGGTTAATTCTTAATTTGAAAAGGCCAAGTATGAAAGTAGCGAATAATTGAGTCAAAAAAATTATTAACCATTTGCTACTAGTATTACAAATATATATATATTAGTGACAAACATGTTAAGTGACAATATCAAAATTATCAATAATTCATGAACTTTTTGGAGTGAATAAATTGATGAAACAAATATTAGAATTGAAAATGTAATAATGCATCCTTTTACTATCAATCTAGGTTGCATGGGTATACGGATACGTCGATACGAATACGAAACGAATTTTAAAATTTTTTAGGATACGACACGGCATGGATACGCGAATAAATAAATAATTATATATATATATATAGTCCTTTGCATTATCATTAATAACAATAATTATTATAATAATACTAACAAAAGAAATCAAAATAAAATGTTTTAAATGTGAATACGGGAGGAATTGGCTAAGCCCAAGTTAAACCAAGCTCATGCCATTTGCAATTGAAGCCCATTTTATATATGTTAGTAAAACAAACAACAAATGAAAAAGTGAAAACAAAAAATAAACAAAAGAAAAGTTAAAAAAATCAAGGATAAGATAAAACCCTATTTCTACCTCACCTTTCTTCTTAACCCGCCGCTGCGTCATCTTTCTTCAACCTCATCCTTTCCTTTTTAATGTCTAGCTCTACAACTCCACCTCCATGGCTCTATAATCTTCTTCAACCTCATATTTTCTTTTTTAATGTCTATCGATTTAACCAATAATCTTCTTTAACCCACACCTCTAACTTCCGCAACCATCGCCACCATGCCGTGACCAACCGCCATTGTTAGCCATCACCACCTGGTTGTGACACACAGCTCCGGCATGTTCGCCATCTAACTCATGACACACAACTCGTGACACACAGGCGTGTCCGTTTCCAAGGATACCGTGTCCGTTTCCAAGGATACCGTGTCCATTTTTATTTTTCTTTTATTTTTATTGTCAGATACGTCTTGGACATGTATCCCACGCGTATCCGAAGCGTATCCGCATTCGATGCGTATCGAACACTGCATCAGGTTGGAAAATGGCGTATCTGTGCATTCTAGCTATCAATAAAGAAAATAAGATTAGAAAGCCAAACTAACTAAAAGAAAAAAAAAAAAAAAGAGAAAAAGTGAAGGCGCCTTTAGATTACTTTAGTGAAAATTTTCACATGTAAGTCATTTTGCTAAATAGTTCCCATTTTTAGGTTAGATTGTCTTTTTTTTTTTCTTGATTTCTCAAGGTATCCCAACAGTCTCGCCCACTGTCAGCGCACTGAGCGGTAGGAGGCTGGCCAAAGAGTTTTTTCCATTTACAAGAGTTGGGATTCGAACTCCCAACCACTTGCTTAAGGGACGAAGCGCTGAATCACTACGCCAACCGACTTGGTTGTTAGTACGCAGCCGGGTTCGGGCGGTTTTATAGAAAAAATTCAACCCGATCCGATATATGCGGGTTGACAAAATAACAAACCGAAACTGCATAATTATCTTATCAAACCAAGCGGTTCGGATCAATCGGGTTTAATGTATTTAGTGGGCGATTTGGTTATCGAATTATAATTATATTATTTTTAATTTCAACTAGTAAGTAAGAAACTAAATAACATACTTGTACATTTAATTAAAAAAAATTGAGTTGGTGAGAAATACAAAAATAAGTGATGTTATTAAATAAAAATCATATTTATCATGAATTGTAAACTCTAAAATATTAATAAAATTAAATTATTTTATAAGATTATCATAAAAATATACATCTACATCTTCGTTCAAATCAAGTAAAAACAAATGTTTTTGTTTACTCAAATTAAAAATAAAGTGTTTTATATAAATATGAATAAAACTACTCTTATTAGAGTTTATATATATGCATATATAGTTTTAAAAGTTTAAGGTTAATTTTTAAATATATTTATATATATATATATATATACACACACTTATGACATATACAATTAACGGTCGGGTGGCGGGTTACAATTATTAAACCCACCACCCGCCCGAAAGTGACGGATTGTAATTTTTTCAACTCACACAATTTTTTAATAATTTCAAACCGATGATTTTTAGGCTATTCAGGTCAGACAAATTATGCAAATTTATGTACACCTCTAGTTGTTAGATTGTTAAAAAGCCCTCATTTATCACTAACAGAAAATAAAGACACCCCAAAGAAAGAAGGTGTATAATTTAGATATGCAACATATTTATAGGATAATGAATAAGCTTACGTGTCTCATAATTGCAGATTTTTATCCCAACTCTTTTCCTCACGTGGACTGTCTTAATGTAGCCTTAATGAGGACTTTTGAGTAACTTGTCGATCTTCCCGCAATGCCATCAAAAAACAGAAAAAAAATAATGTCACGAATAATTTCTGAAATATTAAATTTGTATCACTTTGATTTCTAAAATATTTTTTATTACACTACTATCCTCAATATTATAATTTTGTCTCTATTTGGTCCTTTCCGACAGGTTTTTGCCTAGAAATATTAATTTTCATGTGTAAAATAGTCAGATCATGTTTTCCTGTCTTATTTTGGCCCCTTTTTCTATTATTATGTCTCACATTGGTCCTTTTTCGATTTCTTACATTTTTGCCCCCCTCAAAACACTTTTATTATTTCCAATGCCACATTAAGACAATTCAAATTTAATTGCTACTTGATCAAATAGCATATCGTTAAATTTATCATGTAGTTTGTTGATTTCAACTAAATTTTTTTATCATGTAATTATTTCAGCGAGTGTGCTTTTCAGTTAATATTGTCGGTCGTATCTTAAATTATCTCAAAGCTATCTTTGGACTCAGATGTCTGTGCCACGCTAGAGTGAATGCTTTTTGATACCTTTTTTCCATTGATGTTTGTTTGGACTTGAATTATGATTCAAGCTATCTTGGTACATTGTTTAAAAAATTAAGTTTTAATGTAGTTGAAATTCTTTTTAGGAGAAATTTTTTGAATTTCTGTTTAGAGTGTACAAATACACGTTCCGTTAGTCAAGGAACCCCCAATTGAAAATTACGTTATACCTAAATTTTACAATGTACAATTCGGACGATCAAGTAATCCAAGAATCCCATGTTGATAATTATGTTAAAAGTGAATTTTACACTATACAATCGACGAGCCCATGATTGAGATTTGAAACCTACCGCTAAGAGTAAGTATATCACTTTCTTTTCACTCATGATGTCATTTCCGTTACAAAGCTAAAATAGATAGATTATGACTACGACATATACTCTCCTTTATGAAATTCTATGATGAAAATTGTTGACTTGGGATGATACTTTAATTACATGTGTATACAATAGTGATTTAGTGGGCCATAGTTGGTGATGATTGTAAAAATGGTCAGTAAAAAATTATCAGGTGGGGTGGAAAATCCAATCCAATTCACGACAAACTATGTTGGGGTTGATGAATTTATAGACTGAACTCTCTTTAAGTGAGCTGCTTACGTACCCAATGAAATGAGATCAAGTAAGTTCGTAGTTCTATATTGAAATTACTCTCAGACGTAGCCAGTGAATTTTTTTTGAGAGAGTAGATAATCATCTCATCAGCTCCTTTGGGGTATATATAGGACTGATGGTGGGCTATGGGTCGGGACTTGACCATTGGTCTATTTGCCTATTTATTAAACCCATTATCTGACCCTTTTATATTGAAATAGCCTTACTCCTTTTATAGCCTCTTGAACATAGCGGACCATATTCGCAATGGTCCGTTAGCCCTATGTGCTTGACTATTACACTAACCGCAGACTTGGTCCACGGGTAGCTCCAGGCTCGAGCCGGGGGTCGATTAATTACCATAAAGCCCCTACACATTTTCGGTGTACATCATAATGCCCCCCACTCACTGATGTACATTATAGGATACCCCGGAGTAAAAATATGTATGGGTGTATGGAAAACTTCGTCGCCTTGGGGAGTCTAATGAGTCACCCCTTTGAAGGGGGATATCTTAAGTGTTGTCTCAAGGCAATGTAGGTATCGACTTAAGACACACGCGTAGCTACCTTGAGGTCTGACGCCTCGGGGTCGAGCACCTCTAGATCGGATACCTTGCAATGCCAAAGTGTGTGAGGTATCTCGATTTGGTTATGCATTTCATGTCTTAGGAGGGAGCTCTTAAGTTATGAACCTCTACTCCACTTGACTAATAACCTCAGAGGGGTGATTAAGTTAGCCGACGAGCACTTTAGAAGAATTTTTAGTTGGTGAGATGTGCTTCAAGCACAACTTTACTCGTGAAACACGCTTCATAATGAGGAGGGACGCATGCCCGGCCTAAGGGGAGGCTTGTGCCTCGCCTATAGGAAGCTTGTCGTCTCGGAGGAGACTTAGAATTTTGAGGTCTCTATCCGGAGTTTCAACATCCCAAAGGGGACCTATAAATTTTGACCTCAATCTAAGGATTTGCACCCCAGAGGGGACTTGGAATTTATTAGATGGGCCTTTGCCTGGAGGTGAGGAGGCAAGGGTTATCGAATTGTTGCGAGGGGGTAAGAGCTTTTGCTACTAGGTGAGAATGCAAGGTCCTTTGCCTCGAGGTGAGGGGGCGAAGACCTTGGTTCTATGGTGAGTGGGCAAGGTCCTTGGCCTCTAGGTGTGGTGATGAGATCCCTCATTACAATGGTAGATCTATTTTCTATGATCTTTTATGCTCATTGGATATTTTCTTATGTAACACCCATGAAGTAGGTAGGTCAAACAAAAATTTGTTAAATCACTAGGTAGGACATTCCCCACCTTCTAAAGGGATTTCATAGTGAGCGGATGTATTGCCCGTACGTGATGAGAGGGTCGACTCGCAGCTACCCTTGGTGGCCTCCTAAGGAGCCTCACGGTGCCTCAAAGAGTTCGGCCTCGCTGTTGGGTACCGCAGGGCACAATGTGCCTCGAGCAACTTGGCCTCGCGGCTTGGTGCCACGAGCCGGCCTCGTGGCTTGGTGCCGCGAGGCTTGGCCTCCTGGCTTGGTGCCGCGAGGTAACGTGTTGCATTGCCTCGCGGTGTGTTGCCTTGGGGCTTTTCCCGAGGTTTCTTAATTACGGGTAATTCCTAGTGGTTTGTCGTTACTTTGACTCATTTTTCCCTTTTTAAGTCTTGTGGTATATTTATAAGTCCACAACTAGGAGATAAAAAGCGTATTGTACTCCGTGACTTCATGAGCACTAGGCCAATTACTTAATTATTTTACCCCTATGGCTTCATGTGCGCTAGCGTGGTGTTTTATCGCAGAAGTGAACGTCTTTTTGAAGATTCTCAATGCGTATATATTTATTTATTATGTAGCCCCACCCTTGGGGGGGGGGGGGGGTATTTTATTTTGAAATTTGTACCCCGCTAGGTAGATGAACATCCACTAATGGGGGTTGAATTAAAGTGGGCGTTAGGCCCTATACACCGGGGGGTGACGCATGACGACCTCCGGAGAGGTTGCCTCACGGTGGGCGCGAAGCATGTTGCCTTAGGGCTCTCTCTTTCAGGGCGCTGCCCCGAGGCTTATTGCCTCGGGGGTTTTTAACGGAGGTGACTTGTGGCTTTCTTATATGCCTTATGTATATAACCATATACTTTGTCTCATGATCGTTTTTGCTTGTATGACTAAGAGCTAGTCGCACGTTAGCAGGATTTTTGCTGTATCTTGGTGCATGCAATTGGGTCCCACACCGGTGTATACAAGAATTTTCCAATTATGACCCCTCATTATGACCTAAATCCCTAAAGACTCATGTCAATGGACCCACTTCCAACCCATTTCAATTTCAGTCCATTAACTGAAATTTCTATAATAATATTTTTAACCATGAGCCCAACGCAATGGGCTTTGGGCTTTTTCCAGTAGCCCATCACGTACTTCACTAAAACTACTCTAATTTAACATGTCATTTCTATTATAATGATAGTGTTATCCATTCGCATCACAGCTTTCATCTCTCCACCAAAAATGGCTTCTTCATCTCTATCCCTTTACAATGCTCCAATTTCCACTTCTTCTCCAAACTACACTAATCTTAACAACAATTCTCGGTCAAAAATTCCATTTTCTTCTTCGTTTTTCAGTTCATCCCTCAATTTATCCTCAAATCCAAGTACCATCCGGCAATTCGTGAACCAGAAGCTGAACCAATCCCTATCTTACACCCCACGCCCTCTTACCGTCATTTCCATGGCTCCCCCTAAACCTGGTGGCAAAGCCAAAAAAGGTACTCCCTACAAATTCTAATTGTAGTCTTGAATTAATCCCCAAATTCTATTATGGTTGTGTATTTATGTGTGTGAACGTATATATATTTCTTTTGTAAAAAATTGGCAGTGGTTGGACTGGTGAAGTTGGCTCTGGAGGCAGGGAAGGCGACCCCTGCGCCGCCTGTGGGGCCAGCATTGGGTGCCAAGGGTGTAAATATAGCGGCATTTTGTAAGGACTACAATGCTCGAACTGCTGATAAGGCCGGTTATGTCATTCCCGTTGAAATTACAGTTTACGACGTGAGTAGTTCATTTGCGTTCGTTGCTATTTCTTTTTGCTTTTTAATGAATTTTTGTGTAAAGAAAGCTCGCTTTGATTCGATTGTTTTTGATTATTTGCAGGATAGGAGCTTCACATTTATCTTGAAGACTCCACCTGCTTCAGTTCTGCTGCTCAAAGCTGCTGGTACTCTTCCCACTCTTTCTCTAGCTCTCATAATTTTTTTGCGCTTTCTTTCTTCATTGATGCAAGTGATGGAACCGAGGACTTTAGATAAAATAGAAGAATTATGAAACTTAAAACGAAATAAAAACAAAGGATGATAATGCAATTGTAACATATGTACAGTTGAACTTGAAACCGGAAAAAAAACTAAGCTGTTTTATCTGTGGTGCCTCACTCGAAAAAGAATTTTTGTTTTAATTTATGTTAAGAATCATAAAGGCAAAAGATATGAGGTAAAGGTTATGCACCATCACTTATATCGATAAGGCAATGTAAGAATTAACTCGAAGGTGAACTTTCGTTATCTGTAGTGCTCATAAGTCATAAGTAGTATTTACAAGAGAAAGGATATGATGAATATTACCAATTTTTCCTTTATAGTGAAATAAGAATAGGTAACTATTATTTTTTTAAGCGCCACCTGCACACACACTTGGCTAAAAGAACGGTCTTTTGGTTAAATATTCTCATGGTGTACTCCTTCATTTGCTCCTGGGCAACATTTATGCTTGAAGCAATAAGTTAACTACGAATTACATTAACAATGGATAAACATAATAGTGACTCAAATTTGTCCAGTTCCTTGCACATTGACATGTAATTCTTTAGTTTTTATCCAGATATTGACACCACGAATTTAAGACTTGATAAGTGATTATACCTAGAAATGGTTGCTGATCAAAATGATACCATATGAAAGTATTAACACAAAGAATTAAAACTGCATTGTCAACACTAGTCAAGAACTCTTGTACCGTCATTCTTGTGATTTTTCGGTGGCCATGTTGGTCAAATTTGTAAAACTGGTGTGCTTTTAAGGATGACTACAAAAGTTATACTGTGGTACAATGTATCTGTTTCTGCAGTTTTATTATTAGAATAATGTTCTCCTTGAAATATTCTCGGAAGTCCTTACTGACATTTTAAGATCTCTTTTCCCACCTTGAAAGAGTCTGAGTTTGCTTTCTTCTCTTACACTTATCTTCTTTATACTACCCTTTTTCTAGCATTTCCTATGTTATAATGTCCTTTCCCAAACGTAGATACATCTAGAAATAAATTGAAGTGCATATTTTAATGACTAACATAACTGGAACTGTTACACCATGACAGGTTATTTGCAATCAAGTATAACTATGACAGGAAAAGAAAATTACTTGTTTATTTTACTCCAATATTATGCATTTAATAATATGATTGGACATTTGGTAGATTTCTTACGTGCTTAAAAGTATGATAAATAGCTGACAGAACTGTCATTATAGTAAAAATGCTCCATTGGTAGAGTACCAGCTGCATGTAGATGATGATATATTTGTTAAACCTTTACATTTGTCCATTTTAACATAAAATCCAGAGAGTTAGAAACACGAAGCGGCGTTAGATTCTTTATGTCGGTCTCTTTCTTAAGCCAGAAACTTCTTTTTGGACATTGCTCAGATGACATATTACATCCCTGCATCCGGTAGAACTCATCCACCTAGTTTTTTTTGAACAATTCTTGACAACTATTCATGCATCTCACTGAAAATGAAGAAATTTGGTTAGAACTCCCACAAACAGTAAATCCATGACCGAGAAGTTGAAAGATATCCAAGTGAGCCAGCCTAATGTTCTCTTTTATATGTTTCTGACAGATAAACATTAAAAACATATGTCTGTAAACACAAATCAGACCTATGATTCTTGGATTAGTCTGCGTTTGGCGAAGTTGAAATTAAGATCAGTACGAAATTATGCAAAGATGCATTTTAGCAAAGGTTTTTTGTTTTTTAAATGCCTACTTTTTCAGTTTCTTGATTTTGACTATGATTATAGCATTTTCTGTTATGCAATAGAATCAAAGAGGTATAATGGTTCTAAATTGTAGTATAAACTAGAGAGCAGAATGATTGGCTGAAAGGTTGACACTTAATGATTGTACAATGTGAGAGTAAGGTGTTGCTACTACATTCTCCTTTCCGACATCATGGTGACAACAACATAAACATGTAATCGTGTGAGGAAGAAATAGAACTTCACACAATATTAACTTGCGTGTCTTTTATCAAATAGTTGTGTGTCAGACAGATAGTTTCATGTACTTCTCATACTTCTAAAGCTAAATGAGAATATGAAATACCCGCAAGTATGTGACATTTGTGTGTGAGTGGACAAAGATGACTCTCTCTTCCTTTTCAGCCTAGAACAAAATTATGCTAGTTTTCAACTATATATAACACATGCACTATGAGTAACACGTGGTCAATTTTTTATTTGAAAGTTTATGCTATATGTGTGCAAGTATATGACTAATTAGTTTGACTTGGTTGCTATTTAGGTGTGGAGAAAGGTTCAAAAGACCCTCAGCGGGAGAAAGTTGGGAAGATCACGATTGACCAGCTAAAAACAATTGCACAGGAAAAGTTGCCTGACTTGAATTGTTCGACTATAGAGTCAGCAATGAGAATTATAGCAGGCACAGCAGCAAATATGGGAATTGATATTGACCCTCCTGTTCTTCAGCCAAAAGTTAAAGAACTTGTGTAGCTCTGTAATTTCTTTTGCTTTTCAATTTTTTGTATCTAATTTAGTTTTGCTGCATTTTGCACCCAATTGAGTGTATTTGTATCTGGAAGTAACCCAATTATTGGCTACGCAACATTTGTGAAGGAGTTTGTCAATGGCTCCAAAATTTTCCCACTGGGTGGTGTTCCAACTTATTACTACCATAAACAAATCAAACATAAATGTTTGGTGTTGATTGAAATATAATCTGGAGAATTCAGAAGCTACAAGTATCTCTTGCTCTGGACTGGACTTTATATCATCGGAGACGTTCTGTCTCAAACTGGAATTATATCTTTGGGGGAAGAGTTTGCATTCGAGAGGTTTGCATCAATTGTTCCAAACTGGGTCTGTTCCATAACTTTTTGGTTGTGGGCTTGTGGTAGCTAAGCTTTGCTCAGTAAATGTTCCTTGATAAAGTTTTTCGATCGGTGTGATTCTGAGAAGGTCATGACTCATGAGACTTCATGTTCAAAGACGATCATAACTGTCAGGGAATGGTGGGTACCATGTAACACGGCATCTAGGATTGTGATTGTCCCAAGACCTTAAACCCTGCTAAGAATAATCCATATCTATATGAATGTATGTATTTCTGTCATTATGTATATTCTTGTTCTTGATTCCAACAAACGTAACTTCTTTGATGGCCGTGGTGGTTTAATATACAATTATAAATACAATTTGGTCTATTGTTACTCATCTATTTGTATAATTCTACTAGTGAAAAATTGTATGCAGAACACTCCAGTTTTACATAGGAGAATCCCGTTGCGCGTGCCAGAGTGTTGAACTCTGTTTCTGTCCTTTCTTTTCCTTGAGGATTCATGTTCATCATGAATAAATCAAATTGCAGTTTACTTGTAACATCAACTGTGCTTTCAGGGGCTTCAGGAACAACCAGTTCTACTACAATTACCTTCCCATGCTCAGGTAACGCCTCGTAGCAGTTTTTCAATATCCTCACACAATGGTCATCACCCCAAGAGTGAAGCATCCACTGTTTCATAAAATCTCTGTAAGAATGAAGCATCTAAATGCAACTTTTATTTGATGTTTATTGACTTAACTATATGTGAAGGAAATATGTAGATAACTATGGAAACTGTGAAATCATCACTTACCTTCATAAAGATTGCATCTCCATGCGGAATGCTCATGAACATGTCTCCTGCTACATGCTCTATGCCTGAAAGAATACTACAAATTATATCCAGCAAGAATAAAGTCGTTTCTATCTGGGATTTAGTGCGCTCCAATATTTGACTTGTGTCATGAACAATATAGTTAACATTTGCTGGTTCTTATCATGTTTATGAATCTAATTTGAGTTCTTGGTTAAATTACAGAGACACCCACTTTGTGAGGCGCTAATTACGAAAAGCATCCTGAGATTAGGAAATTACAATTTCATCCCCTGTTACATTGCAATTTCGCCTCCGTCAGTAAAACCATATTACATTTTCGGGGGTGTGTTTGGTAATTCATGCTGGTTATCACACAGTAAGTGAGGGGGCGTGCACGTAATTATCCGTAAATTCTTTTGGGACCATTTTGGAAAATTAAGTTGAAAATTAAAAAGTCAGATTTACATCAAGATTGCAGAAGTTGATTTTTGAAAACTTGTTGAGCAATCAAAAGCCATTGATTATTGCCAAGAGTTGTTACCTGGATAACTATCATTTTTTGCAATAACCGGAGCGATATCAAAGTTGATGCCCTTGATACTTGGATACTTGTCGACAATAGTTTTGAGAATGCTACCGTCACCACCTCCAACATCCACAATCGACTCGAGGCCTTCAAATCCTCTGTAAGTCTCCAATATTTTCTCCATAAACATGGAATTATAACTACTCATTGAGGCCTTAAAAAGCTGGAGATAACTAGGATTCTTTACTATGTACTCGCTTGCATCCATTCCATAAGCCCTGTTAAACGGAAGTCCACCTTCTATAACTGCGTCTTTCATGTGGTACCACATGTCTATCATAATCTTGTCCTGGTTTGCCAGTAACAAAGGGGCTAACGAAACTCCATTAGCATTGCGAAGGAAATATTTTGAGACGGGTGCCAAAGAATAGAACCTTTCAGCCTGATTGGCTGAGCAAATGAGAATGGAGTAACTAGCCAAGAGAGAGAGCATTTTATCTAGCATTAGTGCGGCAGAATCTGGGTTGTGACAAGGAAGCTGAGATGCTATTTGAGAAGGAGAGATCTGAGTATTTTGACGAATGATCTCAAGCACGTCTAGCTCCATGCATGCTTTCAGCACCATGGGCAGAACCGAAATGTTCACTAGCTGCATCGCGTATTGGCTCCAATCATCCTCTTCGTTCGAACAACTTTTCATTGGGTTTTCGATGGGATTCATGATTTGTTTTTTGTGGAAGATTGTTGTTTATCTTATTTGTGCTTACCGCTGTGGTTTATATACACAACAAAATTATCATGATTGAGAAATTGTTCAAAGTTCAAACACCGAGAAGATTGTCTTATTGGTGTGATTTTTCTACGAGGTACAAAAGGAAAATGTGGCTTACCCTTTGACGGAGATGAAATGGCAATTCGACGCAACAATTTTGATTGGCCTCTTGGGAGATATTCCGAGAATAATTGAATTGAAAATTCTTTTGGAAAAGTAAAGTTGGGAAAAGTCGTCTCATGTGAAAAGGAAAGTGAGAAATGAGCTATCCAATCATTAGGAGCTATCCAATTTTTAGGAGTTGTTGACGAATGAGCTATCTAATCATTGTGAAAAGGAGTTTAGGTTAGACGGGGTTGTTTTTGATTGGGTTGGTGAGTAGTTTGATATATTCTATGACCACTAGCATATCATTATATCTTAGGAAAATTATTATTTAAGAAATAGAAATATTTTAAATTTATAAAGACACCAATTCTTAACTAATCAGGTAGAAAGAACTATTAAACTTTATAAATTAGTAAAATGATAAATTTAACGTAAATTATATTTGTGTCATCTATTTTTTTTTAATTATTCATGTCTTCATTTATTAATCTTTTGTTCATGAGAAATTGAAGTTAAAGTTTTTTTTTCCTTCTTACAAAGCTACCAAATAGATTTATCAAAAAAATGTAAATAATATTTTATTGTATTTTTGAAACAAATTATTAAAATGACAAATTCAATGCAAAATTATTTTGTCCCATCCACTTCATATGTTTCCCAGAAACATACAAGTTATCCATTCACCCAATTTTCTTTCGTAGCTAATTAATGTTTATTTATCTTCATTTGTACAAATTGACCCATCACATTGAACAATAAATGCAATATAAGTTGGGAAAAACTGTACGACACATCTAAAAAATTTAAAACAATAATATTATATAAGTTTTTCTTTATAAATAACAATTTTGTATTCGTGCAACAAGTCATATATATTTTTTTTGACAACTTTATCATCTCTAGCCTTATAAGTAAATGCCTTTAATTATCTCATTTGAACGGTTTTAATTAAAAATACTCAACCTTGATTTAGTAATATTTTTCTTTAATCGATAACCATGATCTGAATAATTTTTCAGGCAACAATGCGTGCAATTACAACTATGATCATACGAATGATCTTCAAGGATAAATGTGATTGAAATCTATGCAAGTTTCGACGTTATTCATAAAAAATTCATTAGAAAAAATTTATGTAGGTGGTTCTTTCAATTGAGATATTATCAATGAAAATATAATTACTTATGATAATTTGATGTATCACAGGGCTAATTGTTTTAACTATTATTTTGTCATAATATGAAATATCATATGGTTTATCAAGCATCATATTTTGAAGTAATTTAAAACCTCATAACTGCATTGGTATACTATCTAATATTTTCTTAATCTCTTATTTCTTGTTACATGATTGCAACTTCTAAAGTTGTTACTTACAAATAAAATTTAAAACTTTATTTAATGTAATTTTCAATTATCTTAAAGTATTTGTATGTGTTGTAATTTTGTTTCAAACATACAATAGAATATTACTTCCATTTTTTGATAAATCTATTAGGTAGCTTTGTAAGAAAAAACAAAAAGTTAAACTTCAATTTGTGATGTACGAAAAAATTAATAAGTGAAGAATATGGATAATTTTTTTTAAAAATAGATGAAATAGGTGACACAAATATGATTTTGCATTGAATTTACCATTTTAGTAATTTGTAAAGTTTAAGAATCCCTTCTCCTAATTACTTAAGAATTATTGTGTCTTCATAAATTTGAAATCTTCCTATTCTCCATACAATAATTATACCTATATCTTATATGTTAGGATATATGTTTATTATGGATGAAGGAGCATGAGAACTAAAATAAAACATCATGTCTATAAGGACTACTCCTAATGTCCTACACCTACGTGATTATAGAAGTTCCAGGTTTGACTGATTTCAATTAAAGAACTTTAAGTGGGGTGGTTTAGTTTATCCATTCTAAATGAGAACCCTCATACATGACCTAGTGTTTGTAGTAATAGTGTTATGTGCCCGGCGAGCCAATTGTTAGGAAATTTTATGTTAGATATTTTGATGAGGACAAGAGTAAAATTTTATGTTAAACCTCAAAAACATGTAAGTTTATGCTTTCATAGAATTCTTGTATAAGCGTTTGAAAGTTTATTTATTTGTTAGGCTTGCAATTTTTATCTTTATAGATTTTAGACTAAGTATTAGATACCAAATCGATGATAGAATTCTAGGTGAGTCTGTCAGAGATGAAGTTGAAGATCAGCGTCTGAAGCCAAGTGAAGATGAAGATTTGTCTTAAGCGTCTGTCAAACGCTAAAGGACTTTTTCAGGGATAATGAATCAAGCGCTCAAAACGTTCAAGCGATCAAGGATCGGATTCACCTGAAATAAATTCTCAAGTCATGAAGGACTTAAATGCAATCATCAACGGACATTTATTTCCAATGGGGAATAAATTCAAAACACATTAAATGCCTGATAAGTGCATTAAATGTGATAAGCCATTATGACTTGTGGACAAGCCACCTTTTGACAAAACTGTCAGAATTTAAAGTTCAAAGTCTGCTAACGTCCAATCGATAACAGTAGAAACTCAGGAATGTCAGAGAAAGGGCTATTTACGCGCTGCGTGAGAGACACGCGCCTGCATGTGTCCAACAGACAAATCCCAAGAAATCTCTATAAATAGTACCCTTCAACAAACCCTAAAAATACATGCACATACGTATATACACAAGAAAAAGGTCAAAACTTTGCTGAAATATTCTTAAGAAAAGCTTATAAACTCCATAGCCAAAATCCTTCAAGTTTTTCAAATACATTCCAAAGACAGTCACCGATATCTCAAACATCTTCATAGAAGAACCCTACACTCTTATTGAGATATCCCAAGTTGTTTGAGCTTCTCAAAATCAAACAAACCTGTGACAAAAACCCTCAACCTCTTTCATCTGGGTGAGAAAGTTGTTGATCTACAAGCATCATTTCTGTGTGAGAGAAGCTTGTTGAAAAAAATCTTCATTGGAGCTGAAGTCTGTGTGATCAAGGATCTCAAGATCATCTTCCTTATCCTCTATTTTGTAGAATCCTCTGTGTGATCCTTCGATTATTATCTTAGTGGATTTCGTCCAAGTGTGAAGGAAAAGAAGAACGTAGCTGGGATTACATTACACAGTGAACCTTACATATCTTGTGTCATTTTACTATTTTATTGCTTTACTTTACCATTCACATCATATCTTTAAAAAGGCTTTAAAAACGGTTAAGCGACTACTTGGCTAAAAGAACGCTAAGCTTAAAAATCAATTCCGCTATGCTAACCCTGATTAAGCGATTTAAGCATTGCCCTACTTTGGTAACTGCCGAAATCACTAAGTCTAAGTTATCTTATCTTTAGCGCCTGACCTAGCGCTTTGCTTACCAAGCGTTCAAATTCTTAAAAGTGATACGAAATTTTGGAAGTTGAAAAAGAGTTCATGGTCTATTTAACCCCCCCCCCCCCCTTCTAGACCATTTCATATGTCACTTGGGACCACCACCAATGTTTAGGCTCAACCACATTAAACGTAAAATACCAGGGTCTATTGTCCAGTTAATTCTTGGTGAATTAATGGAGAGACTAATTAAATGGATTTAATTAATCGAAAAAAAAGGAATTTATTATGTGGTGTTAATTAGTGGTCTTATAATTTAATATTGGAATATTAAATTGGGAAAGACTAATTAATTAATTTCTGAAAGAAATATATATATATATATATATATATATATTATATACACATGCACATGTGTATGTGTATGTGGAATTGGTGGAAATTTTTTATCTTGCTCACCAAGTTTATATATATATATATATATATATATGTACATCTTAAAATATATTTAGTAGGATCTTTTAATTGGTTAAGTTTGACTAATTAAAAAGGAAAGATCTTATAATTATATTATGGAAGATATTGGATAGATATGGTATATTTGAGATCATTGAGATGATCTCAAATATATGGAAATATCTAGTTAGTTGGAAAAGTGTCTAACTAATTAAGGAAGAGAATAAAAGAGAAAGGAAACAAAATAAATATGCATATATATAATATACATACACGCCTCACATGAGTGAGAATAGGCTTGTGTGTGTGTGTTTTCACATTGGTGGACTTTATATATATGTGTATTCCATCTTTTGAAAAGACAATGGTTAATCAACGAAGAAATTCAATTCCTCACAAGTCTTTTCTCTTTAATTCTTTCCTCCTTTTTTTTTCTTCTAAATTCTTCCAACTCATGAGTTGAGTACAAAGAACACTAAATAAATTCCTACCCTTTTTCTCACAAGCCGAACTTTGACATTCTTTTGGCTAGCACTGGTAGAGATAATCGAGGGTACGACCTAAGGTGTGGATACATCTTAGAGCCGCAACACTTGGGGCGCTAGAGCAAATCCAATCGAAGAGGTGTAATAGGGAGTTGCTTAAAAAGACGTTGTTGATTAAGTTCTTCAAGAGGTAAACACGAGAAAACTCACTTTTGCAATTAGTTTTTGAATCCGATGGTACCATGTCTACCTAGTCCTAATTTGGGGATACTGGATTTTTATTAAAATCCATGTTTTTCGCAGCACCGGCATCCCCGGGGTTGTACCGATCCCAACATGTAGCAGTACTCATGGAACCATGTACACTCTCCATGAGTATGCGTCGTACTGGTAATTTTTTTGGATCATCAATATTCCTAATCTTGATGATCCTACGACTTGAAACTAGTTTTAGGATCATGATACATACACAATGTCACTAGTTTACACTCTTAATTTATCTACATTCTGATTGATTTTTGATATATCTTCATCCCATATGATAACATTGATCATTTCTTTTTTTAATTCTCAGGATAACTAACAAATCAAGCGAAAAGATAAGGGTTGAAGTAAAATCGAGCCCAATATTGCATCGGAGGGTGAAGACAATAGCTTTGGAGTGAATCACGGTGTTCTTATAGTGGAAAACGCATCGGCGTTGGGACCAGAACGCCATGCGTTTCCTATTGCTTTATAATGCCATGGTTTTCCCTTTTGTTGATGAACGCCATGGCGTTGACATGTCTTTTTATACCGCTATAAATAGCCCATATTTTAGATTTTTAGTACCGCTTTTGTACCTATAACAACCTTTTAGACTAATTTGAAGAGGTTTAGGAGGTCAAGAGCACTCTTGAAGACACCGGAATTGAGAAAAGATGGAGGATTCAATAAGGAATCAACATCTCAATGTGTAGTAGGGAGTTTTGTTTCTTTTCTTCTATATTAGGCTTGAATTCCTTATAATGTTAGGAATAATTAAATTTTTTTTAAGAGGGTCGCTGTCGCGTGTGCATGCTGATAAGTCCATATTTTACAGTATTTTATGCCCCATTGTGATATGATTTGATTGTTACTTTGATCACTTTTTATCCCTCATAATGTTTTGATTGGTATAGATTTTGTTTTGTAGGATACAAGTTGATTTACGCATGAAAGACGAGAAAGGAGATCCAAATTGAGCTTGAAATTGAAGAAAGAAACAAAAGAAGATAGTTGATGAAAGATTTTACACAATGCTCATATAGACACGAGATTTTCGTCACTTTAAAAGCCTAATCAAATTAAGGTTTCTTCTCGAATATTGTAGAGCATTGTCTTAGCTTCACGTAGCAACTTGAATCGCCTCAATCCGACATCTGTAGGGATAGTTATGATTAAAATACGAAAGCTGCGCATTTTGCATCAGACGACCGCGGCACGGGACCGCGGTCTTGCTTGGAAAAATTGGTTCGCACTTTTTGTGCCGCGGCACTGTTCCCTGCTGCCCTATTTTTATATCCGCCATTTTTGGTCTTTATAACACATTCTTCACTTACCTAAAGGTGATAAATGCTCTAAAACACCAAGGGGAAGCCATGGGAAGTCCTAAGAAAGCTTGAAGGGTCATCATTATCATCATTTTCATCATCAAAGCTTGGATTCAAACTTTGTAATAGGGAGTAATTCAACTCTTTCTCTTTGATTTGTGTATCAACCATGTCTTATAGAATTGTTGAATCATTTGTTATTGTAAGTATGAGCTAAGCATCTTTGTGGTTGGGTTATGTAAATACTTTGTGATGTTTTGTGTTTAATGAATGATTAATTTTCGGATTTATTACATTCTTGTTACATGTTTGATTTTATGCTTAAAGCTTTCACATGAATGATCACCATGTGTTTGATATAATGCTTTGTCTTGAGACCGAGAGGAGATAGATAAAGGGAGATCGAAAAATCAAACATCATAACGTAACAATTGACTAGAGATAGAATCGATTGCGTTGTGTGGCTTTTTGTGATAAGATGACCCGATTGAATGTAGGATCTTCGTAAACAAGGAACTCTTTTGAACCTAAATGCATGTTAGTTAATTCAATCTTCACTATAGAGATATAGGGAGTTGCTAACTAGTATAGGCTTGTTATTTCAAGAGATTGAATAACAAATACATTAGGGGGTTTCGCCATAACAAGAGCGTCCTAAAAATCCGAATAGTTAAGAGTTCATGAACATAGAATAGAACATAGTAGGATCATAACCCAATCACCTCTTTCCATTTGAGTTATTACCTTGATAATCATTTTAGTTATTTTCATAGTATAAACACCTATCATCTTATAATTTGATTTAGCTTAGAGTTAGATAATATAGCAATTACGAGCATTGAATCCAATTGTCCCTGTGGAGACGATACACCCCGGGCTAAATAGTCCACTTTATTACTTTGCACGACCTAGTATACTTGCTAGGAATTCGCGTGTCACATGCAGCAGTGGCACTGCGTGCACGCTCCACCGGTAGTGGGCGTCGCTGTTCAGCGATGCGCCGTCGTGGTCGACGGCGCGAGGGGTGGCAGGTGGTTGGGCCGCCGAAGGCAGCCCGTGATTTGACCTATGGCTCAAAGTATAATTTCACATTGGAAATGGTCGAGTTTTCAATTTTCTGTCTACTTGGGTAATGAAATTCAAAAAGATAGTGGGAGCACATATGTATATTTAAAATTCCTCAATTGCATGTGAATATATGTTAAAACTGAATGCTAATTGTTTTGCTTATTTCGCTTATATACACAATCATATCATGAGTATCTTTATATGTATTTATGGATTCTCAAACGCAACAAGTTTGATGGCGTGAACTATACCTGTTGGCATTTGGCTCTAGATGTGTATCTTAGGGTCAAGGATCTTGATTACATAATCAAAGGAGAATTCCCACCTTGGCCTAAACCAGCAACTTGCTCTCGTACTTTGGAGTACTGGACAAAGCAAATAGATGATGAGGCCTATGTTTGATGTTTCATATTATCTATGATGTCTGTGCGCATGATTGAGACACATGGAATGGTCAAACTGGCCAAGGATCTTGCCGACGAGTTACAGAGAACATTTGGAGATAAGACGCCAAAGAGTGATTGCCTCATTGCCATGGGATGGAACAATTGAGCAAGGATTGTCCTGCTACCTTCAAATGCCACAATGAAGAATATTTATTGTTGAGGTTAATTTGTCAATTAAGCATGCTTCTTGGGTGTTTGACGCCAGTTGTGGTACTCACCTTTGAAATGACTTACAGGTGTTGACAAGAAGCAGAGAACTAAATGACGGGGACATGGTCCTGAGAATGGCTAATGGAGAGTCTGTCGCTGCGAAGGCTACTGGAAACGTTATTTTAGTTCTTAAGGATAATAATAGGTTTATTTTAAAGGAAGTTTATTATGTTCCTGACTTGATTAAGAACCTAATTTTCATTTCCGTTTTGGACAAGGAAGGTTTTTCTTTTAAAATATATGATGGTTTTTGTTCAATGTTTTTGGGTTCGAAATTGATTATAAGAGCATGTCTGTATAACAACCTTTATATTTACATCAATACTAATTCTCTTGCAATTCAACAAATCAAAAGCCTCAGATTTATATCTCATAAGATATAAATAACCATACCTAGAATAATCGTCGGTAAAGGTTATGAAGTAAGAAAAGTTTCCTAATGCACTAACACATGAAGTAAGAAAAGTTCCCTAATGCACTAACACTGAGCGGTCCATACACATCTGTGTGAACTAACTCAAGTAAATCCTTAGCACGTTCCATTTGGCCTCCAAATGGTGACTTTGTCATTTTACCCTTCAGACAAGATTCACAAGTCGGTAGTTCCTCTTCTCGGATAATCAAATTAATTAATGGATCCAAAAACTTTAATTTCTAAAAATCAATTTTAGAAATCCACATTAAAAAATCTTACCTTTTCAATTAATCTAAAAAATAATTTCAAAAACTCAATTTTGTTCAATCTCAAAAAATTAATAAAATTCCTACTTTATTTCAATTTCCAAAATTAAATAAAACATTTATTTTGAAATATTTCATTTTTAGGACAAACGTAGAATAATTTTAATGTGAGATTCAAAAAACTTAATTTTATAAAATCACATATTAGGCTTGCAGTTTAAATTAAATTGTAAAAACGACCTAAGGCCTTAAACGCAATTTAAACAAAAAACATTTGTGAGTTCTTGGATTATTTGAAAGAGATAATCCCTCAATGGACGGCCCTGGAACGCTACAATTAAATGGTGTGTCTGAGCGAAGAAATCGAACATTGATGGACATGGTCCGATCGATGATGAGGTCCACGGATTTACCTATGTGCTTCTGGGGTTATGCCCTGGAGATGACGGCTTACTTATTGAATAGGTTGCCATCGAAGAGTGTTCCTGAAGTGCCGTATAAGCTGTGGCACGGTAAGTCACCCTCATATAAGTATCTTAGAATATGGGGGTGTGCTGCTCATGTCAAGCAACTAGTGGGAGAAAAGTTAGATTCGAGATCTATCTTATGGAGGTTTGTGGGTTAGCCTAAGGAGTCCTATGGGTACTACTTCTATTACACCTTGGAACAAAAGGTGATTGTTTCAAGGAATGATGTGTTCCTAGAGAAGCAACTCTTCAATGAGAATATAGATAGAGTGATAGAACTTGAGGAAACTGAAGAAACACAAACACCATTGACAATGGATGAAAGGCAAAATGAACCACAAACTGTAAGTACGCAAATACCACCTCCCAGGAGATCCGAAAAGGTCCCAAGACAACCTGAGAGGTATTATGGTCTCTTGCTGAAAAGCAATGATGAGGGCCTCCTCTTGAATAAAGATCCAAGGTCCTACGGGGAGGCGATGTCCGACAAGGACTAGGGAAAATGGTCTGAAGCCATGGAATCTGAAATAGGATCCATGAACTCCAATAAGGTTTGGACCTTAGTAGACCCACCATCGGGCATTGAGGCCATTGGTTGCAAGTGGGTATACAAACGCAAGTTAGGAGTAGATGGAGAGGCTACCACCTTCAAGGTTCACTTAGTGGCGAAAGGTTATACTCAAAGGCAAGGAATTGACTATGGAGAAACTTTTTCTCCAGTCGCAATGACCAAGTCCATTAGGATTATTTTGGCTATAGCTGCATATCTTGATTATGAGATTTGGCAGACGGATGTGAAAACTACTTTCCTCAATTGAAATATTGATGAGGAGATCTATATGGAACAGCTAAAGGGTTTCACATCTAGTGGGAGCGAGCACAAGGTGTGCAAGCTGCAAAGATCCATTTATGGCTTAAAACAAGTTTCCTGAAGCTGGAATTTGAGATTTAATGAAGCTGTAAAGAAATAGGGCTACATCAAGAATGGTTATGAACCATGTGTGTACAAGAAAGTTAGTGGGAGAGCCATAAGCTTCTTGGATCTCTACGTTGATGACATTCTTCTCATTGGAAATGATGTAGGAATGTTGCAATTAACGAAGGGTTGATTGTCGACCCAATTTTCAATGAAAGATATGGGAGAAGCATCCTATGTTCTTGGTATGAGAATACACCGAGATAGGAAAAATAGGTTGGTGGGACTCTCCCAATCTAAGTACATAGAACGAATATTGAAAAGGTTCAATATGGATGATTCTGTTGTGATTCGGTGTAGCGGATAAAAATTTCAATCCGTATCACATCGAGAATCCAATCTGGGGATATTCATGATATTGGTGATAAACACAATAGGAACGAATTATGGTAGAGAGTAATCGAATTACCTCTTGACAACAAAATTTTGAATTATCAGCAGCAGTCCCAGACTTCTGCCTCTAGATAATCACGCGGAAGAAAAAATCTCTAAGAAAAGCTCCGATCTCCTCCCGACAACAATGGCAGTGGCGACTAGTTGGAGAGAGAGTAAGGGAATTCTCTTTCCTATTGCTCTAAGTTTCTTTTTGTCTCTCAGTCAGATTCCAAAACAATGACTTGTGTGTGTAGAATACTGACACTGACTGAATACTTATTCACATAAGCAGAACCCCTAGGTATGACTGAGAGGGGCGGCTGCTAGGCCTAGTGCAGATGGGTTTCCGGGCTTTGTTCCATCTTAGCCCATGTGTAATTAATTAAATCTAAGTCCAATCCAATTGACAATTAAGTAATTACTTTAATCTAATTAAAATTAATCTAATTAATTTAATTCAACTTATAAATTAATTTCCAATTAATTTAACTCACGAATTAATATGATTTAATTAATTTATTTAATACAATTAAATATCTTTAATTAAATCATGCCATCTATTTTGTCAGTTAATTCACATCTAATGTGATTTTACCAAAATACCTTTAGCATGGAAACATTCCGTTTCTTAACATAACACGACTCTAGAAGCTCAAATCAGTTGGCAATGGGAGGATTCCAAAGGATAAGGTTGTCACCTAGCCAACACAGTGGAACCAAATCGTAACCCAATTGAATATGAGATGAACATGTCATCATGAACCTTGATTACGACTACCATATGTGTATAAACTCTTCACTAACGTGACCCGATCAAGTAAGAGCCATGGTACGTCAAACTCATATAACTTGATGCTGTACTCAGTAATCATAAAAATGTGAAATTACCAAACTATCCTTAGTGACCATCACCAGTTTAGTTTCTATGCTTTGGCCAAAGACTTTGTAATTTCTATTGTTTATGATCGTACATGTCACATACTCGTTTACTGTCGAGACGGTCAATCCCATATTAGCAGTTATCTTACAATGTCGAATGCACCATGTGGATCGTACTTCGAGGTCGACCCCACCTATCAGGTGATACGGGTCTAACTACTCTGATAACATACTAATACTACAAGCACATCATAAATAACTCCTCAGGTCTAAAGCTCACACATACTATCACAATTTTAATTCCAATCATTAACTATCAAAGAGTAAATATCCATGTGATTGGATTAATGCGATTTGAGTTCAAATATGTTAATTCCATTAATCATATTCATGACACCAGCTCCCACTGTCTAATCAGTGTACGATTGACACTTTCTTGTCAAAGAAGGTGTCATACGAGTTGGATTTTAATGCCAATTAAAATTTCTTAACTCGCAAACTCCCGTTTTTAAGAGATTAAGTATTTGACTCTTCCAATGCCTCCTCCTTTCCATAAGAGTTGGAAAGTCTATCTTTAAATCTCATGGACTTATTTGTTTAACACATTTAAATGCCATTAGACTTATATGAACAAAATTAAAACCTTTATTCTATAAATAGAAATGATAAAATGTTTGTACAAATAACTTATCCAAGCCCTCAATCTAATTCCTCACAGGCATTGAGGGCATACACCTAACAGATTCCAAGAGAGGATTGATTCCGGTGAGACATGGAATCTCTCTTTCCAAGTCAATGTCCCCTGAGACACCCGAGGAAAGAGAGAAAATGTCAATCGTTTCCTATACCTCGGCAATAGGTAACATTATGTATGCAATGCTGTGTACTAGATCGGATGTGAATTATGCACTTAGCGTGACAAGCCGCTTCCAGTCGAATCCAGGGGAGGACCACTGGACCGCAGTGAAAGTGATCTTAAAGTACTTGAGGCGTGCTCAAGATCTCTTTCTGGTATACGGCGGAGGGAAATCGGAATTGGAGTCCTATTCGGAGTCTAGTTTTCAGTCGAAAATAGGTGATCTTAAATCGATATCAGGATATGTGTTTATACTCAATGGAAGAGCTCCAAGCAGGAGACAACAACTGACTCCACCACAGAAGCTGAGTATATAGCTGCTACTGAAGTGGCGAAGAAAGCTGTTTGGATGAGGAACTTTGTCCATAAGTTGGATGTAGTTCCCTCTATTACTAATTTGGTACTTATGTACTGTGATAATAATGGAACCATAGCTCTATCAAAAGAGCCTAGGTCTCACCATAGATCCAAACACATACTTAGGCGATATCATCTCATCAGGGAGATAGTGGATAGAGGCGACGTTCGAGTAGAATGAGTCAACTCGGCGAAAAACGTAGCGGACTCCTTCATCTAAGCTCTAAGTCAGAATGTATTTGAAAAACATATGGAAATAGTGGGACTAAAGTACAAGGGCAATTAGCTCTAGGGCAAGTGGGAGATTGATAGTGTTATGTGCCCGGTGAGCTAATGTTTAGGCTCAGCCACATTAAATGTAAAACACCATGACAGTCTTGTTTTAAATATGTTGAATGTTTCTTTTATGACAAGCTTCTTTAGTGTCGATTACTTATGTTAGTATAGATAAAGATCCCATGAATTACATATGGTTAGGGGAGCGGTTAGGATACTAGTGGAATGCTCTCAAAGACCGTAATCCTAAAATATGTTCCAAGTCATAGAGGCTGTGAGATGTGGGATATCATTGGCCTCATCAAGACTTGTTCGTGTGTGTAACTCTTTGTTAGAGGTTGACGTGTTCCATTGTCAATGGCCGGTGAGTCACTACATGCATAGAGATTCATACTTTGAGAAGTGTGGAATTGAACGATCCCGCTAAGGATTCCTCGTTGATGCTATCGAACATGGAGTCCTTGAGTTTCGTAGTGTGAGATTGGTCCGTAGACCTTAGTGTCATTGGAAAGGGTACTATCCACTATGCTATATGCACGTGCACTCCAGAAGAGTCATACGGCGTGTGTGTTGGGTATAGTCTGATAGTACAATGGAACAAGTGATAGTCGTCAAGGGATTCATCCAGGATCAAGTACTCGACATTTCCTATGCTGTTGCGAGAATCTAAATGATTGATAAAAGCCTTTGATCAAAGCATTTGTATTATAAGAGGGATTGGTGGTCCCGACTTAGAAGATTGGATTATCAAATGTCACAACACAATCATAGTTTCTAAAGTTATTAGGGTTCGACCGTCGCCATACCCTAGACCATAGACGAGAAACCGATGAAGGGATTTTACTCATATGACGATCATAACTCGGATATGTTTGCTTTTTATCTTTGGCATCTAGGAAATCGTGGTGACATTTCTAGACATCGATCCACGATCAATAGGTGCCTTGAGTTAATTTGATGAAGTCAATCCAAGGCCTAGTTAATTATTGACAATAATTAATCTAACCTATGGGAGGACTTATTGCTAGCTTGTTAATGAGACTGAGGGGTCACACACATAACTTAGTGTAGTACCTATTGTCTAATTAATTCTTAGTGAATTAATGGAGAGATTAATTAAATGAATTTAATTAATCGGGAAAAAAGGAATTTATTATGTGGTGTTAATTAATGGTCTTATAATTTAATATTAGAATATTAAATTGGGAAAGACTAATTAATTAATTGATGAAAGAAAAATAAATATATATACACGTGCACATGTGTATGTGTATGTGGAATTGGTGGAAAGATTTTATCTTGTTCACCAAGTTTATATATATATGTATGTATATCGTATAATGTATTTCGTAGGATCTTTTAATTGGTTAAGTTTGACTAGTTAAAAAGGAAAGATCTTATAATTTATTATTGAAAATATTGGATAGATATGGTATATTTGAGATGATCACAAATATATGAAAATATCTAGTTAGTTGGAAAAATGTCTAACTAATTAAGGAAGAGAATAAAGAGAAAGGAAACAAAATAAATATGCATATATATATATATAATATACATACACGCCTCACATGAATGAGAATAGGTGTGTTTGTGTGTTTCTACATTGGTGGACTATATATATATATATGTGTATTCCATCTTTGAAAAGACAATGGTTAATCATCAAAGAGATTCAATTCCTCACAAGTCTTTTCTCTTTAATTCTCTCATCCTTTTTCTTTTTCCTAAATTCTTCCAACTCATGAGTTGAGTACGAAGAGCACTAAATAAATTCCTACCCTTCTTCTCATGAGCTGAAATTCGATATTCTCTTGGCTAGCACTGGTAGAGATGATTGAGGGTACGAGCTAAGGAGTGGATACATCTTAGAGGCGCAACACTTGGGGCGCTAGAGCAAATTCAATCGGAGAGGTGTAGCAGTGAGTTGTTTAAACAAACGTTGCTGATTAAGTTCTTCAAGAGGTAAACACGAGAAAACTCACTTTTGTAGTTATTTTTTGAATCCGATGGTACCATGTCTACCTAACTCTAATTTGGGGATGCCGGATTTTTATTAAAATCCATATTTTCCGCTGCGCCGGCATCCCTGGGGTTGTAGCGATCCCAACATGTAGCGGTACTCATGGAACAAAGTACACTCTCCCAGAGTATGCGTCATATATGTAATTTTTTCGGATCATGAATATTCCTAATCTTGATGATCCTACGACTTGAAACTAGTTTTAGGATCATGATACATACACAATTTCAATAGTTTACACCCTTAATTTATCTACACTTTGATTGATTTTTGATATATCTTCATCCCATATGATTACATTGATCATTTCTTTTTGTAATTTTCAGGATAACAAACAAATCAAGCGAAAATATGAGGGTTAAAGTAAAATTGAGCCCAATATTGCATCAGATGGGCGAAGACAGTAGTGTTGGAGTGAATCACGGTGTTGGTTATAGTGGCAAACGCATCGGCATTGGGGCTTGAACGCCTTGCGTTTCCTATTGCTTTACAATGCCATGATTTTCTCTTTTGTTATTGAACACCGTGGCGTTGGCATGTCTTTTTGTACTGCTATAAATAGCCCATATTTTAGATTTTTAGTACCACTTTGGACCTATAATAATATTTTAGACTAATTTGAAGAGGTCTTAGGAGGTGAAGTGTACTCTTGAAGACACTAGAATCGAGAAAAAAGAATCAACATCTCAACGTGTAGTAGGGAGTTTTGTTTCTTTTCTTCTATATTAGGCTTGAATTCCTTATAATGTTAGGATGTTAGTTCTTGTGTTAAACCTTATTAAGAGATAATTTCCTTTGATTAAGGACATGTAAAGGCTAATTATGAAGTTAGATTGTTGATTAATTTTGTATTTAACTATATGTTCAATGTTTGGGTTTAATGCTTTCATTGATTTATCATGAAGGGATTGATATTATGCATAGGTTTGAAACCAAGGAGAGATAAAATATGGTAGGTAAAAACTTTGAACACTCTATAGTTGAATCGACTAGAGATAGACTCGATTCTTTTAGGTGTATTTTAGGTGAGAGCGGACAATTTCTAGATCACCTTAATGCATCATTGTTAACGTGTTATCATATAGAAATGTATAGGAAATCCTTAACAAGGGTAAGACAACTATGCCAAGAGAATGAATTAATAGTGCATATAATAGGAAATTCCGTTTTAGCTTAATCAATGTGAGAATTCTAAAGAATCTCAATTATAAATTGAATTGTATAATTGATTGGATCGTGTGCCTTAATCGCCTTTTTCTGTCTTTCTTTCTCGCGTTATTTACTTTATTGCTTTAGTTAGTAGTTTATTCGCATAACCTTCATTCCTATTCGCATAATCGTTATTTTAGTTTAAAACACCTTTATGTATCTGTTAGGAAATTTTATGTTAGACGTTTTGATGATGACAATTAGAATTTTATGTTAGACCCCAAAATATGCAAGTTTAATTGTATTAGAAATCATGTATAAGCTTTGAAGTGTTAGATGTGTAATAGGCTTTATAGGCATTGCTTTATTTTATTCTAGATTGTTAGGCTAAGTATTCTAAGACTGAGCATCTGATAATTTCTGAGTGAGCTTATCAGTAGTTAAATTTGAAGACTCAAGCGCCTGAAGTCTGAATGAAGATGAAGATTCCAAGCGTCCAAACGACAAGCTATATCAAGCGTTGATTATAGGACATAATTTATTCAAAGGTGAATAAACGTCTATCAATGACTGATTTCACCTGAATTTATTTCTAAGTCCAGAAGGAGTTTAATGCAAATATTCCCAGATCATAAATTGCCAACAGGCATTTATTTCAAATGCATTAAATATTGATAAGAGCATTAAATGTGATAAGCTCTTTCGGACGTACGGAGAAGCCACCTTTGGACTGTCAACTTTTCATAGACTGCAGCACTAACTTTTGTGCAGTAGATTTTCAGGAAAAAGGACAAAAGCTGTTCACTCGCGGAAGTGAGAGACACGTGCCTGTGCATGTGTCAAACACACACTTTTTCCAAGATTGCCTATAAATAGGACTTCAACAACAAGCCAAAACATCAATCGTATTCTAAGCCAAATTGCTGTTGCATTGAAGTCTCATTCCAAAAACTCTCAGAAAAGCTAGAATTTTCAAGCTAACATTCCCTCTGCTTTTCTTAAAATTCCTGAGACAGTCAACCAATATCTCAAACATTCTTTTCGGAGAAACCTACATTATTATTGAGATATTACCAAGTTGTTTGAACTTTATCAAAATCAAACAAACCATTAGAAAAATCTCATCCAAGCCTCACGATCTGTGTGAAGTCGAAGTTGGATACTTGCACTATTTCTGAGTGAAAGAAGCAAGGAGATAGAAGTGCCTTGGAGTAGAAATCTGTATGATCAAGGAGCTCAAGTCATCGATATCCATCTCTCCCTAATTTATAGAAGATTCTGTGTGATTCTTTGAGAATCATTTTAGTGGATTGCCTCCAAGTGTTCGAGGAGAAGAAGGGCGTAGTTGGGATTACACCACCCAACAAACCTTACAAATATTGTGTTCTTTACTTTACAGTCAATTTCCATACTATCATATCATTGCATAAATCTGTTAAGTAAAACTCAATCAAACGTTAAGCAACTAAAATACTTTCTGTGACGCTAAAGCTTTAAAAAAAAAAAGACTCTAAAATCATTCCACTGTACTAACACTGATCAAAGAATTAAACGCTTAAACCTATCTGGTTATAGTATTCAAATCTTGAAGTTTAAGTTAACTTTCTAAAAACAGTCTTCAATAGACGCTCAGTCAAGCGCCTACATTTTCAAGCGTCCAACCAATTGTAATACGAATATTTTTGAAGTCGAAAAAGACTTCAGGGTCTATTCAACTCCCTCCCCCCTTCTAGACCCTTTAGTATGCCACTTGGGACCAACAAGTGGTATTAGAGCGGTTAAAGTTGAAATTTTAAAATTTTCAAACATAACAGCTTGTTTAGATCCTTTTCAAATCTAGTTGCTTTTAATTTTTCCATAGCATTTTCTGAAGTTCCCAAGTTGACCGAATCAAATTATGATTCCTGGAAGGTCAAAGCATTTACATATCTTTGTTCATGTGATGACGAAATGTGCGATATTATTTCAGATGGACCAATACAAATTCTGAAGGTTATCACCAGAGCACCTGGATCCACTGAAGAAACCCCAGATGGTTATGTTGAGAAACCAAAACAAGAATGGTCCGCTGATGAGCGTCGAAGAGCTAATTTGGACAATGTTGGTCGTAACGCTTTATATACGACTATTAGTGATAATGACAACCTATTCAACAAGGTCAAGTCGTGTAATACTACTAAGGAAATATGAGATAAGTTGGCTATAATTTGTGGTCGTTCAGCTTAGATCAAGGAGAATAAACTTTCCATCGCCAAAGAAAAATTTAACAGTTTTAAGATGTTACCCAATGAGACTTTAGAGCAATTAGACATAATATTTACAGCTCTTGTTACAGAATTAACATCTTTGGGTATGGATTTACAGAACTGAGAAATGGTGGTTCAGATTTTTAGAAGTCTACCTAGTAGATTCTTGATGAAGACAACAGCAATGAGAGAATCGAATATGTTGGATCTTCTATCTCCAGATCTGTTACTATGATCTATTGCACAGTATCGAGTCATGTGAGTTTGACATATTCCATGACTCTCACTCGACCGGGATACGTCAATGAACGGCTTATACTCATATGGTATTTATGATCTAGAGGTTTGTAATGACATAATCATTTTTGTACTCGATTGGGCTACGATGTGGGTCCACGGGACTGGCTAGGTGACACCTACATCCCTTGGTATCCTCCCATTGCCAGTCGAGACGAACCTAGAGAGTCGTGCTATAAGAAGTAAGCGGGATATCTTTATGTATTCGTTGTAAGGGCATTTTGGTAATTTGTCATTGGATGGACGAATTAAATAAAAGGACGAATTGATTTAATTAATTATTTAATCAGATTTAATGATAATTAATTAAATCAATAATTCAAGCATTAAATTAGTTAGATTAATTAATTATTTGAATTTAAAAGAATTAATTAATTAATTAATTATGTGTTTAATTGGATTTAAACTAAATTAATTAATTAAAATATGGACTAAGTTGACTGGGCCAACTTAACCCATCTGGGTCGTCCACTAGGGCCCTCAGAGGCGCCCACTATGGGCCTTAGAATTTGAGGATTTATTTAATCCTCAAACTCCTAGGTAAAAGAATAATTCAGTTATCCGCCTAACACGTACAGAACAGAAAACCCCTCCTCCTCTTCTCTGCCTAGACGTCTTTCACAAGGAGAGAGGAATCCAGAGAATTCAAGCTTACTTCGCGTGAAGCTCTAGAGACATGAGTCTGGGGATTGCTGTTATAGATTGTAGAGCAAGAATCGAATCACGCTTCAAGCAAGGTAATTCGATTTTTGTGATTAATGTTTTTGAAAGATGAATAATCATCAACAACCATAAAGTGATTCAACTTTAGGAATCCGACATGCTTTAATTTCCGCTGCATTTCCATTAAGGATTCCTAACAGTGGTATCAGAGCTGACTTTAATGGTTTTGATGATTTTATGAGTTTATGATTATGTTGTGGATTCAATTTTGAATTAAATCTGGAATTTATGAAGGAATTCATATATGAAATATTGATGATTTTGAATCTTGTTAATTAGATTAAACAAATCTAAAATTGAATTTGGAATTTTCGAATCGGATTAAAAACTAAAAAATTGAAGAAATTTGCAAGGGTCGGCGCCGCCTGGACGGTGAAGCCGATTTCCAGGGACGCCACACAGCGATGCTGCTGTACGGACGACAGTAGCTGCTGTGCAAACGGTTCGCACAACAGCGCTGAGTGGTAATGAAGGCGGCGCCTCTTCTCCAATGGCGATGCTTTGCATCGCCTTTCGCCGCTAAAGGGGTGGCGATGGTTGCCGCCCCATTGCAGAAACCTGCGGGCTGTAATAGATTTGCACAGCCGCGCGTCTTTTGAACGACACAAAGGCGGGCTTAAAACGCCGATGTGAGTTGTTCAGAGCCGAAAAAGGCCGCCATCGTCGCGGCGTCCGCCGGCGCCGGCGCGGCTGCATTCTGCCCTAGTGGGCAGATTGTGCAATTGTGTTGGGCCGAGCCCAACACAATTAAGTTTTGTGTTGGGCTCGGCCCAACATAGAATTAATCCACTCACTGGGCTTGGCCCAGCATGTATATATATATATATATTAAATACGCTGGGCTTGGCCCAGCGAAGGATTTCTCGTGCTAGGCTTGACCAGCACACATGCATAGTGCTGGGTTGGGCCCAACGTGTAATTGCATAGGGCTGGGCTAGGCCTAGCGAGTTATTGGGCCTTGCCGAGTTGGTTTAATATGTATATATACACACACACACACACATATATATATATGCTAATTGGGTTTGACCCAATACACTTGGCATAGTCCATTTGGATTAATTAATACCCACTTTTAAATTGAATCTTTGTTTTCAAATTAAATTGGATTTAATAGTGATAATTAAATTAGATTTAATTATTCCGTCAAAATTAAATTAGATTTAATTTTGCTTTGATTAAATTAAATTAAATTTCCAATTAAGATTAAGTTGGACTTAATTTTAATTTGATTAAATCGGATTTAATCCTACCATCTAAATTAAAATTGAATTTAGATTATTATAATTAAATTGGATTTAATTAATAATGAATTAAAATTTGATTTTAATCTTTTAAATGCCAATATAATCTTAAGTAGTTTATTTACATGCTTTGATGTATGTTGTGGTGAATGTATTCCATGGACTTAGGATTTACCGCTTTGTTTTTATCTGGGTTGTATTGGGCCAGAGTTTAAACCCCGCAGTTTGTATTTATTTTACATTGAATTTTGTATCGGATGCATCTATGTAATTATTAGCATTAGCCCCATGGAGTTTCTTAGAGAATCATTCTGGAGTTTGGAACCCGGATTTGATCAAGAAAATTAGAACTCTTTAGGCCCATATCCCGTGATTGGTTCATTGGCTTGGACCAATCTAGAATGTCCATGGAATGCATTTCGATAGAATTGCTAGGCGTTTTCTATGCTTATATTTGATATATTATCCACATATGCACGAAATGAATTAATGTGCAAAGTAGACCATACATGAACAATTAAAATTCTCCCAACTTTAAAAATACTGAGTAGGCAAAGGATATTGGATATCCTGGTTCTCCATCAAGCTTTAGAAAATGAAGTCATGTCTTGTGCATGACATCATCCCGGAATAAGGGGGTTATGCATTTTGACATGATTTTCAATTTTCTTTAGTGCATTGGATGCCTTCGGTGGAAACAAATTTCGCCCCATATATCGAAAAAGGTTGCAAAGCGAAATTCAATTGTTAGACTGATAGGAGTTGATGGGTATTGACTCAGATGGATTACCACTTATATATTGAAAAAGGTTGCGGTCAATTGATCCATGAGCCAAAGTAAGATTGAACCATCGGCTGGACTGATCGGCGTGGAACGCCACTTCAAAGAGGCCAATGAGCCATATATCGAAAAAGGTTGCAACTCATTGGAATCATTGAAGAACTCAATCACTCACTATGAAATCTGCCCAACGAGATTTTCGATTATTGCAGTGGGAGTGCAATGATTTGAAAAACGTAGTGGGAGCCAAGTCAAATTAAAGTCCTAATTTTACTTGCATCTTATTAAATTTTGGTTTATTTTCTGCAGATATTTTCGTTATCTCTCTAAAAAATGGTTAATAACCCGTTCTCAGTACTGCTTGAAAAGAATGTCCTCACTGGACCAAACTTTGCTGACTGGCTCAGAAACTTAAGGATTGTCCTTAGTTTAGAGTCACTGGGCTTTGTGCTCGAGGCCAACAGTCTTCCTGTTCCTGGGGAAGATGCTGATGAGGACGTGCAAGATAACTATAACACGTGGATCAAGGACGATGTCCGTGTTAAGGGTTATATGCTCGGTTTCATGAACAATGAGTTGCAACGATCCCATGAAAACATGGAAGATGCTAGGGCTATATTGTTGCACCTAAAAGAGCTGTATGGAGAGCACAGTAGGATTGCTCGGTATGACATATCGAGGAAGCTCTTTGGAGCAAGGATGGGTGAAAGAGAAGACGTGGGAAATCATGTTCTGAAAATGATTTCCATGATCGAGAGATTGGAGGCTCTCAACTTTACTATAGATTTCCACCTTCATACTGATCTCATTCTTCAATCACTTCCCAAATCCTTTTCACAATTTATTGTGAACTTCAACATGAATGAGATTGAGTGCACATTGGCTGAGCTAATGAACAAGCTCTCAACTGCTCAGGGACAAATGAAGCTTAAGGGAAAGGAAGTTGCTTTAGCCATTTCTACTGCGGGGCCATCAAAGCCCTACAAGAAAGAGAAATCTAAAGGCAAAAAGCAACTGGGAATATCCAAAGCCTCGAATGACATAGGGAAAGGCAAGGCACCTATGGTTAAGAAGTTCAAGGGCAGGGCCCCGAAAAGGACAGACATTTGCCTTCACTGCCGTGAGACGGGACATTGGAAGCGTGACTGTCCTAAGCTGAAAGATGAGAGTGCTTCAGGTATAGAACTTAATGTTTTAGAAACAAATTGTTCTATGACTATATTTTCTACTTCCTGGATTCTACACTCCGGGGCTAGTGCTCACGTATTGTTTTGAATAAGTAAAAAGCTGGAGGATCGAGAAGTGGTGATCAATGTTGGAAGCGGACATAGTGTAGTGGCCACTCACATTGGATCCACTTCCATTACTTTATTATCTGGACATTTAATTATTTTGGATGATTGCTTCATTTTGCCCAATGGGCTTAAGAATATTGTTTTAATTCCTGCTTTAGTTAGGAAAGGCTATTTGTTTTCCTTTATGAACAATTCTTATGATATTTATTTTAGAAATAAATGCGTTGGCACTGCATCTTTAATCAATGGTTTGTATTATGTTAATGTCCAGAATAAATGCACTGTAAATGCTATGACAAGGAAACATGGTATGTCTGAAACAAACTAAAAACTAATATGGCATCTGAGACTAGGTCATGCTGGGGAATTCAAGATCCACGAGTTGGAGAAAAATGGACTCATAGGTTCATTGGGATCAGACCCCTATCCCACTTGTGAATCTTGCCTTTTAGGCAAGATGACTCGTTTCCCTTTCACAGGGCACTTTGAAAGAGCCACTGAAGTTTTAGGTTTAATACACATCGACGTTTGTGGGCCTTTCGGGGAAATGGCCCGAGGAGGTTTTCAGTACTTCATTACATTCACAGACGACCATTCAAGGTATGGTCTGATGTACTTAATGAAGTACAAGTCTGAATCCATTGAATGGTTCAAAGAATTCAAGGCTTTGGTTGAAAACCAGACTGGGCGACATATCAAGACACTTTGATCCGATCAAGGTTGTGAGTATATGAGCGCCGAATTTGACGAGTTCTTAAGAGAACACGATATAGTTTTATAACTAACTCCTCCGGCGACTCCACAACTGAATGGGGTAGCTGAGCATCGGAACCAAACATTGTTAGACATGGTTCGCTCCATGCTCAGTTATACGAATCTACCCATATCACTGTGGGGTCATGCGCTGCTCACAGCTACACACATCCTGAACAAATGCCCCTCCAAATCTGTTCCAAAAACACCATATGAGATGTGGTGTGGGAGGAAACCTAGTCTGAAATACATTAGGATATAGGGTTGCCCCGCATATGTAAAGAAGACAAAGGTAGAGAAATTGGAGGCTAGGTCCTTAAAAGGACGATTCGTTGGTTATCCCGAGGATTCCATGGGATACCTCTTTTACCTGCATGATGATCAAAGAATCATCGTAGCCTTACAGGCATTCTTTCTCGAAGAAGAATTTATTCGAGAGGGAGGAGCGGGTAGAAAGATTGTTCTGAAAGAACAAAATGAAGCTTCTTTGAAGAACACTGTTCAGGAGACCCAAATTGAACCAACCATGACACAACCGTCAACGCATCGGTTTGCTAGAGTATCTCAGCCGCCTGAGAGATATGGTTATCTGCTACAAGGAGAACATAATCTGTATGCTGTAGCAGAAGGAAACCATGGAGATGATCCATCTAACTATGACCAAGCGATGACGGATATGGATTCTGCAAAATGGCATGAAGCTATGAAAGCAGAGATGGATTTGATGTATTCGAACCAAGTCTAGACTCTAACAGATCGCCCCAAGGGTATTGTTCCCATTGGTTGCACATGGATCTATAAAAGAAAGATTGGTCCGGATGGCAAGGTTGATATATATAAGGTCGGGCTAGTAGCGAAAGGGTATAGTCAAAAGGAGGGCATTGACTATGAGGAAACCTTTTCACCTGTTGCCATGATCAAATCCATCAGAATTCTGCTTGCCATAGCTGCACACCTAGATTATGAAATCTGGCATATAGATGTGAAGACCGCGTTCTTGAATGGATTCCTCAAGGAGGATATCTACATAGAACAACCCAAGGGTTTCATATCCGATGCAGATTCTCATAAGGTTTGCAAACTGAATAGGTCCATTTATGGACTTAAACAAGCCTCTAGCAGTTGGAATCTTCGATTAGATGAAAAAGTTAGAAGCTATGGCTTCATCAAAAATGAAGTTGAACTGTGTGTCTATAAAAAGGTTAGTGGGAAAGAGATATCATTCTTAGTACTATACGTGGATGACATTCTGCTTATAGGGAATGATATAGGCTTGTTGACTTCGGTCAAGACATGGCTTTCAAGCACATTCTCCATGAAAGACTTGGGAGAAGCTACCTACATCCTTGGAGTTCGCATCTACAGGGATAGAGCGAATAGGACGATAGGACTTTCCCATGCCCTCTACCTAGAGAAAGTCCTAAAGCGATTTGGGATGGAAAACTCTAAGAGAGGTCTTTTACCTATGAGACATGGAATTCATCTCTCTAAGTCCATGAGTCCTCAAAGTGAGGAGGATCGAAAAGAGATGAGCATCGTACCCTATGCCTCAGCGGTAGGAAGTCTTATGCATGCGATGTTATGCACGAGACTGGACCTTGCTTACATAGTAAGCGTAGTAAGTAGGTTTCAAGCTAACCCAGATAAAGAGCATTAGATTGTAGTGAAATGTATCCTAAAATACTTGAGAAGGACTAAGGATATGATTCTTATATATGGGAATGGAGAAATGAAAGTGGACGGTTACACCGATTCATATTTTCAATTTGATATTGATGACCGAAAGTCCACTTCTGGGTTTATATTCACTCTCAACGGTGGAGCAGTGTCTTGGAAAAGTTCCAAGCAAAGCACAACTGCTGATTCCACTACCGAGGCTGAATATGTGGATGCCTCAAAGGTTGCCAAGGAAGTTGTTTGGATCAAGAAGTTCATGACAGAACTTCAAGTGGTTCCTAGCGTGGAGCTACCATTGCCACTATGGTGTGACAACAATGGAGCCATCGCGCCAGCTAGAGAATCATGGTCTCACAATAAATCCAAACTCATAGAGAGAAGATATCATATCATTTGAGAGATCGTTGGAAGAGGCGACATTGCCGTGCAGAAAATAGCCTCAGCGGACAACGTGGCTGACCCACTCACCAAACAGTTATCGCAGGCGGTGCTAGATCGACATCTTGACAAGATGGGTATTAGAAACCATAGCGATTGGCATTGAGTGCAAGTAGGATATTGTTAGGTGTGTGCCCTCGATGCCAAAGAAGAAATAGATTGTATAGGGCACTTCATTATGTTGTACAAACAATTTTATTCTATTTATAGAAAGGCAATTATCTTTTTGTTCATATAAATCTGTATGGCATTAACAAGTATTGAACAAACAGTCCATGTGTGTCAAGGAGGACTTTCCACTCCTTATGGAATAAGGATATGGCACTGGAAGAGTCTAGTACTTGATCACTTAAAGGGGTTCGCAAGTCGAGGAATCTTAATTGGGCATTAAGATCGAACTTGTATGACACATGCTCTGACAAGGAGTGCCATTCGAACACTATTAGATAGTGAGAGCTTGTGTCATACATATATTAATGGAATTGATATATTTGAACACGACTCATAGTAATCCAACCACATGGGTATTTACTCAGTGACTGTCAATGATTGAATTACTGATCATAATAGTATGCATAAGTCTTAGACCTGAGGGATCACGATCAATGTGCTTGTAGCATTGGATCTGTTACTAGAGTAGTTAGACTCGATCCACCCGTTGGTGGAGTCGACCTCGAAGTGCGATCTCAATGAGATAAGTAGCAGTTGTGAGGTGATTGCCAAGATGAGATTCACTATCTCGATAGTAAACGAGAATGTATCTTGTGCGATCATAGGTAAATGAAATGACAAGTCTTTGGCCAAAGCAAATAAATTAACTCGTGTGGTACACGGAGGGTAGTTTGGTAATTTCATATTACTATGATCTATTGCACAGTATCGAGTTTTGTGAGTTTGACATATTCCATGACTCTCACTCGATCGGGATACGTCAGTGAAGGGCTTATACTCATATGGTATTTATGATCTAGAGGTTTGTAATGACACAATCATTTTTGTACTCGATTGGGCTACGATGTGGGTCCACGGGACTGGCTAGGTGACACCCACATCCCTTGGTATCCTCCAATTGCCAGTCGAGACGAACCTAGAGAGTCGCTCTATAAGAAGTAAGCGAGATATCTTTATGTATTCGTTGTAAGGGCATTTTGGTAATTTGTCATTGGATGGACGAATTAAATCAAAGGACGAATTGATTTAATTAATTGTTTAATCAGATTAAATGATAATTAATTAAATCAATAATTCAAGTATTAAATTAATTAGATTAATTAATTATTTGAATTTAAAAGAATTAATTAATTAATTATGTGTTTAATTGGATTTAAACTAAATTAATTAATTAAAAGATGGACTAAGTTGACTGGGCCAACTTAGCCCATCTGGGTCGTCCACTAGGGCCCTCAGAGGCGCCCACTATGGGCCTTAGAATTTGAGGATTTATTTAATCCTCAAACTCCTAGATAAAAGTATAATTCAGTTATCCGCCTAGCACGTACAGAACAAAAACCCCTCCTCATCTTCTCTGCCTAGACGTCTTTCACAAGGAGAGAGGAATTCGGAGAATTCAAGCTTACTTCGCGTGAAGCTCTAGAGACATGAGTCTAGGGATTGCTGTTGTAGATTGTAGAGCAAGAATCGAATCAAGCTTCAAGCAAGGTAATTCGATTTTTGTGATTAATGTTTTTGAAAGATGAAAAATCATCAATAACCATAAAGTGATTCAACTTTAGGAATCCGACATGCTTTAATTTCCCCTGCGTTTCGATTAAGGGTTCCTAACACCTTTGGACTGTCAACTTTTCACAGACTGCAACACCAACTTTTGTGCAGCAAATTTTCAGGAAAAAGGACTAAAGTTGTTCACTCGCGGAAGTGAGAGACACGTGCCTGTGCATGTGTCAAACAGACACTTATTCCAAGTTTGCCTATAAATAGGACTTCAACAACAAGCCAAAACATCAATTGTATTCTAAGCCAAATTGCTGTTGCATTGAAGTCTCGTTCCAAAAACTCTCAGAAAAGCCAAAATTTTCAAGCAAACATTCCCTCTGCTTTTCTTAAAATTCCTGAAACAGTCAACCAATATCTCAAACATTCTTTTCGGAGAAACCTACATTATTATTGAGATATTACCAAGTTGTTTGAACTATATCAAAATCAAACAAACCATTAGAAAAACCTCATCCAAGCCTCGCGATCTGTGTGAAGTCGAAGTTGGATACTTGCACTATTTCTGAGTGAAAGAAGCAAGGGGATAGAAGTGCCTTGGAGCAGAAATCTGTGTGATCAAGGAGCTCAAGTCATCGATATCCATCTCTCCCTAATTTGTAGAAGATTCTGTGTTATTTTTTGAGAATCATTTTAGTGGATTGCCTCCAAGTGTTCGAGGAGAAGCAGGACGTAGTTGGGATTACACCACCCAACGAACTTTACAAATATTGTGTTCTTTATTTTACAGTCAATTTCCATACTATCATATCATTGCATAAATCTGTTAAGTAAAACTCAATCAAACGCTAGGCAATGTTTGGTTATGTTTCCATACCATGTTTGGTCCAAAATTCTCACCAAACCATGTTTGGTTCACAAAATATTTTGTCAAAAATACACTACTTTTTTGTAAAAAAAAAAAACATAATAATTATTTTCCATCTTTCTACACTTACTTTGTCCCTACACTCCTCTTTATGTGCTCTCTCTCTTCTCTCTCCTCTCTAACAGACAAAAACCTCATGATTTGACTACTACAGTAACTTTTGTTCCCTCTGGAAACAAAACCAAACATTATCTCACCAAAAAAACACACACAAAAACTAACTCCCAAAATAAAACCAAACACAATCTCATCAAACATGCACGTGTCCCCATAAATTTCTCACAAATAATTCTCACCAAAATACCATCCCAAAACATAACCAAACATAGCCTAAGCAACCAAAATACTTTCTGTGACGCTAAAACTTTCAAAAGAGAACACTTTAAAATCATTCCGCTGTGCTAACACTGATCAAAGAACTGAACGCTTAAACCTGTCTGGTTATAGTATTCAAATCTTGAAGTTTCAGTTAACTTTCTAAAAACAGTCTTCAATAGACGCTCAGTCAAGCGCCTACATTTTCAAGTGTCCAACTAATTGTAATACGAATATTTTTGAAGTCGAAAAAGACTTTAGGGTCTATTCTACCCTCTCCTTCTAGACCCTTTCGTATGCCACTTGGGACCAACAATATTACTTTTTCATTCCTCTCTTTATTTATTTTTTCCTTTTAGTCACATTTAATTTTATTTTCCATTTACTCTTACAAATTTTTCTTTCTTACCTTTTAGCTAAATCAGTTAAACTTGATTTGGAAAATTCCATGTGTCTTTACCGATTAACTTTTAAATAATTAAACACACCCAAATTAGTAAATGTATATGCCTAATTAGTTAAATATGGGACGAGAAAAAATTGTCATTTAATATGTATGAGTATGTTACAAAATTTTCTTGAAAGTTACGGTGAAAAATCGGCTAACAAATACGAGAATGTGAAATAAATGAATTCGTAAATGTACGAGTATAATATGGATACAAATGAACTTTTGGGAGTAAAGATACGTATTATTTTCATATAAATTTGAATGATATATTGCTTGTACTCGCTTTTATTTTATAAAAAATAATAGTTTATATGAGTCTCTAGTTGACAATAACGAATATTTGGATAAATTATCAACGATCGTATGTCTTTAATTGTGTAATACTCAATTAGTAAAAATTTAATTATAATTTTCAAGTTTTAAATTAAAAAATAATTCTATTTTGTCAAATTTAGATTATTATTGGTTAAGTTTAATACAGGATATGTAAAGTATACTCACTAAACGATTCAACTCAAAAATATGAATATGAATATTATTATTATTATTTTGGTTTATACGAAGGGTTTTCCCCAGCCGAACGCTGGAGACTAATCCCTTCGAGGCGTAGAGATCACCGAAGTGAGTTTTGCTTCTCCCAATAAATCATTTTCCATACACACGGCAAGGGATCGAACCCTGAACAAAATCTTTAAGGAACTCAAATATCTACCAATTATTCATTTTGTTCAGAATATATACGAGAAACATAAATAATTTTTCAATTTTACGTAGATACACTAATTATACGAGTATAATACAAGTTTTGAACCCGTTGTAAACATACGAGGAGTGTTTTGTAAAGAAAGTAGGGACAATCTGAATCCATGTGCCCACGATGAGTGATACTTAATAGCTCTCGAGAGTTCAATCCCAGAAAATATCACCATCAAACAATATTAAAATATTTGTGGGATTCATCAAAATATATATATATATATATATATATATATATATATATATATATTCTGGTGAATAGCCTTCGGAGTCACCACGAATCATCGTCCACTATCTATGCTCGCTGGTTTCCACGTAACGTTGACTGCTAAATCATTCGTCTATATAATAAACACCACCTTGCATCGCAAACACGATTGGAGGTATCAACAATTTTGCACTTTCAGAGAGCATTCCTCTTCTATTTCGTCTCCACCTTCATTCATCCGCCATTCCTCCTACATTCATTTTCCAGGTACCAATCTTCTTTTCCTCCTTCAATTTCTGATTCATTTATGCTTATCTTTGTTTTCTTTTCCATCTTTTTCTAATCATTATATACAGAATAGCTATATATGAGACCTTGATTTCACAATCAAGTTATCGATTTTTTTTTTTTAAGAGTTCAAACAATTGGTTATATAGGCGATCTCAATCATATTAATCCATAGATTATTTTGTTAGGTTGGGTTAAACTGTTTGTATATAGGCAGAGAGAGGTTACTACTTTCTATGAATTTTGATTACCGGAAACATAATACTTTTCATACGATCAGCTATCTATTTGTCACCATTCCAGTCAGATCTATGATCTATCCCAAGAGAGCTGAATGTTTTCATCTTTAACATCTTTTTATCTTTGGTTCTTTGATTTATGTATGCTGCGTTTGCTTTGAATATCAATGAATTTGCAGTCAAGAATACCAAATCTTTAAAATCTAAAAGAAGCCTTTCCCAATGCCTCTCTCGAGCTTAAATATTAACCAGCTCGTTGTCAAAGCACATTGATCCCTTGAAAAGTGAACTAATCAAAAGATTTTCGGATACAACAATCGGATAAAAATGAACAAAAAATTAATTCTAACATTTTTCAGTAGTCAATCGAATATAAGGTAAAACAAGAGAAGAGAATGACTATATACGGGAGACAAAAAAAACGGTTACAAATAAGAGACGAGATAGAACAAGAAACCGCATCCGCGTTTATCATTTTATTAGGTGGTAAAATTGTCATCCGCGTTTATCATTTTATTAGGTGGTAAAATTCTAGCGTTGATAAAGAAAATAAAGTACAATTTTGAGTATTCACCTCTCTTCAATTCTATAATAGTATAGTATAGATGATGTGCATGTGGTTCATCCAGCTGTCATATTTTTTGAGCTTCTAATGTCATAGAGTTGCAAATTTTGAATTGTGAGGAGTAATCCAAGATATCTGATTTCTTTCCATTGGATCCAGGAAAATGAGCGACGATAATGAGCCTCAAAAGCGTGCTCCCCGCTTGAATGAGAGGATCCTCTCATCTTTGTCCAGGAGATCTGTTGCTGCTCATCCTTGGCATGATCTTGAGATTGGTAATTCAAAATGAGTTCAACTCTAGTATTGGGGAGTCTTTCTTCGCTTTAAGTTGGTGCTAAATTTAACATCTTGGACATTTTTTTGCAGGACCTGGAGCACCGCAAATTATTAATGTTGTATGTAATCTCTCTCTTTTTCGAATCTCTTCTATGCTATTCGTGCATAAAGTTAAGAGTTCAGATGACATAGGGAAACCTAACATTTTATTACAAAGTAAACAATGCAGCCCTGCTTTGACATTGTAATTTTCTTCTACTTTCTGAAATGTTTGGAATGCTTCATTTGAACCATTGTATACTTTTTTTGTGTTTCTTAAAGCAAACCATCTGGAAAATAACTTTGTCCATAATATACAATAGTTACATAAACATAAAGGATATGTCAAATGGCACAACGCCTGATGTAGCCTCATCAATTCTTCTTTGAATTCTTTCCACATCTGGTACAGTGTCGAATGTGACAAATTTGAGATACTTTTATGTGTTAAAGCAATAGTCTTTTCTGTTTTAACTTTTATATCTTTTAAAGTATTTGTTAGGGAAAGCTTCATTTATTTTAAATGGTTGGCATAAAAGTTTCCATATTCTTTCAGGTGATTGAGATACCAAAGGGCAGTAAAGTGAAATATGAACTTGACAAAAAAACTGGTCTGATCAAGGTATGACAATATAATCTCATCTTAGAGTACCTCTCCGTATGAGTGGACAATCTATGGAACTATGCGATGATTCAAAATTGAAAACTCAGATAAACTGTTTGAATGATTGCCCAGGTTGATCGTATATTGTATTCATCAGTGGTTTACCCTCACAATTATGGTTTCATTCCTCGAACACTATGCGAAGATAATGACCCAATGGATGTATTGGTCATCATGCAGGTATGCTTTTTGAGCTCGTATTGGGGGATTTAGGAGCTAATGATTTCAAATGCATGATAATAAATTCCTTGCATTGGTTTGGATAATATTCATTATTATGGATTTCTAATTCCACCATTTTGAGTTACTTTTCAATAATTAAGATTCAGTATTGATTATTTGAAACCTTAACCCCAATTTTTTAATTCAAATGCAACGTAAGTGTTTCAGAATCACTACATGCAAATAAAAGGAAATAGACAAAGTTTCACGACCTTCAGCCTTTCTGTAAATCTGAATGATGTGAATTTCCTTTGCAGGAACCTGTCGTTCCTGGTTGTTTTCTTCGAGCAAGGGCCATAGGCCTAATGCCCATGATTGATCAGGTATTAAATTCATCAAAGAGAACCGAAATTAATCTCATATTGATCTGAGTCGCATGGGATTAATTGTTTTCTTGTCTAATTAGGGAGAAAGAGATGACAAAATCATTGCAGTGTGTGCTGATGACCCAGAGTATCGCCACTACACTGATATCAGCCAGCTCCCACCTCATCGTCTAGCTGAAATCCGACGCTTCTTCGAAGATTGTATCCTGTTTTAAGTGTTTCAAGTGATATTTCATGTTTTTAATGTTGACAGAGAAATAAAGTTTTCTTAACAGGTATTTAGACAAGAAGAATGAGAACAAAGAAGTAGCAGTGGATGAGTTTTTGCCTCCAGCTACTGCTATCGATGCCATTCAGTACTCAATGTAAGTTTTCGAGTTGGATGTTTTTGGATGTACGGCATTACTAGTCATATTGTGACAAATCGATTCTGTTAATTGTGCAGGGACCTTTACGCTGAATACATCTTGCATTCCTTGAGGAAATAAATGAATTAAAGGGATGGTTTTGTGTCTTCAATTGTGTTGGTGACACACTTGAAGGAAAGATTTCAGAAGAATAACTACATATGATGTTTGTTTCCATTTGAAAGAAAAATACATTTATTATATTCTGCAATTTTCAGCATGTTCCTGTTGTGCAATTCTTGGGTTTATCGTAATCTGAAAACCTATATCGACTTTCTAATAGAATTTATGAATTTCGGACATCATCAATTCTGTTCACTTTTTATTTCGATTTAGTATAAAGTTCTCTTTTTGCAGTTTTGTTGTTTTTCAGTTGGATATTTGTCGCAGTTAACATTCTAGCTGACATCTTCATTGTTAAGATTTCTGTAATAGGAGTTGTGTTTGCATGACCAGCGGCTTGTATATTTTGATATGCAAGCCAAAGTTGAAACTATTGTGATTTGTGATTCTCATTTTGATCCCTTAACAGAATTTGTGACTAGATCACATGCAGCTATACTACATTAATTAGGCAGTCTTTCCGATTTACAACCCTTTTTTCTGGGAAAGTATTTTCTTGAAAAACATAGTGCTTTGGTTGCGATAATTCTATGGTACACCGGGAGTGTTACTTTAAGGTGTACCATTGTGTCTATCTCTTTTACACAACTATGTATGGGATTCAAACACAGTACACCTCAGTGTATGAAATAGATAGACACAAGGCGTAACACTCTCGGTTCACCATAGAAAAATCCACTTTGTTTGGTTTTGTTTCTAGATGGCCATTTTCCTCTGCATTTTCTATTTTAATTTAAATATGTTCCGAGGATATAAAAATGAAATTTATAACATTCAAATATCTATTTAAGTTTATAATAAGTAATTTCAGAATATTCAACTTACATGACTTCAAAAATAAAAAAAACGTTTGTATTTGTAGAACATTATATTGAAACATATTTACGTTGTAATCATTATTGAAAATCATGTTTGAAATTTTACACCAGGAAGAAAAGTAAATATAGGAAGTGAATCCCTAAATGGTGTTTAATCTAATTCTTCTTTTGCTGAGATTTTAGAAAAATATATTTCTTCCATTTGAAAAACATATCCCTATCGATCTATGTCGTATTTCGTGTGATCTACAACTCGGATCAGTCGAGGTTTGGGGTAGGACCCAACCCTGAGATAAATGGATTATAGATTGCACTCTAGGTTAGAGCTGCCTACGTACCTCTAAATGAGATCAAGTCTAACGTAGTTTAATTTGATTAACTGGACCTAACATAAACCTCGTAATTTTTATGCGAGTTTGCTTAGAATCTAGATCGAACCTCGTAGCTCGAAACTACAGTGAATCTATACTGAATTTAATGAATAGTCATTTCCCCTCCATTTGGGCACTCGTGAGCGTATTTATAAGTGACACCGTGTACGGTTCCATGGGTGACATATGCATTGCCCTAGATTAGAACACGTGGCCAGATCGGACGGTTCTTATAGTTCGGGTCGTGGAGTGGGTCGTGGGTGACTCGACGGCAGGACGCGGATCCTATTCCTAGCGTGGGCTGCAACTCGATTCTGGGCCTCGTTTTTATTTGGGCACGTGTTTCTTTCCTTTAGGCCCTTTAACTATATATTAAATTTGTATGCCCAAATTGGGCATATCATCTAGTCTCCCACTTCGTAGTGCAATAAAGAACGATATGCTTAGGAAGTTGGATATCGAGCTACGAAGTATATATGATGAGTGGTTCCTATGAGTAGGATAAAGTGTTGGTTTTTAATTTATGGAGGCGTAATTCTGACAAGTCAGTTGGTAAGGATGCGTCTTTCCAAGGCGAATAATGATGACACCTTTTCATTAATGACCAGGATTCGAAACGTCATTTTATCCCAACCGTCAGATGATGCCGCGTGGACACAGATTAACACATCAGTGACCCAGCAGTACATATCCCTACAAATAGGTGAGTTGTCACTTTTTAGTTTTACTTTTCGTCCTTTGTCTACCAGATTTCACCCTCTCAGTTTAAAAGGTTAATTTTGTGTCCGAGGCGTCTGTGTTCTACTTCGTCAGCCTACTTCATCAATCTCCTTTAGGTATTCCTTCTTTACCTTTCTTAATAATTAATTTATTATTTTCAATCAACCTCCTAGCTACATTGGGTGACGAACCCAGAAGAAAAATAGTAATGATAAAATTCCTTGTGGTGGACGCCCCATTTGCATACAACGTGATATTGGGACGATCTGGTCTAAACTTGTTTGGGGCTGTAGTGTCCACTCCTCATTTGAAAATGAAATTTCAAACAAAGGCGGCGATCGGACAAGTTCGATGCAACCAAGAAAAGGCACGAGAGTGCTATACTACTTCGTTGAAACGAAGCTCTCCAAGGAAAAAGCCAGAAAAGATGACGAAGTTAGCCTCCACGATTGAAATCCCTACCATCCGGATCCAACTAAAAAACAGAAGATGGAAGAGACACTAATTGAACCGTCAGATCACAAGGTAATCGAGCTTGAACCTGGGAATCCTGAAAGAACAACTCGAATTGGCTTGCAAATGGACCCGAACCTTGAGGTCATGATGGTAAACTTTTTGACGGAAAACAAGAATATTTTTGCATGGACAGCCTCGGACTTCAAAGGCATAAGTTTAGAAGTTATCATACACCGGCTCAATGTTGACCCAGAAGTAAAACCGGTTAGGTAAAAGAAAAGGAACTTCGGCCCGGATCGAAATGCTATAATTGACGTTGAGGTGAATAAGCTTCTTGAGGTCGGATACATCAGCGAGATTCATTTCACCGAGTGGTTGGCCAACGTGGTGTTAGTACCAAAAGCAAACGCTGAATGGTGCATGTGCACCGATTTTACCGATCTTAACAAGGCTTGTCCTAGGGATCATTATCCCTTACCTCGAATTAATCTTTTGGTGGATTCCACAGCTGGTTGTGCTCTCTTAAGTATGATGGATGCTTACCAAGGTTTTAACAAGATAATGATGGCGGAAGAAGATTGTGAGAAGACCTCGTTTATCACCTCGAAGGGTATATATTGTTATAAGGTTATGCCTTTTGGCCTTCGGAATTCAGGAGCTACATATCAAAGACTCGTGAACATGATGTTCAAAGACGAGATTGGAAAAATCATGGAGGTATATGTCGATGATATGCTCGTGAAAAGTATAAAGGAAGTTGATCACTTGGATCATTTGCGACATTCGTTCAAGATTATGAACGAATATGGTATGAAGATCAATCCCCACAAATGGACTTTTGGAGTAAGGGGAGGAAAGTTCTTGGGATTTATGGTTACCCAACGAGGTATCGAGGCTAACCCAGAAAAAATTTGGGCAATCTTGTATATGCCTTCACCACGAACTGTCAAGGACGTTCAAAGGTTAACAGGCCGTATGGCCAGCTTGAATCGGTTCATTTCACAAAGTGCGGTTAAAGGATTGCAATTCTTTAAGATACTTCGAAATATCAAGAATTTCAAATGTAGCGAAGAATGCTAGAAATCCTTCCTCGAGCTGAAGAACTATCTGACTTCACCACCCATATTGACAAAGCCGATGTTGGGAGAAGATCTCCTTTTATACTTAGCAATTTCGGAAGAAGCCATTAGTGCTATGCTAGCTCGGGAGGTCGAATCTGAGCATTGCCTGGTTTATTACATCAGCAAGATGTTACAAGGGACGGAGAAGAACTATCTTGTGATCGAAAAATGGGCACTTGCATTAATCACTGCGGCTAAGAAATTACGTCCTTACTTCCAATCGCATCACATTGTGGTTCTGACGAACCAACCCTTGAAGCAAATCCTTGCCAAGCCCGATGCCTCGGGAAGGCTTGTAAAATGGGCTGTAGAACTGGGTGAGTATTCAATTGAATACCGACCTCGTACTTCGATAAAAGCGCAAATCATAGCTGATTTTTTGGTTGAGATGTCGTCATCGTCTGAAAACGATGTCAACACCTCAACTACTAACTAATGGCTCATACATGTAGATGGCTCGTCAATGTCTCAATGAGGCGGGGTGGGAATATGGCTTTAGGATTCACATGGAAATGACCATGAGTTCGCTATCAAACTTGATTTTGATGTGACGAATAACGAGGCTGAGCACGAAGCGCTGATTGCAGGTTTGAACATGGAAAAAAACTTGAATGTGAAGAACATGAGTGTATACACAGACTCACAGCTCGTGGTAAACCAAATCAACGGAACTTACGAAGCAAAGGAGAAAACGATGAGCAAATACTTGCAACGTGTGAAAAGCCTTATGGCCAATTTCGACAAGTTAACCTTGAATCAGGTTAATAACATGAGACGTATTGTAACCTCGAATGACGAGGACACTCAAATTCATCAACTCGATAATATCGACAAAGTTAATTTACGATTTTGACAAGTTAACCTTGAATCAGGTACCTCGTGAGGAGAACGAAAGAGCTGACGCCCTATCAAAGTTTGTAAATTTAATTACCGGCGTGAAATCTAGACAAGTCACACCTCTCACCTCTGAACGATCAGAAATCTCGGAGGATAAACCAATTGATGTAATGATGATGGATGAAGAAGCTTCTTGGAAAGATGAGATAAAACAATTCTTGGAAACAGGAAAAATCCCAATTGAAGATCGTAACGAAGCACGGAGACTGATGTATCGAGTTGTGAGATTCACAATTATTGACAATGAACTGTACAAACGTTCATCAGCAGGTCCGCTTCTCCGATGTTTAACCCCATCCCAAGCACAGTATGTGATGCAAGAAATTCATGAAGGATGTTGCGAAAATCACTCCGGAGGACGAGCTTTGGCTTAAAAAATCATCAAACAAGGATATTTCTGGCTTACTCTAGTATACGATGCTTCGAATTTTGTTAGGCGGTGCAAAGAATGTCAATTACATTCGAACTTATCTCATCAACATGTTGTCCCCATGGAGCCAATCAAGATCGCATATCCCTTCGACCAATGGGGGATTGATATACTGAGTCCATTTCCACCAGCAACGGGCTAAAGAAAGTTTATCATCGTTGCTATGGAACACTTCACAAAATGGATAGAGGCTGAAGCAGTAGCTAAAATCACAGAAGAGGAAGTTATGAAATTCCTATGGAGGAATATTGTGTGTAGATTCGACGTACCTCGAGTCCTCATATCAGAAACGTCACCCAATTCAATGGAAAATTGGTGACAAACTGGTGCAACGAAATGAAAATTCAACAACACTTCACGGCAGTAGGGAATCCACAAGCCAACGGCCAAACCGAGGTATGCAACAGAATCCTTTTCCAGAAATTGAAGGCAAGGATCGAAGGGAAAAAGGGCAATGGGGCCAAGGAACTACCAGGGGTTCTTTGGTCTTATCGAACTACACTACGAAGTTCAACTGGGGAGTCTTCTTTTTGCTTGGTGTATGGATCAGAAGATGTTATTCCGGCTGAGATTGGTCTAGCAACACATCGGGTCTCATCACATGATATGACTCCGGAAGAAAATATGGTCGCTAGGTCCTTCGAACTCGATATTATCGAAGAAAAGAGGGAAAAGGCATATGCCAAGATTCTTATGCAGAAAAATGCAATGGCTCGAGCTTATAACAAGAACATGAAGCCAAGAAATTTCCAAGTTGGAGACCTCGTTTTGAAAAAGGTTGAAGTCTCAAAACATGTAGGAAAGCTCGATGCAAATTGGAAAGGACCTTTCATGGTTATTGAGATTACGAAGCGTGGGACATACCGCCTTCAAGATATGAAGGGAAAAGGTTTACCTCGTCCATGTAATGTTGACAATCTTAGGAGGTTTTATGTATGAACATTATATCGGAGAATTACGATACATGATGTTTTGGTAACGACGTACGACAAATACTTATGTCAATACTACATGGAAGTGTATGATTTCATCTATTTACGTTATCGAGTTGAAAAAGACAAACTAAAATATATAAAGAAGATTCTCCCATTGAATCATTACATTATACGAAGTCGCTCAATATTGAATTCCCTTTTGTTTACGAAAAACGAGGTATAAACTATGTATTCTCGATGTGATAGATGTAAAAAATATTATCTGGAAAGATCTTATAATCCACACCAGACAAAGTTACATGAAAACCACATGTATAGGCATTTCAAAATGAGCTGAAAGACGCCCATAAATCACGAATGGTGAACAAATTATATTCCAAACAACTCACGATGCAAAATGTTCTAACAAGTTATCATACGAATGTTGACAGGTAAAACGAGATGACAGATAATATCCAAAACTACTTTAAAATACTAGTCTAAAACATCAATTGTCTTCAAAACACTACTCCGAAATACAAAACAAAATATAATTGTTTTCCAAAATACAAGACAAAACATAATTGTTTTAAAAAAACAAGTTAAATACAATCATTTCTCTCCAGTTTCACCACCATCGACTTCATCTTGAATGTCATGCGCGTCATCAACCTCATCTTCTTCTTCGGCGTCATCCTCACTTTCTGCCAGATGCATAAACTCGACATAATTAATAAATGTTTGGAGACCCGAATCACGAGACACTGAGGGACGAAGTCGCAGTTGGAAAGCAAACTGGCTGAAGGACTCGAGATCAAAATCCTTGGACAAGTGCCCTTCCTTGATGAGATAATCGATGGCTTTATTAAAACCATCAACCATGTCGTCGGCGTCCTTAGAGATCATCAATTTGCGAAAAGCTGTGGAAGTTCGAAAATCCCGAACTCCGGTCAACCTCTGTTCTTTCATCAGTTTATAGTACTCGCGAGTAGTGACGAACTCAACTTTGCCGGCTTCTCGACCATCATTAAAAGCAAACTGAGCATCGAGCTCTGACTTTTTCAACTTTTGCTCTAGCACAATTAGCAAATGAGCATATCTCTCTCGCTCGACCTTAATGATAGCCAAAATGTCATCTCGTTCTTTACAAACCTTCATAAGGGTCTGCTTCGCTTCTTTTATGCCACTATCCACCTTCTCTTTGAATCTGCTGAATCTTTCCACCACTTTCCTTTTTTCTTCCTTCCAATAAGAGCTCGATAATGTGAGCTGATGCATGTGCAGTGAAGCCTGAAAAGGAGACATTAGTAACGCGGACAGAAAAATGCAGTACGAGATATAACTTTATATAATTAAGCATACCTTCATTAAACAATAACTCCAAACATCCTCGACTTCAGCATGGGGCGTGTCCATCAAGGCAGCCTTATCTCGAAGTAAAAGAATGCTGTTGTAAAGTTCCGATGCTGTGGCTCCTTTGGGATGGTCGTGAAGACTTGAATCCCTGTAGACTCGCCAATCAGGGTTAAGTAAAGATTGGGAGGGTTCGATTTCTTCCCTGACATTGGAACCCCGTTTCTTAGCACAATCCATCTTATCTCGAAGCAATAACGCTTCATGGCGATCCAATTCCTGATAGTTGGCGTCGGGGATGGCTGAGGGCCAATTAGATGAACTATCTTTCCGAGCATCGTCCATAGTTTTCAGTTTGGAGCCAATATTCACCTTAACAACCTCGGGATCCACCCCATACCGGCTAAATTATCGAGATTTTCTACGACACCGATGGGAGGAGGAGGAACTTTACTACCTTGGGAACCTTGAGAAACAGGCCCAACTGGAGCTTTAGGAGGAAGGATGTTGTCAATACGAACATCACCTCGCGATCTTGGAATAACGACCTTGACCTTCGATTCTTCCTTTTCATTATTTTTCCCCTTGCCTTTCGAGGCACCCTTCTCCTTCGCTGTACGAGCTGCCTCCAACATTTCAGCTTCACGTTCATCCATAGCTAATCAATATCAAACGAACAAGGAAGAATAAATATACAAAGTGAGGCAAAAATCAAACCCACTTACCAAGAGATCCAGAAAAAGCGGGAATAGGGTCACGACTCAGTCCACACTGAACAAAAACTGATTCTTAGATCAAATCCGCAGTCCTGAACCAAGTCTCGAAATTATCGAAGTTCTCACGCATAAATGTGGGACCCCAAGTTAGATTACCCACATCTACGATATGTGGCATAGTAAGCTGCCAACGACGAGATACCCCCCACGATTCGAAATTAGGCTTAGCGATAAAAAAGTATTTGTCTTTCCACTCTCCGAATGATGAGGTAGTAACATTTAGGTACCTACGGTTTCTACGAGGTGACACATAGATGAAACCCTCGCCATCAAGTTTGGAACCTCAACACAATTTAAACAAACTCCAGAAATTGACGAAGTTGGTGGGTTGTCTGAACCCTAACATAACTACGACAAAGGAAGTGATAAGTCTATATGAGTTAGGCAATAATTGGGTAGGACTAAACCTAAGTCTATTAAGAATCTCGATATAACACGGGTGAAGAGGAAACCTGAGGCCCGACATAAGATGTGCGATATGAAAGCATCTATAATGGGGAGGAGGTCAATAAAGCCTATCATTCTCGCCAGGAATGATGATTTTATAGTCCTTAGGGATATGATACCTAATTCTAATCTCTGCTATTGATGCCTCGTTCAAAGACGAACTACTCCTAGTCCATTTCGCTACATTTCTACTATGAACGAATAAATTTGCATTTAGACCTATACTACCCTCGCTATTTATGTCGTTATTCTCTTGTACACCTCGTTCTTCAATGAGATTAACATTATTATTATGATTATCATCATAGCTTCTATCTACAACAGTATCGTCACCGTCATCGTCGTTATTATCACTCTGAGTGTTAGGAAGAGGAAGAAGAATCCGAACTATCATCTGACGATGACGAGCTAAGAGTTAAAATTTTTGTATGCTCGTCATTGGACCTAAATTCTTCAATCTGTTGAAATAAATCCATGACGTCAGATGTTGAGTTAGCGTTGGAAGCTTCATTATTAACAGATAAAAAATTCCTATTACTAGTACGTTCCATAAGTTGAAAATAATAAATTAATTATTAAGAAAGGTAAAGAAGGAGTGCCTAAAGGAGATTGATGAAGTAGGATGACGAAGTAGAACACGGACGCCTCGGACACAAAATTAACCTTTTAAACTGAGAGGGTGAAATCTGGTAGACAAAGGACGAAAAGTAAAACTAAAAAGTAAAAACTCACCTATTTATAGGGATATGTACTGCTGGGTCACTGATGTGTTAATCTGTGTCCACGCGGCATCATCTGACGGTTGGGATAAAATGACGCTTCGAATCCTGATCATTAATGAAAAAGTGCCATCATTATTCGCCTTGGAAAGACGCAACCTTACCAGCTGACTTGTCAGAATTACACCTCCATAAATTAAAAACAAATACTTTATCCTACTCATAGGAACCACTCATCATATATACTTCGTAGCTCGATATCAAACTTCCTAAGCATATCGTTCTCTATTGCACTACGAAGTGGGGGATTAGATGATATGCCCAAATTTGGGCATGTAAATTTAATATATAGTTAAAGGGCCTAAAGGAAAGAAACACAGGCCCAAATAAAAATGAGGCCCAGAATTGAGTTGCAGCCCATGCTAGGAACAGGATCCGCATCCTGCCGTCGGGTCAACCACGACCCGAGCTATAAGAACCGTCCAATCTGGCCACGTGTTCTAATCTGGGGCATTGCATGTCACCCATGGAACTGTACACGGTGTCACTTATAAATACGCTCACGAGTGCCCAAATGGAGGGGGAATGACTATTAATTAAATTCACTATAGATTCACTGTAGCTTCGAGCTTCGATCTAGATTCTAAGTAGACCCGCATATAAATTACGTGGTTTATGTTAGGTCCAGTTAATCAAATTGAACTACGTTAGACTTGATCCCATTTAGAGGTACGTAGGCAGCTCTAACCTAGAGTGCAGTCTATAATTCGTTTATCTCCGGGTCGGGTCCTACCCCGAACCTCGACTGATCCGAGTTGTAGATCACACGAAATACGACATAGATCACCTATCAATTTGACCATCCACCTAGACATGAGCTTGCGGATTCCTCATTCCAGGAAACTTTTCAGCCCCAAGAAGCTATGTGTAAATGAGACTTAGAATGAGTACCAAGGAAGGAGTAGAATAGGGAACCCTCCAAAACACGCAGGACATGGGGCTCAAAACTCTATGTATCTTCTACCATTTTCTTCCCGTTTCGACCATCAGGCTAGAACGGTTTCCTTATGAGCATTAATTGGAATTTCCATGCCAGAGAAGGATTTCAATCTATCCTGCGTTAATTGAGTTGTTAAGGGTTGATAGACCCATTTCCCATCAACCTTTTCTCACGTTCGGCTCAAAAGTCTCAGCACGGTGATTAAAGCACGGCCCGGCGGTTTTACACCTTATCCAGAAGTTTCACCACTCTTACAGGACCTTGTAGAATCTTCTACACTTCTCCAAAATTCTCTACTAGCCTCTAAACTCCCCGACTATGAGCAGACAATCAGCTGCCATAAAAGACATTGTAGGAGTTAACCCAACATTCCATAGACTCCTTGTAGATTTGTTGTCAGCAACATCATTTGACTTGGGTAACGTAATTGGACGAGGATTTATAGCCCAACTCATGTAACTTATGGGGCGCAACCTCCTCATCGTCGACCGACGCCTAAGATAGTGTTTTGCGCTGTCAAGTGTATAAGAAAAATAAAATTGCACCCATGCTATTAGTAATAACATTTAACAAAGTGTGGTAAGCTCTTGATCCTAACACACCACAAAATTGATTACTAAAAATTCCATGAGACTAACAATTTCTTAACATCGCAAATCTCGTCCATCCGGAGCCATAGGACATTGACCATTAATTCCAGTACTTCTATTGGAAACTCATGTGAAATATAGATGAAGTTCCATGCCTAATTTTTTAAAAACACGCTCGCCATTTGGTCAGTATCATTAAATTCTAGGAATAGGAAGCTAAAGATCAACTCTCCAAGCATTGATCATGCAAACGAAAGTTCTCCAGCCCAACCGTTCAGAAAATATTAAAGTCCATGCGAAACATTATCTTCCCCATCCGCTCCCAAATCATTAAATGCTGCCCTTTAATTGATGTTAGTAATGGATGCCAATGTTGCAATATTTTGTTCGCATAAGACCCGCTCATAGCATGGTTCAAAGTCGCGGTATCGAAGATAATATTGGGGGTGCTGTTCCATATGGTCGCGACGTATCGAAATATTATCAGGTGATACAATATAAAAGCATTATAAAATGCTCTAAAAATTCTAAAATAAATTGTAAAATTATAGACAAATATAAATGACACAAATTGCTACTTTTTAATATGTAAGTTAATATGTTAGTTTGTGGCTTGGTAGGTTAATATATACATGCTTTTATACTCTCCTCAATCTCTTTGAACTATGTTTGAGCTAAATCCATACATACATCCCGTGACCATGAGTGAACACATCCCGTGACCATGAGTGAAATGACATAAAGCTATAAATTTTCGAAAAATGAAAAGTTACCGCAAGAACCCAAGCAACAAACAAGAAGAAGAAGTGACATAAAACATAAGGTTAAAGCTAGTCTCTGTCTACAAAAAAAAAAAAAGAAAAAAAAAGCCACTCTCTCTAACCCTCTAAGTTTTTGAAAAGAACAAAAAAACCTTACTGATTTTTGAAAAAAAAAGCTGTAAGATTCATTAGCCATTAAAGCAACAGGAGGCGTGAGATTCTTCCAACACCTAAACAAAACCTTCATAAATACTTGATGCCAACCGGAAATTGGAAACCACGGCAGATTAGGGTCCAAACAATGGTAGATTAGAATCTCCGATATAATTAACAGCTCGGCCGATAAGATATTTCGATAATATCATAGTATTGCCGATACTATCGGATATCATCCGATAATATCTACGATACTAAACACACCTGATAATATAACGTATCGACCGTTTTTATCGGATTGGACGGGTCCGATCCCGTTATGTTTCGATGGATATTATCGGATATCTGCCGATACTTTGAACCATGGCTCATAGAGATTGGCTGGTACACACTCCACTACAATTTATACACGGAAGCCAATGAAACACCAGAAAAACTCCCTACTCTTGGGCCACCTTCATCTTTGTTAATTCCCAGAGAAGGTCTGGACATTCTTTATAACTTTAAAGAGGTTTGAGATCCTGGAGCAAATGCATCGGCAAAGAATTCCAAATACTTTCAGGTAATTCAAGTCGCCCGCTACGAGATAAGCTAAAATTTGTCCTTCCAAGAATCCAAGCCTGCCATTTGTTATATATGTCATCAAACAAAATACATTTTTTTTCAACCTTTATACAACAGACCCCAAGGTAGATCATTAGTAACTTCTTAAGCGAATGCTCAATCACCTCCTTTACCATATTAATAGTTGAAAGATACACAGTTACTCCCACCAAAAATGAGCTCTTCACCAAATTAAGGAGCAGAGTCCAGTCACCCTCATATGACCTAAGAGACCCCAAAAGCCTGTAATCCATTTCATTAATCCTAATGAATATGATTATATCATCATCGAAAGCTAACTGTGAGATTCCTGATCCCTTCCCGCTTTATATGTCATATGAGGATCGGTCCATGAAGAGAAAATTAGATTGAGATCAGTGTCTCTTTTTCTTTTTTTGGACTGAGGTCTGCTCATCTGTAGAGGTGATGACAAAATAGGAATTTGTCATCTTGGAAATCTAAAAGGAGCGATTGTTTTGGAGAAACATGAAATGGTGCTTTGTTTTCAAGTCTTCATAACAAAATGTAATCCATAAGAACTCCACTCTTAAGCATTTACAAACAACCCCAATTGAAAATCTATACTAAAAAGTAGTAAATGCCATAGATTTTCAAATTGAAAACAAATTACACTCTTCATGACAAAATGCAATCTGCAGCGTATTGTTTAATATAGCTCATTTAGGAGTATATAATATTTCTGATACAACTCTTAATTACGGAGAAAAAGAAAGAAAAAGAAGCATATGAAAATTATCAAGACAGAAGTGTAAGTGTGAAGACCACTCATTTCGTAAAACTCCTAGACTATCATCTCTAGTTAATTCAGAGCAAATGGGTCCATAAATTAAAAAAGTTGGTACTTATTATGGAGTTCTCAACGTTGGTTAAAGAGGGCTCTGCCAATGATACCAGTTGCTTCAATGTAACGCTCCACACATCTCGAAATGTTCTGATACAACTCTTAATTACGGAGAAAAAGAAAGAAAAAGAAGCATATGAAAATTATCAAGACAGAAGTGCAAGTGTGAAGACCACTCATTTCGTAAAACTCCTAGACTATCATCTCTAGTTAATTCAGAGCAAATGGGTCCATAAATTAAAAAAAGTTGGTACTTATTATGGAGTTCTCAACGTTGGTTAAAGAGGGCTCTGCCAATGATACCAGTTGCTTCAATGTAACGCTCCACACATCTCGAAATGCAACTGCTCTCGCCCCCACTCAGACTGCTTCCAGGTTTAGTGATGCACTTATCAAAGCATTTTCCACGTACAGTCTACAAGAATCAATAAGCCCATTATCATAACGCATCCGATGTTAGCATGTACACAAAGTTTTTGCCATTACATAGATAATGAATCTAAAAATAGTTGACATTCTATGCTACTCCTTCACATAAATTCAAAAACCAACATATGTACGGTTTTTAATTCCCAAAAATGACTAAAACAAGTCAGTGGAGATTAAACTTGAATGAGGCGGTGGAAAACTAGTTGCTCGTACAACTTCTCGTGCTCTGTAAAGAAAACTTCCAATCACATATCTTGATAATGATTTTCGAGTTACCAGATTAATTATATCATCTGTACATTTTGCAAATGCAACCAATCTATTTAGAGGATTTTATCTCATATCAAAACAGTGGGATCAGATCATCAAAATGGAGTAAGGGAACCAAAAAATAACTCAAAAGAAAAATGCACAAGGTCACACAGTTTTCCTTTTTAAACTATTTGCTGTAGTTTTATTTTTAAGTATGTAAAGGTAGCAGAACTAAATATCTTCTTAATTTTATCTCCAGAACATGAAAGTCAGCAAACGTTCCACTACCCCAATCCTTGAAATGCCCCGTCACAGTTAGTATTAAGGACTTTAATACGTTAGTAGAAAGCTTTTAGATTCAGTTATTAGCAACAAGTTACTTAGAGTGTGAAAGTTTGATGCTGATGAATGTTATATAATGAACTAGTACACGTCCATACTCCCAAAAAAATTCAATCATATAACTGAATGAGTAAGACTCTTAAGTATAACGCATACATGCGTCCTGCGGACAACTCAATTGGAAGGATATGCATCTTCTATCTCACACGCTTTTTCAATTGGATGAACTAATATTCTACCAAGATTTCTGCTATATGATTTCCATGTCCACTCTTGAAAACCTCGGAGTAAATCTAAGATTCAAGGAATGGCCTTAAGAACAAAGGATGCCTACTCAGCAAACTAGCTTTTAGTAGCGAAATTATCACTTCATTTCCCATTTCAAACCTAAACAATCCAAATGAGCAATATTCGGCAACCTTATGCCAAAATTTCGGAACTTTATTATCAAGTGAATATGAACCCTTCCTCTCTTGAATCAAATGAATAGCAGAATAACTGCAAGAGAAACTTTTAAGTTTAGCCCAATTGCAGTTCAATTATGCCAAATTAGAGTAAAGCTTTAGTTCATTCAAACAATACCATGCCATCTATATACAGTTTGAGACACGCTAAAACCTAGTCTTATTCAATTTTTTGTTGTCAAACAAAGACCATACATGTGACATTTTCTTGTCCTACACTAAAATATTAACTAGATAGGATAATCACCTTTGGTGGTTGATATTAAGAGTGAAGAAGGGTTCGCAAATGCATTCTATCATTTGGTACAGTGAAAGCACCAGCTGAACTAAAAGGCAAATATGCGTTTTACGATATCCCTTTTTCACGGAATGAAACATTATTTTCCTAGGTTTTTGCACCAGTGGCTTTAGCTGCATCTCTCTACCAACTTAGGAGTGGCTCATAACAAAATCAAAACAATCTCTATTAGAATTGACATTACTTCGAGATGAGCGTTGCAATTATGATAAAATCGTTCCTCCTTTTTCATTACTTTAGGGAAGTAATCAAGAAATAAATCACGATGACCCATTCTCTACAATAAATAAGCAAGACAGTTAAGTAAGTCTTACAATATGATACTAAAAATGAAATTGGCTTAAATATGGCAAAAGAACTCTGGATATCCACCAAATTTTTCTAACAAGGAAAACTGGCCCCGCTTCTGAAGAAGAAAAAGACACAAATAATACAATTGGACACCGGGATTTTTCAGTAAAGTGCATATGGTATCGTTCTAATTAGAATTGACAATCCCAGAATAAAATGGATAAAATCCAACCCACATTTGTTGGACATCTTCAATTTTCTACGGAAGTTTTACGCAAAAACATGCTTGCAAAATCCGAAAAGTACCAATAGGATGTGTGGGTAAAGAGGTAATAGTAAGAGAAATCAAACATAATAATAAATGAAATGATACCTCGAGAAATTCTTCAGCATAGGCCTGAGCAAGCTGAGTCTTAAGCTGATCCATCAAATCATCGGATGAAATCTTTGGAGATGCTCCTGATGATGGTGAGGAGAATGAGTCCATCTCGCTTTTTGATTTTGCTTCCTCTTCCCTCTGCTCTGGTTGGAATCTACTCTAACCTTTTGCTATGGGTACCCAAGTGGTAGAACCCTAAAATACGTACAGCAGCTGCTGATATATATTTCTGAAACCTATGGGCTCGTTTCTTTGTCCCTTTCCCCCTATGATGCAGTGGTTTGCTTACAAGGAATGCATGGGATAGTGCCAGTAATCGGCCCAATTTCCTGTCTGCTTGCAATTTGCAAGGCCCATGAATAATTGAAGCTCGCTTCTCAGTAAATAGAAGCACGGTCACAATGTAGTTTATGGTAAATGAGAGGCTAGGGTAGGGGTGACCAACGAGCCGATCCAGCTCGTGAGTTCCACTCGCGCTCGAGTCCAAAAATGCGTATTCGAAGGCTTGTGAGGTTGAATAGAAAACAATAATTTTTTAATTTTAATAAATAAAATAAAATATTTATTTATTTTTACATATATAATATATTATCTTATAATATTATATATGTATGAATAATGATTATTTTATATTCATAATGATTACATTTAATTTATATATAAGTATTAATACAAAATAATAATATCTATTAATAAAAAAGTTATTTTTTATTTTTTTTAGCTCGAGCTCGGCTCGGCTCGGCTTGACCCAGGCGCGAGCTTGTCTAGGATCGGCTCGTGGGCACCCCTAGGCTATGGTGCACAAATTTTACCTAAAAATGGTCATGTACGGTATTGTACTAGTACGGGATAAGAATAAGAGGTGGATACTAAGGTTATTCATGGTTGTTTAAAACTGCATCATCTAGACCGTACTGCATCGCACCGTACCATGGTTGTTTAAAAATGGTAAAAAATTGACCCTATTAAAATTGGGAATAGAGAGTCTAAAATTATTTTTTAGAATTATTTCAAAACTTATACTCTAGAATTAGAATATTAATATTAATAATTTGTGACTATATCACTTGAGCCTTGAGATTCAGAAGATGCTAAGATAGAGAATATATGATTTGGAACTCACTAATTCTTATGGTGGTTGAGTTCAAAAGTCTCTCAAGTTCTTAAAATGTGAACTTTTTAATATTAGGGTATGAGTTTTTCATTAATTATTTCAAAGTAATTAGAAACTCTATATTGATTTTTATCTACATTTCGAAATTAGTTTTTCGTTTAATTTTCATGAGATTTTTCCGCATAAAACATGGACGTATGATGCCGGATACGTCAAATAATCAAAATCAGGTATTACGGGAGGGGTGATTTTGCGAAGAAAATGTAAAGATCTGCTCATTTAAACCATGTTTTCGGCCCCTTTATATGGTATGACTTGGACATTTTTTTTTTGGATAATGTAATTTGTTTTTTTACTGTTTAGAGCTCTCTATTCTTGGTTTTTTTTATGTCTATTTCGTGTTGATGTTTGTGGAGGAATTTTTATAGGTTTTAAATGCACTTGTTTGACTTGCTTTGACAGAATTATGATTCTAAGAGACTTGTTGTTCGAGAACTCTTAACTATTACTCCTCTTTCATCGTTCTTAGTCGGTTTAGGAATTGATCCGTTAGTTTAAAATGAATACTAGCCAACTCCTAAACTGACTAAGAACGACGAAATATGAGTGATTGTTAAGAGTTCACAGGACAACTAGTCTTTGTAATCACATCTCTGTCAAAATAAGCCAAACAAGTGCATTTAAAACCTATAAAAATTCCTCCATAAACACCCACACAAAATGAACAAAGAAAAAAGAAATCAAGAATAAAAAACTCTAAATTGTTAAAAATACATTATCCAAAAAAATATAAAAGTCATACCAAATACAGAGGCCGGAACATTGGCATGAACATGGCTTAAATGAGTAGGTCTTAGCATTTTCTTGGCAAAATCACTCATCCCATAAATACTTAATGTCGATTATTGATGTGGATTTTGATTTGGATGGTAAATCAAAGAAGATTTTGGTGAAGAAATTGTTTAAGGGGGTTAGAATTTTGGAAGGAGATTTTATGAGTTTGACAAATTAATAAGTGAAGCTGTTTTGGATATCTTAGGCTAATGCTGAAGCACGTGCCTCTCAGGTGAATAATTATCCTCCTAAACGTAAAATTGACCGCCCATGGCTTTTTCCATCCGTTTTATAACTTCGGTATTACTTTTACAATAAATAGTGTTACTATGATACCAAATTTACATTTTTTAAAAACTATGGTACGAAAAGTGCAAAATTATCCCTCCAAAAGGTAAAGTTAATGGTCATGTGCAAAACACGTGGCTTTTTCTGTCTGTTTTTTAATATCGGTGTCACTTTTGCAATAAAAAGTAGTATTACGGTATCAAATTTGCATTTTTTGAAAATCATGGTACCAAAAGTGTAAAAGGCCAAGCAGTATGGTACCAAAAAAGCAATTGTCCCAATTTAATTTTAGGGTGAATTACAAGCAGTATTGTTAGAATATTTTAAGATGAGGAGGTCTTTATGTAATTTCAAAAAGATCAAGAGGTTTTTGGCAATTTAACACTAAAGTGAGGTGGTGTGTATTAATTTTCTCTTTAATTTTAGGGTGAATTACATGCACACCCTCTCACTTTAGTGTTAGTTACCAAAACTCCCCTTGACTTTTGGTAAATTACAAAGAGACACCCTCAAGGGGTTTATTTCTAAGGTTTACAGGGGTGAAACTGTAAGAATTTTTAAATACACAGTGGATATAATTGTTAAAATATCTTAACATGAGGGGGTCTTTATGTAATTTCAAAAAGTCCAGGAGGTTTTTGATAATTTTACACTAAAGTGAGGGGGTGTATATGTAATTTTCTCTTAATTTTACAATTGAATAAATTAAAGGAAGGGAAAAGTGCAAATTCAGTCTTATAGGATAGGTGTTTTTGCAATTTTAGTTTTAATATCTACAAACTTATAAAATTAGTCTCATAAGATATACCTTTTTGCATTTTTGGCACCAAACATTTAAAAAAGGACATATACCGTCTATTTGGTCACGTGCAATTCACGTGATCAATAATAAATTTAATGGTACTTGCATTCCACGCGCCAAATATATTGCAACCAATTTTTAACGAATGAGACCAAAATTAGAAACAATTACATCGTATAATACTAGTTTTGCAAATTTATAAATAATGAGATTAAAGTTGCAACAGACGACTCGTAGGGGACTAATATTGCGATTCTCCTTTTAAGGAAAATGGCTATGTGGACTTGGGAAGCTTCCGAGGAGGGAAGCATCCCACCAAGTAAATAACTTGCATATTCTTATGGGGAAAGTTGCATCAACCTCCCTTAAATTATGGGCATTTGACATTTACATCCCTTCATGTTTATTATATTGTTGTGAACCTCCCCTTTTTCAACTTTTTCATTAAATTTACCAATGAGATGCTAAAATGCTCTTCAAATTTGGGCCAAATAAAGGGTTAAATTAAATAATTAGTTGAGCCATAGAAAAGTACCACTAAATTACATAATAATAAAAAATTAATAATAAAACATCTTAGGGGATTGATATTCGCACTCCCTTTTTGGATAATCACACTCCATTCTTCTTTTGGTATTAAATAATTAATCAAAATGCCCATTTAATTTTAAAACACATTATTACATACTATATTTGTGAGACAAATATACCCTTCAAATACAAATCACCTTTTTTTAGTTCAAAACTCAATTTTGCTCCAACCCCAATCCCATCGTTGTAATTAAGAACAATAATAATTTAATTTTAATATAAATTAATACTATTTTTATTTTTACATCTTATATTCAACATTACCTTCTCCTTTTTACATCAATAAGAGACCAACAAATTAAATGACTCAAACTTGAATTCAACTCAAACAAACACGCCTCAAATATTGATAAAGTTGGCTGATAACACTCATAAAATGCTCTTGGACCATCGGAGGTGGACCTTGTGCCCCTTGTGCATAGGTTGGAAAAGTATGGAGATGATGAAATTTGCAAATCATCCCTAAATGGAATCAGAGTACCCGCACACTAACTACAACATTAAACTTAACAAAATGTATTTAATCAAATACTAAAATAAATTAAAAAAAAAGTTAATCAAATATGTATATGAGACTGCATTAACACGCCCCAATTTATTTTTATAATTCTATTTTTTTATTTAGCTTAAAACTTAATTTAAAAGTGATGAAACTGGACTAATGCACGGAATACGAAAGAGAGAATACTACATTCATTGACATTAATTGAGTTGCAAGCATTGTAGAACTCTGATAGTTGTTCAACATTTTTGGAAGTCACAAGTTTTACTATCTCCTCCAACGGGAAATTCTAGCCCGCTTCCGGCTCGGCCAAATCCATGTGTATTTTATAAAATAACTTACTAATTATATGGCAAGTGTAATACACTCTCCTTGTGATATACACTTGGGTGCGGCCAAACCGGGTCTGGGCTAGAATTTTCCCTCCTCCAACTCATCAATGGCATCCAAATCATTCACTGCAACCCTCATATCTTTTGTATTGTTACAGTCCTCCATTTTAACTAAAAATTTAGTACTAAGCTTAAAATAAATAATAAATTTGTAATATAGAATTAGTAGAGAACACACAAGAAGACAAAAGTATAATAAAAGTTGAAGAAGAAGAAGAGAAACATAGAGGGAAAAAAGAAAGAATAGGATCTGTGCCTATTTTTTCTCGAATTTATCTACACATTGCCAAGTGATGGAAGGGCCTTTTGGTCCATCAAACTGTTGTTTCAAAACTTCACAAACGTATCAAATTGATAATAACAAAGAAAGATTATATCGAGGCGAGAGAGAACTCTCTATCCTTAACACTAAATTGCCCCGCCTTGGTGGTACGAGTTCTTGCAACAAGTGTCCCAAGATATAACGATATACTTTTCTGAAGATTGAACCACTTCAATTTCAGAAACTACGAACTTAATTTACTGTTGAAATCTCAAGAAAAGGATGAAGATGATTTTATAGAACTCAAGAACACTTAGAGAGAATATGTTGTGTTTTTTTGAGTTGGTGTGCTTCAAAATGGTTGGAATGGTTGCTATTTATAGGCAAAATCCATTTCCATAAGAATCAATCCACACCATCCATTTCTAAGATCAAATCTTAGCCATCCAAGATGCTCCACCACCTTGAAGTGCTCATATGTCATTCATGATGTATTCATGACATATTTTCCATTAAAATGTGTTGTGTCATTCATGATATATGCATGACATATTAAATAAAATTATATCAAAATATGGGATACACAAATTCAAACCCTTCAATTTAGCACTTAATTTCTCATTCGTTCCGATTAGAGAAATTCGAAATGCTAAACTCATCTACTCGGAACGTAGATTAAGATTATCCAATAATCTTAAGTATCCCGGATACTAACGGCGTTCGAATTTCGTACTCAACCACAATTTGTACCATTTTATCCAACAATCCCCCACACAAATGAAATTAATGCAATGCATGCTCTTGAGATTTCGATTGAAAGTTTATCACCTCAAAAGAGGTAGCTTTTGGCTTTGAACCTTTCCTAGTGAAATATCATCGGATTTACTAGGCTCTCCAATGAACGTGATGTCTTGAATTGGTCAGCCGTTCGTGTAAATCTAGACAACAATATTCACATAATAAACTTTCAGCAGTTTTTCAGTTCTCACGGTTGGGTCCATTTTGGTCGTGGCACCCCCTCTTGGTTTCAGAAGTGTTTACATTTTACTCAATGTTGAGGCGGCTTACACCTCACACTTACATAGGTGACTTCCTAATTAAGAGTATCCTGCCATACTCCACTTCATTTAGACAGTATAGGAATCATTAAAAGCCCGACTTAACCTTTTGCTACAACTTGCAGGTTGCACTTCTTTATCCTAGGCAATGGGTTTAGAGTTTATTAATTAACTCTTAAGTGACTCACTGAATGTTCACAACTTAGTTTTCCCATTGAACCATGATCTTGGGATCTCCAGTCAACATGGTTGGGTTTCCGCTGTGTCTATTCTTAAATTGTAGACTTTAATCCCATTCCTCTTGATAGGCAGTATATTTGATCTCTAGGCAATCCTTTCGTCAAAGGATCTGCAATATTCTCCTTTGATTTCACATAATCAATGGAAATAATCCCGTTAGAGATCAACTGCTTAATGGTATTATGCCTACGACGAATATGTCTAGACTTACCATTATACATACTACTCTGAGCCCTCCCAATTGCCGACATACAGTCGCAATGAATCAAAATCGGAGGCACAGGTTTTTCCCAACAGGGAACATCTTCTAAGAAATTTCTTAGCCACTCAGCTTCTTCACCAGCTTTATCTAAAGCTATGAATTCTGATTTCATCGTGGAACGGGCTATGCAAGTTTGCTTAGAAGATTTCCACGACACTGCTCCTCCACCAACGGTAAATACATATCCACTTGTGGACTTAGAGTCGTTCGTGTCTGATATCCAATTAGCATCGCTGTATCCCTCTATTACAGCTGGATATCTTGAGTAGTGTAATCCATATTCTTTAGTATACTTTAAATACTTAAGAACTCTAGTTAAAGCATTCCAATGCTCTTCACTTGGATTACTTGTGAACCTACTCAACTTGCTCATAGAATAAGCTAGATCAGGGCGAGTACAGTTCATGATATACATCAGACTCCCAATGACCCTAGCATATTCTAACTGTGATATGGGTTCGCCATGGTTCTTGCGTAAATGAACGCTCAAGTCCACTGGCGTCTTAACTGGTGCACTATCACTTGGAAGGAACTTTTCCAAAACCGTCTCAATGTAATGAGATTGTGATAAGACTAGTCCTTTAGAAGTCCTCAAGATTTTAATCCCTAAGATGACATCTGCAAGTCCCATATCCTTCATGTCAAAGTTCTTCTTTAACATTCCTTTAGTATTCATGATAATTTCATGATTACTACCCATTATCAACATGTCATCTACATATAGACACACTATGACGTATGCGTTATGTGTTTGTCTAACATACACGCATTTATCACACTCGTTGATCTTGAAACCATTTGATAACATTGTGCTATCAAATTTTTCATGCCACTGCTTTGGCGCTTGTTTAAGTCCGTATAGCGACTTTACAAGTTTACACACTTTCTTCTCCTTTCCAGGAGCAACATACCCCTCGGGTTGTTCCATGTATATTTCTTCTTCTAATTCTCCGTTCAGAAACGCAGTCTTAACATCCATTTGATGTATCTCAAGGTTATGCAGCGCAGCAATAGCGATGAATAATCTTATGGATGTTATTCTCGTTACTGGAGAATAAGTATCGAAGAAATCAAGACCTTCTGTTTGTCGGGCCTTATACTTATCAATAGTTCCATCAGCCTTATACTTTCTTTTCAGAATCCATTTACAGCCTAAAGGCTTACTTCCCTTTGGAAGATCAACCAACTCCCAGGTATGGTTGTGCAAAATAGACTCGATTTCACTATTGATAGCCTCTTTCCAGAGTTGAGCATCTGGACTGGACATAGCTTCCTTAATCGTCCTTGGCTCCCCTTCTAATGTATAAGATACATAATCGGGACCAAATGATTTTGGAACTCTTGCCCTTTTGCTACGATGTGGTTCTTCATCCCCGGGATTAGAACTACTCGTAGACTCATCAAATGTTCTTTTGAGAGGAACTTGTTCATTTATTTCCTTACTTGGAAAGATATCCTCGAAAAATGAAGCATTTCTAGATTCCATGATAGTACCTTCATGAATCTCAGATGTTTCTGATTTATGTACCAAAAATCGATAGGCGCTACTATTAAGTGCATAACCTATGAATATGCAATCAATAGTTTTAGGCCCTATCTTAACTTGTTTGGGTTTGGGTATTTCTACCTTAGCCAAACACCCCCACACTTTGAGGTACTTGTAAGAAGGCTTTTGACCTTTCCAAAGTTCGTACGGAGTCTCACTCCTACTTTTGTGGGGAATCTTGTTAAGGATATAATTGGCGGAGAGGATCGCCTCCCCCCACAAATTCTCAGGTAAACCTGAATTAATCAGCAACGCATTCATCATCTCCTTAAGAGTACGATTCTTGCGCTCCGCTATTCCGTTTGATTGTGGTGAATATGGGGCCATTGTTTGATGTATAATACCTGAATTTGCACAAAATTCATCAAACGGTGCTCTGTATTCGCCACCTCTATCACTACGGATAACCTTTATCCTTTTTCCAAGTTGATTTTCAACTTCCATTTTGTAATGTGTAAACGCTCCTAGAGCTTCATCTTTACTTCTTAGTAAATACACATAACAATACTTTGTGCAATCATCTATGATTGTAATGAAATACTTTTTCCCACCTCTAGTTTGCACAAACTTCAAATCACAGATGTCACTGTGAATAAGTTCTAGTGGTGCTGTGTTTCTTTCCACTGAAGGAAATGGTTGTTTGACTAGTTTTGCCTCAACACAAATTCCACATTTATGTTCATTTTCAACTTTAAAAGTTGGTAATAAGTTCAAGTTGACCAATCTTCGAATAGTATTATAATTTACATGTCCTAGTCTGACATACCACAAATTAGAATACTCAAGCAAATAAACAGAATTCTCAATACTTTTATTGCTTTCATTTTCAATTACAACAGAGCGGATTACATTCATCTTGAAAAGGCCTTGCTCAAGATAACCTTTTCCAACATAAAATCCTCTCTTTGTTAAAGAAAATCTATCAGCCTCGAAGACTATCTTGAACCCATTCTTGACCAAAGCTGAACCGGATACCAAATTCTTGCGAATCTCCGGAACATGCAAAACTTCAGTCAATGTCAGTTCTTTGCCTGAAGTCATCTTCAGCACAACTTTCCCCATTCCAACCACCGGAGATGTGGCTGAGTTGCCCATAAACAGTCTTCGTCCTTCAGTTGGGGTATAGGACGAGAAGGCAGCCCTATCTGAACAGATATGGCGAGTAGCTCCAGTGTCAACAAACCACTCCCTCGGGTTGTCCACCAAGTTGGCTTCGAACACGACGGCAGTGAGATCAAGATCTGTTAGATCGATCGGCACCTGTTTGTCCGACAGGTCATCGATCATCTTGTTGATACCCTGGACATCATCAACAGCTAGGTGCACTTCATTTTGCACCCGGTTCTTGCCTTTGTTCTGGTTATGGCCAGAACCTTGCCCATGAAACTTATTTTTCTTGGGCTCTCTACAATCTCTGGCCCAATGACCAGGTTTGTCACAGTTGTGACAGCGGTCTCCCGCCCTTGACTTTCCTTTCCCGGCAGCCTTCTTTTTCTGGGAATTTCCTTGGAATTTTCCTTGGCATTTTCTCTTCCGGTCAGAACTCTCCGGAACTTCAGCAATGTTTGCCATTGCCTGCACAAGGAGCTTCTTGTCTGATCCCCGATTGTCTTCCTCAATTCTGAGTCGGACAACCAAGTCTTCTAGACTCACTCCTTTCGTTTGTGCTTCAAGTAATTCTTGAAATCCTTCCAAGAAGGCGGTAACTTCTCTATGATAGAAGCTACTTGGAAGGACTCACTCAGAGCCATGTTCTCAGCATGAATTTCATGTAATATAATTTGAAACTCTTGAACTTGGCTTGTCACAGACTTAGAGTCTACCATTTTGAAATCTAAGAACTTCGCGACCACGAACTTCTTTAGTCCAGCGTCCTCAGTTCTATACTTCTTGTCCAGTGCCTCCCAGAGGTCTTTGGCATTTTTTACTTCAGAATATACGCTGTAAAGCGAATCATTCAATCCATTGAGTAGGTAATTTCTGCAAAGGAAATCACCATGTATCCAGGAATCATATGCCTTCCTCAGATCACTATCAGTTGACTCAACCGGGACATAAGGAGCATTTCCCCTTAAGTACCTTGCTTGGTTCAAAGTCGTGAGGTAAAACAACATCTTTTGTTGCCACCTCTTGAAGTCAGCCCCGCTGAACTTCTCCGGTTTTTCAGCCTGAACTGGTATAACAGGATTAGCCATTGAAACAAATGGAGGGACCGGAGCAGAGCCAGAACCGGAACCAGGGCCCAGCCCTGAACCAGAACCTAGCCCGGCACCCCCACCAGAGCCAATGCCAAAACCGGAACCAGGACCCAGCCCTGAACCGGAACTAAAACCAGAACCTCCACCGGAGCCATTGATAATACCGAGACCATGAATAGCACCTGGTCCAAGACCGAAATCAAGAGTAGCACCATCAACATTTCCCATATTTTCCATTTGAACAAGTGATAACTTTTGAACAACAACAAGAAAATTTAGTGTTAAGTTTGTTGTTTCAAAACTTCACAAACGTATCAAATTGATAATAACAAAGAAAGATTATATCGAGGCGAGAGAGAACTCTCTATCCTTAACACTAAATTGCCCCGCCTTGGTGGTACGAGTTCTTGCAACAAGTGTCCCAAGATACAACGATATACTTTTCTGAAGATTGAACCACTTCAATTTCAGAAACTACGAACTTAATTTACTGTTGAAATCTCAAGAAAAGGATGAAGATGATTTTATAGAACTCAAGAACACTTAGAGAGAATATGTTGTGTTTTTTTTGAGTTGGTGTGCTTCAAAATGGTTGGAATGGTTGCTATTTATAGGCAAAATCCATTTCCATAAGAATCAATCCACACCATCCATTTCTAAGATCAAATCTTAGCCATCCAAGATGCTCCACCACCTTGAAGTGCTCATATGTCATTCATGATGTATTCATGACATATTTTCCATTAAAATGTGTTGTGTCATTCATGATATATGCATGACATATTAAATAAAATTATATCAAAATATGGGATACACAAATTCAAACCCTTCAGTTTAGCACTTAATTTCTCATTCGTTCCGATTAGAGAAATTCGAAATGCTAAACTCATCTACTCGGAACGTAGATTAAGATTATCCAATAATCTTAAGTATCCCGGATACTAACGGCGTTCGAATTTCGTACTCAACCACAATTTGTACCATTTTATCCAACACAAACAAAGTATATTAAATATGATCTAATAAATAAAAGGGCATTTTGGTGAAAAGTGAATATATAAAATTAGGGGGAGTGTGATTATCAATTAAAAAAGGGAGTGCGAATATCAATCCCCGCATCTTAAATTAAAAAGTTTCTTGAAATATAGCTCTAAGATTCCTAAACTTTAAATTAACAATTTAATAGTGAATCCTTTTATGATCCCAAATGATATTACTTAAAAATATTAATTTGAACTCTCATAATTCAACTAATGCGAAAATTCATGAAAAAATATGTAATTTTTCTGATTATTCTAATTTAACTTGTTACACCATTTTTCTTATTTTCATAAATGGCATTCTTCAATACCAAAAAAAATAGTACTTCTTTTTATTTTTTCATATTGTCTTTTAATATAATCGCATTCATGTTAAAGAATTTATGGTGATAATATGGATATTCCTTATTTTTCAATTAAGACAAGTTTCAAGAGAGAAAAAAAATAAATATTATATTGTGCTACTTTTAAACTTTGAACTTTTACTAAATTATATCATTGCTTTTGTGAATAGTCATAAACTATTGTTTTCTTTACAAATATTACAATATCCATTTAAGAACAAAAACATGGATGTATAAGAGATGCATTTACTTTTTTTTTTTGTGATATTATTTTTTAATAGAATATACTACTTCTATATTAATTAGAACCTTTTTGGAAGAAGCTATTGGATTTTATAATGAATAAGTATATTTGAATAAACAGAATTGTAAGTATATAAAGATTTGTCATATTATGAAAAAGCATATTTGTATAATTAAAATTTTAAGTATATAAAGATTTGCTCGATTCTTACTTCAGCACTTATGTTTAACGTTTGAATTATATTAAGATATTTTTATGGGACTAATATTGCAATTATGAAGGAAAATGGGTATGTGGAGTTGGGAAGCTTCCAAGGAGGTAAGCATCCCATCAAGTAAATAACCTGCATATTACTTGCACATACGCACACTCTCTCTCAAATTCTTTTATCTTTCTATTTCTACTTGATAGAGGTCAACAGCTAGCTAGTAGAAGCATCACTGTACGTAGCGCATATGTAATCGTCCATGGGATGATTTTTGTGTGTGGGGTCAAATTAAGAAGATAGCTCCAACCCTTCATTCTGCTTGTATGGGCTTCCTTTTTTTCTTTTAACAAAATAAAGAGAAAAGAAATTAATCTTTTGTTAACCCTAGCTAGCACACATATATAATTATATCTTCAAACCCATCCATATCAATATCCAGTACAATTTCCCTTTACTTGTCCATTCTTCTTCTTCTTCTAGCAATCGTATGAAGATATAGCTTGCAAACCCACCAGCAGAGTATATACATACATGTGGTTAATTATTTATATATATATCTTGTTTGGTTTTAATTCTTCAATTTTCGTTTTAAGACTTCTCCCTCTCTCTCTCTCTCTTTCTGATCTCTCTTTCTTCTTAATTAATAGATCTGTCAGAGACGTTTGAGAGTTGAGTTTGACAAGCTAAAACGTGGTAAAAATCATGAATCTCATGTCAGGTAGGCCTGAATTCTATGAAGAAATAACGGGATCTAGAACCATGTCCTCTTCTGATGACGTTTTCAGTGGAGGTGGCGGAACAGCAGCGGCGGCGGCGGCGATAGCCAAGGAACACATGTTCGACAAGGTGGTGACGCCGAGCGACGTAGGAAAACTGAACAGGCTAGTAATCCCCAAACAGCACGCCGAGAAGTACTTCCCTTTGGATTCGTCCACCAACGAAAAGGGGCTCGTGCTGGATTTCGAGGACAGAAATGGGAAGCCGTGGCGGTTCAGATACTCCTACTGGAACAGCAGCCAGAGCTACGTCATGACTAAAGGCTGGAGCCGCTTCGTGAAGGATAAGAAGCTCGACGCTGGTGATACTGTGTCGTTTCACCGCGCCCCTGGAAAGGATAAGTTTTTCATAGACTGGCGCCGCCGTTTTGATACTCCCACGGTTCCCGCACTTACCCAATTATCGTTCCACAGCCCGTTGTTTTTGCAGCCATCGTATTCACACTTGCTCAAAACGAATCAGTATCGCGGTGGGTATCATCCCTATTATGGCTACAACGGCGGAGTCGTGCATGGAAACCCTTGTCCGCCGGGCTCGGTAGTGTATGCGAGGCCGGCAGTGCAGGGAGCTGGCGGAGGAGGTTTGTCCACGTCAGCACAAATTGTACTAGATGCAGTGCCTGTGGTCCAAGGCAAGGCTGCTGCTTCAGGAAAACGACTAAGGCTGTTTGGGGTGAACATGGATTGTCCAATTAATTCTGATGATGAATCTCATCTTATACCGCCTCTCCGGTTTGATTCTTCATCTTCTTCTTCAGCTCCATCTGATCTACAGTTAAGGCCGTACAATTCCGGTACTTATAAAGGCAAGGGTTCCATGTCTTTGGACTTGGATATATAGATCACAACTGATTTAATTCCAAGAACCACTCCAATTCACCAAATCTCAAGTAATTCATCAACACAAAAAGAAATCGGCATGAGTGGAAGAGGGCTTTGATCGCTTAAACAACAGATCTTGTAGGTCTTGTGTTCAATCCTAGTGGATACAAAAAATTTCAAGTCCCAAATGTTGCACCTAATTGTGATTAGTTTTGAGTTTTCGGGATTGAGGACACCCTGGGTAACAAAAAAAAAAAAAAAAAAAGGAAGAAGTAATTTATCATCAACTATATAGCTAGGGGAGCCATCAGAAAACTAAAGCTTCTCATTCAAGAGATAAACGAAGGTGAAAGATTTTATGGTTGGTACAGTAGTATTGTTTCTTTTGACTGTTTGAGTAGTCTGTGTATAATCCAGAATACTACTACATAGATAGATATGATATATACATTGGTAGTTACGTTATAAGCTAGATCCGTTATTTCATGCTTTCCTAATGTAGGGCCTGGATATCTGATCCTCAAAATATATGATCTATGCCTTAGTTACAATATTGTGCAAGATTCTTAATTATATATATTTTGTTTCTTTCTGATCAGTTCATCAATTTAAGCTCGATCTTTTCAATTACTCTTGTTTCTGATCATGGCTATCAATCTAGCTGACTTGTCTTTTCTGGTTGAGCAGAATGATATCAGTCAGAGAGGACAATAATACTGAAAACAATCTATTTTAATTTTTTCTTGTATGTATATGTATATATATATATGAGTTTGGTTTTAATTACACATTAGAGATAGGTTGTTGTTGTTGTCGCTGCTGCGGCTGCATGGAGGGGCAGGCCCAGAATGGTTGCAGAGCTTTATAAGGTAAATCTTTATTTGCCTGCATTTTATCATTAACTCTTGTTACCTTCTTTTTGTTCTTATAAATTATACTTTTCTTTCTCAGTTCTTGGTCCACTTTTAAATTCTGCCTTCCATTTTATCTTGATGATATTAAAAATCCTTTCATTATAGGGACTAGGTAAAATTCCCATTCGCATAATTACTTGGGAATGCAGTTATTTATGATATGTCACTTCTATAATCATCTCATTTTGTCCAAATTTTTTTGGCGTGAAGAAATACAATAAAGGGTGCTCATTGAATTTTAATTATTTATTTTTACCATAGCAAATTAGTATTTTACTATAGTAAGGAGGTGATAAAGCAATGAAGGGTTGTGAAATATAGCAATATCTTTCTTAAATATGTGCATCTTTTTTAGAAGAGTGAAAATATTCGTAAATCCTTGGATTTAATTTTTAATTTCAAACCAAGTTTTCTATTTCAAAATAGCATGTTACTTTGGATTTCATCACACACTTTCGTCCAGGTATATATATTCGATATCATTTTTATATTTTTGGAAATATTTTATAAACTTGGCGTGTATAAATCGGACCATAATCTAAAATAATTTTGCATCAGATGATCCACACTGGTTAGTTTTGATTTAAATTATATTTTAACAAAGTCTTAACTACTGTGCATGCATCAAGAATGTGGATTAACAATAACATACTTCTTAACGATGAAACATGCAAGCATGTGTATTTAATTAGTTAATTATAACCGTAACTTTGATTCTAATTAAGTTTGTCTTACTTTTATTTTTCAAATAAAGATGTTAGATCATTTTAGAGATTAGCTCTTCAAAGTTTTATTATGGGCCCTTCATATGGTAAGAAAATGTTTTGTTATATATATAATAAGTATAATTAGTTGTGTAAAGCCAAGGAATTGCATTTGTTGCATGTAGTTTTCATCAAAACCAAAAAAGTAATGATCGACTCAGAAATGACATATAGATAATCACTATATTTCAATTGTCTAACTCATATATATAGTGTAGATCTCCAAGATCGATAATTATATTGTGATATTACATGTGATACCATTTCTAGCTAATTAAGAACTAATCACGTTTGATCTATAATATATATTGCTAATCTTTTTACTATCTTCTACAGTTGTTAGAATTTTCAAGTATATTTTCAAATTTGTAAAACCTTACACAATTCTTCGGAACAAAACAGGAAAAAAAAAAGGACTTATTTAGTTCACGTTTGCTTATATTTATATATTATGCCCCAATTCTAAATTTGGATGAAATTCATTAATGTTTGTGATCAACTTACCTTTGATGGGGAAGTAGAGACATCATAAATATATTTAGGTAGCACTAAAAGTTGCTAATATTGTTTATGATTTCGTAATATAAGTATGCGTGCATGAAATAATTAATATGCCGTTTATAATTTTGTAAATGAAAGATTGAGTTTCTGTAGCCACTTCAAACTCGCAATTTCAGTTTACGGTTTAGTATATATTCATTAGAACGAATCCACTCAATCTGCATGCATGTGTCCTTACTGATGTAGGAGCTATCTATAAAGCTAGGATCTTCCTCGTTGCATCATGTTATCTTTTGTTCATTCAATTCATTTATCACATGACTTAATTTAACTAATATACATTTTGACAATTTTTCACTTAGAAAAGTAAAATTATATGTTTGATTTATGCATTCAGCTAATTCATATTTTACGACTTTTATTCCACCACAGCAACACACAAAATGGCCGGCGGAGAAATGAAAGGTAAGCAAGCTCAATTTTTTGTTACGATTTACTAAAAAGAAGTTTGGTTTGAGGAAGGGGGAAGAAGAAATAAAAATTATCCATCGGTCAATAAAGGTGTTAAACATGGTCATATATATATATATATATATATATATATATCCCACATGATGTTAAATGATGGGTCAAGTATAAATAAAGGGACATTCTAGTCCGCTCTCGGCTTGGCCAAATCCATGTGTATTTTATAAAATAACTTACTAATTATATGAAAAGTGTAATACACTCTCCATGTGAAATATACTTGGGTGCGATCAAGCCGGATCTGGACTAGAATTTTTCATAAAGAGAAATGTAGAAAATATGTCTAGTTAGTTATGGGAAATCTTAGTCAGCTCCCGATTCGGCCACACTCAAATATATTTCATAAGAACAGTGTATTACACTTGTTATATAATTGAACACTCATTTCGTGAAATACATGTGAATATGATCGAGGTGGGAACATACTAGAATTTCCCAATTAGTTACATATATATAGCCTATTAATTTGTCATCTTCAATTAATTAAAAACAATTTTACTTTTTTTTACAATTTTTTTTTGAATCAAGTCAGTGGTCCTAATTAAGATTGGTACCATTCGTTAAGGATTTCTCACATTAGGTCTATAATTTTTAAAATATCTAACATTTAGTTTTAACGGAAATTTTCGTTCAACATTTAATGGTCAACTCCGTTAGTCAACATTTTAACTAATTTTTTTGGGAGATTTTGTATGTGAGTGAAATGTGATATTGAATATAATCAGTGTGTAAGTGCATTCTCCAACAATAGCTTAACCCTAAACCCTAAACAATAGGTCAATAAGAACAGGAAACAAATGTTATATTCTGCAAGAAAGAACAACACATCACAAGTACAAATAAACCCTTATTTTTCCTATAGATTTAGCTATAGTATGAATGTAATTTGGCCAAAAAGAGTATTTGTTATTGAATCTGGAAGCTATAATGATTATTCTGAGTTGTAATGTTATAACACTTCACAATTTTCGCTTCAGATCGAATAAATTTAATTTCCGAAAAACAAAAAAAGTACTTAATTAAAAATGTTGCTCATAAATTTCCGTGTTTTTTTCATTTTTACCTCATAACTTTTTCATATTAGAATAAAGAAATAAATTTAATCTTTTTCAGGAGCAATAATTGCATAGCAAGAATTCACCCTTCAAGTATCAACCAGAATTGGCGTAACTTCCACCAAAGATTCTTAGCAACTTTAGCAGCTTACAATATGTTATTTTGATTGTGCTCGACGCTACGCCCTCAAATTCGTTCTTTTGATATGGATTTGCTAGCTAAGTTCTATACAATATTGAACAATGGTATCTACACATACAATAACAATTATATAATGTACATGCAATGTTATAACTTATAAGAATACATAAAGGCTATAGTTAAACGGTTATTAACCTTGATCCCGAATTAATATTCACATATAGGTGTCCAAATACTTACTAAACAAAAGTTGCACTTGCACTTACAAATTGATTTTAGGGAGTATATAGTTTGAAACTAACTTAATTTGAGAAGTGTTTTCAAGAATTAGTTATGTGTAGGTTTAGCACCGGATTTTCCCATACAATGTCGAGCCAAATTTCAGATAAATCAATTTGGCATTTTATCTTATATTTCATATTAAAATATGTAACTTAAGTATCATTTTTATCATCATTTTGTCTCATATCAATAAGTGTACAATTGGCACACGTCTATAATAAGGAATACAAAATGAAATTATACGAAATATAAAATGATACATGATAATGTTAAAATATTTAGCATTTGTTAAAGCTTTTAGGCTTGCCAAAAATCTGTTTGAGATCATTAATAGTAGTACTACCATCTCGGAATGGCTAGTGACTTTAAATATGAAAGCTAAGAATGTGCAAAAGGCCAGTTTTATTCATTAATGGTGTGCTTTACTCTGTCATATATCAGAGACAGCCTAATACATATGCTTCTTTACTTGTTAATATATATATATATATATATATATATATATATATATATATATATAAGAGAGATGATCAACTTAGAAGGGTCCCCATCACACAGACCCTTTAGCAGCATCTAGCAAGGGTTGTAGACTTGTAGTAGCTAGGTCTCTTTCGCTCACTTAATGGCTCAGTACTCCTTATCGAAGCCAGACTCCTAATTAGACATACAATAATATATATATATATATATATATATATATATATATATATAATTCCACAAGAATCAGTAAATATTACTATTCAGTTGACTTTTAATTACAAGGGCATGCCTGGGTTTGAGCAGACAATGCTAACGGAACCATGGTGCAATCCCCAATACCTTTAATTCATCTTGTTTCTGCCCCATCGGATCAGCTTTACCCCAGTCTGAAACCTACTTAACCTCACTTTACCCATTCTCCAACTTTCTTTACACCTTATATAATTCCATCACTGATCTATATTCCCTTGTTTTCACGTTGTATGATCGTTAGTTTAATTTATTACTATTTGGTACCAAACACTTGGTCACCTTCTTGAGCCTTTACTATTGTATATATTATTAGGAGAACAAGAAAATTTTAGTTTGTTGATCGAATACCCATTTTAGCCTAGGTCTTAATTATATCTATGAGTTAATTTGAGAGAATAAGTATGTTTGGGTAATTAAAACGTATTTTTCGTCTCATATATTTCCCATAATTTTTTATCTAGTCTCATGAGTTTTGTGGTTCTCATATTACATCTCATTAATTCTAAAAAGTCTCACATTTGATCCCCAACCAAGCTTCAGTGAAGTATTTAACGGTCAAACTCATATACTCCGTTAGTTAATATTTTTGACGAGATTTTTAGGGAAGAACAGAAAACACCATGATATTTAATAGAATTCGAGTGTAAGTGTCATTCATACACAAACTCTCCCATAAAACTGTTAAAAAAATTGACTAAAGGAGCATTTATGTTTTGACTATTAAATTTTGGACCAAAATTTTGGTTGGGACTAAAAGTGATACACTGTAAAACTTATGAAACTAAATGTGCGAAACCCATGGATGAGCGTAAAGAATGTGACCAAAATTTGAATAAGACAAAGTTATGGGACGAAAAATATGATTTTCCCATATGTCTTAATGACCTGAAATCTGCCATGCACTTTCAAGAATTTGATGTTTCGGGAATAATAATCTCAAATCTAAATTATCCACAAAAGATTCTCAACTTCATGTCGATTTTTACTAAATTAGTCTTATATTTTGAAGGTCTTTAATTACACTATATATACTTTCCTCTCTTTCTTTTTCATTCTTCCATAAGACTAATGGAATCTAGCACAGACTTTACTATATATATTAATTATAAACATGCCAAAAGAAAAAGAACCTACTACTGAGTTGATCATGGTTTCGTTCTATATAGACATAATCATGTATGCTACATTTCATAGACATATTAGGTTTTTGAGGATGTAATAATTATATAGCAATTCCGTATGGGGTCAGATATAGGCTACTCACAATATTATAGGACCAATATACAAGAAAACAATAATTACAGACTATTAACATGTCAACTTGAGTGTCATTTATTCAAGGATGGTATTTCTCATTTCTCATATTGAAAAAGAAAGAATTTATTTTTAAAGAAGTAAATATATGATGGAAGAATTATGTTAGGATGATTATAATTTTAATAGAAAAAAGTGTAATGATTTGGTGTGATGTGATATGTTGTTGTTTTTGCGAGAAAAGTTGTTTTTTATTTTTGGAAAATTGGTATGGATGAGTTTTTATTTTATACATTTTTTTAGACATATCTATGTTAAACTTATTTATTAAAGCATCCAAAAATATACAAAGCGGACCTTATTTCATAGCTCAAGTCATTTTGAATTAATATATGTGATTATTTTGATGACTATGTTAAGATATTGGCGGATAAAGACATTTTAGTTGTTGGGTGAACTGTCTAATCATAAATGGTAAAAATTCTAACTTTTTTGGGGAAAATCTGAGAGAAATGTCACCTAAATCAATTTTTCAAAAAAATTGTGTGCATCATTTCTTTGTGATATTTTTTCACAAATGATTTTTTTTTAAAAAAATCTCTGAAAAATTGAGAAATGAAAAATGACTTAGCCAACCAATCGGAGCCTAAAAAATACAACTCACAGATTTCTACTTGTAACGATGTGCTCTATTTATAAATTAATGCCATGATATAACTCAGAGCTAATTGGGTAAAACAAGATAAAGCAATAAGACTATAAGAGTAAAATAGCACAATAAACAAGATATATTGAAAGCGATTCAATGGTGTTTCTTCTCATCTCGTCTCTCTTCATTATGTAGAATTTGAGACGTAGATTAAGATTAATGAAGTAAAATATGTTTAGATGTGAGATTGTCAGAGAAAAAATGTAATTGGTAGGAAATTTCTTATTAGATGTTTTGATAATGACAATTAGGATTTATGTTAGACCCCAAATTATGTAAATTTAATTTCATTAAAAATTTTATATAGATTTTGAGTGTTAGATTTGTATAAAGCTTTCTATTTGCTTTTATTCTAAATTGCTAGGCTAAGTATCTTAGATTGAGCGTCTAATAGTACTTTGAGTGAGTTTGTCATAAGTTAAGTCTGAAGTACAAGCGTATGGAGCTTGAATGAAGATGAAGATCTCTAATCAACTATCTAAGCGTCAAGCTACTTCAAGCATCGATGTAAAGATACAAGCCAAGGATCATTCAACGTTGAATGGGCGTCTACCAAGACAGAGTTCACCTGAATTAATTTCTAAGTCCACAAGGAGTTAAATGCAAATATAGCCAGAGCATTAATGTCCAACGGACATTAAATTCAAATGCATTAAATGCTGATAAGAGTATCAAATGTGATAAGCTCTTCAGGACGTACGGAGAAGCCTTCCTATTGGACTGTCAACTCAGAGAGTCTACGTATGGTACCAACTTTTGAAGTAGAATTTCAGGAATAAAGGACAAAAGGCTGTCCACTCGCGAAAGTGATAGACATGCGCTTAGCTTAGTGTCAAACGGACACTTTATCCAAGAGAGTCTATAAACAAGACTTCAACAACAAGCCAAAATATAAAACAACAAGCTTACAATTCAAAACCCTGTTGCATTAAAGTCTCAAACCTTAAACTTTTAGAAAAGCTCAAAAATGTATATCAAACATTCTTTTAGCTTTTCACAAATTCTTGAGGCAGTTATAAATATCTCAAAAATCTTTTTAGAAGAACCCTACTTTACTACTAAGATATTCCAAGTTATTTGAACTTCCAAATCAAACAAACCTTTGACAAAAACCCCTTTCAACCTCGCAATCTATGTGAAGACAAATTTGAAGACTTGCATTATTTCTAGGTAAAAGAAGCAAGCGGATCAAAGTCCCTTGAAGCAGAAATCTATGTGACCAAGGAGCTCAAAAATTTTTTTATCTAACCTATCCCTTATATTGTAGAAGTTTCTGTGTGATTCTTCGAAGATCATTTAGTGGATTTCCCCCGAGTGAAAAAGGAGAAGAATGACGTAGTTGGGATTACATCACCCAACTAACCTTTCAATCTTTGTGTTATTTACTTTATCATTTACTTTCTCTCAATCATTTTATATCATTGCATAAATGAATAAGTAAACACATTGACACTTAATTCTAAGCTAAAGCAGCTAAGTAACCTTTTGAAACACTCAACCTTTCTAACGAAAACTTAAGACATTTCCGCTATGCTAGCACTGATAAGAGAACTAAACGCTCTACCTTTATTTGGTTAAGTATTCAAATATTAAGTCTAAGTTAACTTTATAAAATTGTCTTCTAAGTATCCGCTTTCCTAAGCGTCTAAATCAATTTGATTAAAACAAAAATATTTGAAGTCGAAGAAAATTTCAGGGTCTATTCAACCCCCCTCCTTCTAGACTCTTTTCGTATGCCACTTGGGACCAACAAGTGGTATCAAAGTGGTTGAAGTAATCAAGAAATCTAGACAACGTGACTGAGGTAACTAGACTCTTTGGTGAAAAGACCAGTTTAGGATGCAATAAATTCGGTAACAAACCAAACATGTCAAAAGTTATGGCACCCAACAAGGGAAAAGGTGTATTCTTTGTTGAAAAATGTTCAAGTAGTCAAAACCAAACGAACCTAAGGACAATGGTAAGTCAATACTAACTCAGGCAAGGGAAAGATGAAAGTGAATGACTCACAAAGAAAAGGTTATCCAAACGCTCAAAAGGCTAAGGAGAAACCCTTCACATGTGAATCAAACGCTAAGTGTCAAGTGCCTAAAGCGTACCCTAAGTCAGTGCCAAAGAAATACCAGTGACAATATCCACAAAGATCAAGATCATATTATCAATACTATGATGATTACGATTACGATTATGATTACGATTATAATCGAGGATATTATTATACACCTAAGAAGCACACACATCATAATGTAAAACCCGAAAAGGCTAATCCTCCCATAATGAAGACTAAGCCAATATGGGTTCCTGAAGTTTCAATTCAGGCTAACGCTACTAATGTGAACGGAACCAAATCACAATGGGTACCTAAAAAGAATTAAAATTGTCCTTTGAATGCAGGTATCTAGAGCCAGAGCCGATACATCTGTTTGGTACATTGATAGCTGGTCTTCAAGGCACATGACAGGCTCAAAAGATCTCCTGATCAACTTTCAAAGTGCCAATGTCAGGTTGTATTGGTGACAACTCCAAAGGTAAACCAAAGGTATAGGTATCGTACATAGGGAGAATGTCATGATAAGTGACGTATATTATGTTGAGGGTCTTAAACTTATTTATTAAACATAAACCAATTTTGTGATAAAGGTTTTAAAGTTGTATTTCCAAGCGCTTGTTGCTATATAAATGATGCTAAGACTAGATCCACCAAATTGAAAGGTAAAAGAACAAATAATATTTATTTGGTAGATTAGTTTCAACAATTGATAATAACCTAACATGCTTTATGGCTAAAAATGAATTTGAAAAGGGGTGGTTATGGCATAGAAAATGAATCACCTCAACTTTAAAACAATCTCTCAGCTTGTAATGCTAAATCTTGTAGAGGGATTGACAAAAGGACCTTTTGATAAGGATATGTGACGCTTGTCAAATGGGCAAACAAGTTAAATCATCTTTCAAGAGAAAACCTTGTCTATCTACTTCTAGGATACTTGAACTACTTTACATGGACTTGTTTGGAGCTGTTCAAACAATAAGTGTAAGCGGTAAAAAGTATTCTTTAGTGATAGTAGATGATTTCTCTCGATTTACATGGGTGGATTTTCTTACATCCAAAGATGAAACATTTGACAAGCTTACAACACTTATTCGGCAACACCAAACTGTGAAAAACCTTATAGTTGCAAGAATAAGGAACGATCACTGTACTGAGTTTTATAACAAGGTTTTTGAGAAGTTTTGTACAGAAAATGGAATACATCATGAGTATTCAGCGCCTAGAACTCTTCAACAAAATGGTGTTGCTGAGCATCGGAATAGAACCTTGAAGGAAGCTTTTAGGACAATGTTAGCTGAGTCCAAGCTTGCTCCTAGGTATTGGGCTGAAGCAATCAACATTGCATGTTATACTCAGAAGAGGTGCATGATCAACAAACAACATAGTAAAATGCCATATAAATTGTGGAAGGGACGTAAGCTAAATATTTCATATTTTCACGTCTTTAGTTCAAAATTCTTTGTGCATAATAATGGATCCCATAACCTTAAAACATTCGATCCTAAAGCGGGATGAGGAAATCTTTTTAGGCTACTCTAAGAATGGAAAGAATTTTTGCATCCTAAATAGGCGAACTAATATGGTTGAGGAATCTATTCATGCTGTTTTTGATGACGCTAACCAAGATCCGAGTAAGATTAACGCTATTGATGTAGGAGTTGAAGACATTTGTCATCAAGCGTCCAAAATACTCATTGACGATGATGAGATCTTTGTGCCTCCTCCTAAGACAGTTACTCTAGTTGGTGTCAATGATCCTATTGTAGGAATTGCTGATTATCATGAAGAGAAAAATAGAACTTGTGAATTTCAAGCGCTTATGCAAGAGATTAATAATGATGTAACGCAAGATCAAGCGCCTCAACAACCTCTCAACCCTTTCCAACCATATAGACTATAGCTTCGTGATCATCCACTAGAGTAAGTAATTAGAGATATTGGAGCTCCTGTGAAGACTAGAGCCGCTACATTCAATGGTGCCATGTTTGCGAGCTTCCTATCTCAAATGGAACCTAAGAACGTGGATGAAGTGTTAAGTGATCCCAACTAGATTGAAGCTATGCAAGAATAGCTCAATCAATTTGAGCGTAGTAAGAACACTTGTTCTGAGACAAACTCACTAAGGAGTTATTGGAACTAGATGGGTATTCAGAAACAAAATGGACGAGAATGCTATTGTTACAAGAAACAAAGCCAGACTTGTTGCTCAAGGATATTGCTAAGAAGAGGGTATTGATTTGGATGAGACATAAGCTCCCGTCTCCCGTCTTGAAGCAATTCGTATGTTTCTAGCATATGTAGCGTTCAACAAGTTCAAGGCATATCAAATGGACGTAAAGAGTGCCTTCCTGAATGGTAAACTCCAAGAAGAAGTTTATGTGGAGCAACCACCATGATTCATCAACAACAATGGTAAGAGTATGATTTACAAGCTAGATAAGGCGCTCTATGGCCTTAAGCAAGCACCTCGAGCATGGTAACACTCTCTTTATTTTTCTTATTGGTAAACACTTTTCAAAAGGCAGTGTTGATACAACGTTATTTAAAATTACAAATGACGAAGATTTTCTCTTAATCTAAATTTATCTTGATGATATTATATTCAGATCTACCAATAAGCGTCTATGTGAGAAATTTTCAAAAAATGATGTAAGAACAATTCAAAATGAGCATGATGGGTAAATTAGCTTTCTTCTTAGGATTACAAGTTAAACAACTCCCTAATGGCATATTTATAAACCAAGCTAAATACACACGTGATATGATTACAAAATTTGGTATGAAAAATGCATCATCTTTGAAAATTCCAATGAGCCAAACGCTTAAACTAGATAAAGATGAAAGTGGGAAGAAAGTGGATATCACTAATTATAGGGGTATCATTGGATCACTTCTTTATCTAGCTGCCAATAGACCTGATATTGTATTTTCGATTTGCATGTGTGCACTCTTTCAAGCTAATCCTAAAGAATCACACTTACTTGCTGCCAAGAGAATCCTTAAATACCTAAAAAGCACATAACATGTGGGCTTAATGTATCCATTGGACTCTCCTTTTGAATTAATTGGTTATTCAGACGCAGATTTTGCAGGATGCAAAATTGATAGAAAGAGTACAAGTTGTACCTATCAATTTCTTGGTGATAGGCTAGTTTCATGGCATAATAAGAAACAACAATCCATTGATACTTCTACTGCTCAAGTCGAGTATCAGCCGCGGGAAGTTGTTGTGTACAGATTCTATGGATGAGGCAACAACTTAGAGATTATGTTACAATCTGTTGGGTTTCTAAAAAAATAAATTGCGCAGCCAAAGTTTTTAAATTTAAATCCCAAAGTGAATTCTCGATTTGCATCATTGAATCAAATAATTGTAAAATGAATAATTACTTACCTGTTGAAGTGAAGTGGTTGTAGACCTAATTCCACCTTCAAAAGTTTGAAACTTGTAGGCTTGAAATCTTCAAGAACACGTGCAATCCAATCTTTGTTGGGTTTCGTTCGAAAAAACATAAACGCAGCGGAAGGGATTTCAAAAATTAAAAACGAAAACCCAATTGGTATTCTAATTCACATAATTGAATCTAAAAGCGTAAAACGAATAAAACTTACTCGTTAATATGAATATGATGATGGAGAAAAACGTCTTCTTTTCCAAACTCGAAATATTGAAGCTTCCAAATCTTCAATCCTTTGGTTTGATTCTTCAAATTTGAACTTGATCCGAACAACAAAAATACGTCGTCTCTAAATCATCACGCACGGATCAACAAACAAAAAATCCCCTTTCTTCTTTCTCTATGGTGGACGGCTAGGTATAGAGGAGGGGAGGAATATTTTTCTTTCTTTTGAGAGTTATGAGAGTTGTGTATTCTTCTTCTTCTTTGTTCTAAGTCAAAGAGTGCTTATATACCTCATGACTTATTGAACAAGTCAAAAGAAAAGAGCCCTAATATGTGGCCTCTCAAAGAAGCCACTTTGAGGCCTCATAGGCGTCCAATTGGACTCCTTATTTAGCCCCAGGATTTGTTCTGTTTACTTAATTTCTTATTTCAATTAATAATTTATTATATCCAATAAATAAATAAATTAATTCGATAAATTAATTCATTAATATATTTCACAAGAAAATTAATTAATAATTAATCTTATCATTATAATTAATTATTTCATCTAATGAATATTTAATTATTTAATTTATCCAATAAATTAAAACTCCCAGAAGAAAGAATAGAAATTTCTTTTTCTTCATTTTTATTTGTCAATCCTTTAGCGCGACTCTTTAGGTTCGTTTCATTTGGCAATGAGAGGAAACCAAAGGAAGTGGGTAACACCTAGACAGTCACATGGCCCACTTCGTAACCCAAACGAAAACGAATGATAGGATCATTCTGAAACCTTCCAATTGTAAATACCATATATATATAAACTCTTTGTTCACGTTCCCAGGTCAAGTGAGAGTCATGGTTATGTCAAACTCACTGGACTTGACCATATGTATAAATCACAATAAATACGAGATCATTGAGATCAATTTAGTGCCAAGCACAATCGTCTCGTTTGTTTTGGCCAAAGACTTTGATCTCTATTTATCTATAATTACATAGGGTACATACTCATTCACTTATGATAGAACAAATCCCATATAAGATATCTGCTAAGATTACCACTTGCCCATCAAGTCTGCATTTTGAGGTTGACCCCACCAAAGGGTGAATTGGGTTTAACTACTCTAGTGAAAGACTTGACGTCACAAGTGCATCTTCAGCCTGATACTTCAGGTCAAAGATTCACATATACCTATTACGCATAATCGGTTCCATCATTGATAGTCACAGAGTGAAAACCCATGTGACAGAACCGATGCGAGTCATGTTCGAACATATCAGTTCCATTGACGTGTCTATAATCTTAATCTCCCATCATCACATGATACCAGACAGGAACTCCCATGTCGGAGCTAAGATTGTACAAGTATTCAAAGTCTTTATTTGTCCATTAAAGACTTCATATTACTTGCGAACTTAATTTAGTAATCAAGATCGATCTCTCTAGTGCCAATCTTCCTATCCCATAGGAAGTAGAGGGATTGCACTAAAAATATGGACAAAACCTTTTACACAACTTATAGATGCAGGTAAGAATTAAGTGTAAACTCAATAATGCCTTTTATTTAAAAGGAGTTTAAGTTCAATACAAGATATATGCCCAATACATTCTATCCTCTATGACATCTGAGGGCATAATCCTAACAATCTTGACGAATGCTTGAAACCTTTCTTGAATTCTTGATTCGAACAACAAACGTACGTTGCCTCTAAATAATCACACGTATTAATTTGACGAAAAATCCCTCCTTTTCCTCTGGGTGACCGACGGCTAGTGTATTTAGAGAGAGGGAGGAGTTTTTCTTTTCTTTCTACAAAAGTTATGAGATTACTTGTCTCTCTTCTAGGTCAAGGAGTCCTTTTATTATCACTTGACTTATTGACCATGACAAACAAAAGAATCCTCGTTGGGCATCCAAGTGGACACCCAACTTAACCCTAAGATGTGTCCAAATGGACGCCCCCACCTAGCCCGACCCTTCTTTTGTTTTAATTAGTTATCTATTTAATTAACAATTCATTATATCCAATTAATTAATTAAATAACCAAATTAATTAGATAAATTAATTCATTAATTTATTTTCTTAAGAAATTAATTAATAATTAATCTTATTTTTATAATTAATCATCTCATCCAATGAGTAATTGATTCCCATAAATTAAATCTCCCAAAATAAAATAGAAAATCCTTTCATTTTTCTTTATCAATCCATTAGCGCGATTTTCGAGGCCGCATTTCGAGGTCGACCCCACCAACGGGTGAATTGGGTCTAACTACTCTAGTGACAGACTTGACGTCATAAGTGTATCTTCAGCCTAATACTTCAGGTCAAAGATTCACTTATACCTATTACGCATAATCAGTTTTGTCATTGACAGACACAGAGTGTGAACCCATGTGACAGAACCGATGTGAGTCCTGTTCGAGCATATCAGTTCTACTGATGTGCCTACAGTCTTAAGCTCCCACCATCACATGGTGTTCGACTGACACTCCTATGTCAAAGCTCAAATTGTACAAGTGTTCTAAGTCTTTATGTGTCCATTAAAGACTTCATATTACTTGCAAACGAGTTTAGGTAATCAAGATCAATCCCTTTAGTGCCAATCTTCCTATCCCATAGGAAGTAGAGAGATCGCACTGAAAATATGGACAAAATATTTTACACTACTTATAGAAACAGATAAGATTTAAGTGAAAACTAAACAATGACTGATATTATAAATAATTAATAAGTTTATTACAAGAAAGATGCCCTATCATTCTATTGACACGCTAAAAGCTAACGTGCTATGATAGCAAGTGCACTAGACGTGTGTAGTAATAAGTGGACAAAAAGTCCGGGTTGTCGAACCACAAGGACTTGAATTCTAGTTAATGATTTTCGATAAAAGATAAGACAATTAAAGTAAAGTGCAAGAAAAAGATTAAACAAACGAAGAACCAAAGAGAAACGTACTATAGATTTAATCTCACGTATGATAAAATGACTGAGGCACATGCTACAACCGAATCTACTCGTCAATATATATGAGCTACTCTTCGAATTATTAGACTCCTATTGCTTTGGTGGAAACTCCTAAATTAACTATTACCCGATATCTCGGCACATAATAATCCTATGATTAATTGACGATTCTCTAAATATGTCTATCTGAGAATCTAATAAAAAATCACGCATTAACGTTCTAGAGCTTCCCCGAACGAATCCGGCTAACAACACCTGGGAATCTTTACCTATTTCTAGGGCAATCCCTCATTTGTTTCGGATGATGTGTTAATTCTCTTGCACCCTAATCTATTTTCTCTCGAACAACTAGATTAGGCAAGATATCAAGCATATGGTGATCAAACACATGATTGGAATAAAAGCATAGAATTAACACACAAAACAATAGGAGAATTAATACAAAGAGCAACTTCACAAATATTGATTCATAAATTTGGCCTTCACATGGCCTTAGTTCGACAATATTAGCCTCTCATCAAAGCCTTAAGAAAATCTAATACAAACATATACATACTCATGGAAATAAACATGTAAATGCAAATAATTAAAATTCCCTCAATTAATTGATGATGGATCTTTGCTCTTGATCTTCAATCCTTAGCTCCTCTCTCTTTGTTCCCCTCCAAAAGTGATGAAGAATGGTGATGAATGATGATGAGTGAAAAGTGATGGCCAAAAAATGCCTCTCTCTCTCCTCCTCCCCCATGTGGTTTAAAAATACTTGTTATGAGTGACCCTTAGGTTCATCCCTTGTGCCTCTTGGCGCTATTGATGATCTCTGAAAAGAATCTCAATTCGGGTGTGGACACGCCTAGGCGTGGCATTACGGCGCTCGCGGGATTCAGATAAAATGGCAATGGGAGCTCTGCACTATGAACCACTTCAAGTTCTCTTAGAAACTTTCTCATCCAAACAACTTCTTTGGCTGCCTCCGCAAAGGGGCTTACACGTAAAAATGCCTCTTACATCTATCCTCTATGGCATCTCATAATCCTAACAATCTCCCACTTGTGGTGGAATCAGCGGTTATGCTTTGCTTGGAGCTTTTCCAAGAAACCGCCCCACCATTAAGCATGAAAACAAACCTTGAAGTGGATTTTCGGTGATCTACATCAGACTAAAAGTCTGAATCAGTGTAACATTCCATCTTCAGATCTCCACCTCCATAGATGAGAATCATATCCATAGTTTTTTTAAGATACTTTATGATATTCTTCACAGCTATCCAATGTTCCTTTCCCGAGTTTGCCTGAAATTGACTCACCACGCTGATAACATAAGCAATGTCAGGTCTAGTACACAACATTGCATACATCAGGCTACCTACTGCAGAAGCATAGGGTACATTACTCATCTCCTTTCTATCTTTCTCGTTTTGAGGACACATGGATTTAGACAAGTGTACTCCATGCCTCATGGGGAGGAATCCTTTCTTAGAGTTATCCATCCTAAATCTGTTTAGGACCTTTTCTAAGTAAAGGTCTTGGGAAAGACCGACCGTTCTATTCATTCTATCTCTATAGATACGAATTCCTAGAATGTACGTTGCTTCTCTCAAGTCTTTCATGGAAAACGTTCTTGAAAGCTATTTATTGATAGTGGTGAGCATTCCCATGTCATTTTCTGTAAGTAGAATGTCATCCATATATCATACTAAGAATGAGATCTTTCTCCCATTAGTCTTCTTGTAGACACAGGGTTCATCTTTGTTCTTGATGAAACCATATCCTTTTACTACTTCATCAAAATAAAGATTCCAGCTTCTAGATGCTTGCTTGAGACTGTATATCGACCTCTCAAGTTTACATACTTTGTGGATATCGGTCTCGGGTACAAACCTTTTGGTTGTTCCATATAGATGTCCTTTTCTAGGAATCCACTTAGAAAAAACAGTTCTTACATTCATATGCCATATCTCATAATCTAAGTATGCAGCTATGAATAACAGTATTCGGATGGACTTTATCATGGCCACGGGCGAAAAGGTCTCTTGATAGTCAATTCCTTCTCTTTGAAGAATAGCCTTTTGCGACGAGCCTGGATTTAAAGGTGTCAACCTTGCCATCGCTACCTATCTTTCTTTTTTAGATCCATTTACATCCTATAGGTTTGATATCTTCAGAATGATCTACCAAAGTCTAGACTTGGTTTGACTGCATAGAGTCCATCTCTGTTTCCATTGCTTCTCGCCATCTTGAAGCATCGACATCCACCATCGCTTAATCATAGGTACAAGGATCATCTTCATAACCTTCTTGTACTACGGTGTAAAGCTTTAGCTCCCTCTGTAGTAGATACCCATACCTCTCAGGTTCATGTGGCATTCTACCAGATCTACGTGGTGGTTGTGCTACTATTGGGTCAGGCCTAGGTTCTTAGACAGATGTTTCAGAGGGAGTTTCATTTTGTTCTTCTAGAACAATCTTTCTACCTTTGCCCCCTTCCAAGATGAACTCATCTTCAAAGAAATGGCCTTGTAGGCTTGTAGGGCTACAATGATCCTTTGATCATCATGTAGGTAAAAGAAGAATCCCATGAAATTTTCAGGATAACCAATGAAATGTCCTATTAGGGATCTTGTCTCCAATTTCTCCACTTTAGTCTTCTTGATATAAGAAGGACATCCCCAAATCTGGATGTGGTTAAGACTTGGTTTCCTATTATTCCACATCTCATGTGGAGCTTTAGGAGCGGAGTTGAAGAGACATCTATTCAATATATAAGCAGCAGTAAGAAGCGCATGTCCCCACAATGAAATGGGTAAATCAGTGTAATTAAGCATGGAACAAACCATGTCCTACAGTGTTCGGTTCCTCCGCTCAGCTACTCCATTTAGTTGAGGAGTCGCAGATGGTGTTAGTTGTAACATTATTTCTTGTTCTCTAAGGAATTCATCGAACTCGGCACTCATATATTCTCCTCCACAATCTAAACATAGAGTCTTTATATTTTGGCCAGTCTGATTTTCTACTAAAGCATTGAATTGTTTAAACCTTTCAAAGGATTCAGACTTTTGCTTCATCAGATACACTAGACCATATCTTGAATGATCGTTTGTGAAAGTGATGAAGTAGTAGAAACCTCTACGAGCCATTTCTCAAAATGGTCGGCAAACATCGGTGTGCACGAGTCCTAAGATTTGAGTAGCTCTTTTAAAAGTCACTGTGAAGGGAGATCTAGTCATCTTGCCCAAGAGACATGATTCACATGTTGGATAGGGATCAGATCCCAGTGAGCTTAAAAGCCCATCTTTTTCCATTTTGAGGATCTTGTGCTCTCCAGCATGGCCTAGTCTAAGATCGCACTTACGTTTTAAGTTAGCTTCTTGCCTACCACGTTTATGTGTTACAACATTCATGACAGAAGAATTATGGACATTTAAATAATACAAACCATTCACTAAAGATGCATTGCAAACTATTTTATTATCATAATAAATGTCGTAATTCAAATCAGAAAAACGGAATGTATAGTCAGTCTTAACTAATATCGGAACGGAAACAATGTTCTTAAACCCCTTAGGCAAATTAAAACATTATTTAAAAACAATAAATGTCCAGAATTTAAAATCAAAGAAGTAAATCCAATCTTAGCAGTCGTGACCCTTTTCCCGCTGCCTACTTTGATCAGCACTTTTTCTCAGCCCAGCTTTATGCTTTTCTCCAGATCCTGATCCGAACAACGTACATGAGCACTAGCCCCTGAGTCCAAAATCCATGAAATAGAAAAAAGGGTCATAGAACAATTAGTTTAAAAAACGAAGAGTTCCATACCTTTTGCGCCTTTGCCTAATTTAGGACAGTTCCTCTTCCAGTGGCTAAGCTCATCGCGCTTGAGACATCTATGTTAGGGTTATGCCCTCAGATGCCATAGAGGATAGAATGAGTAGGGCATATATCTTGTGTTGAACTTAAATATTATTTATAATAAAAGGCATTATTTAGTTTTTCACTTAGTTCTTATCTGCATCTATAAGTTGTGTAAAACACTTTGCCCGTGTTTTCAGTGCGATCCCTCTACTTCCTATGGGATAAGAAGAATGGCACTAGAGAGATCGACCTTGATTACTAAAACTAGTTCGCAAGTAATATGAAGTCTTTAATGGGCAAATAAAGACTTCGAATATTTGTACAATCTTAGCTCTGACTTAGGAGTGCCAGTCGAACACCATGTGATGGTGGGAGCTTAAGACTGTAGGCACATCAGTGGAACTGATATGCTCGAACATGACTCGCATCTTTTTTGTCACATGGGTTTTCACTCTGTGACTGTCAATGACAGAATTGATTATGCGTAATAGGTATATGTGAACCTTTGACCTAAAGTATCAGGCTGAAGATGCACTTGTGACATCAAGTCTTTCACTAGAGTAGTTAGACCCAATTCACCCGTTGGTAGGGTTGACCTCGAAATGCGGACTTGATGGGCAAGTGGTAGTTGTAGCAGATATCTAATATGGGATTTGTTCTCTCATAAGTGAATGAGAATGTACCCCATGTGATTATAGATAAATAGAGATCAAACTCTTTGGCCAAAACAAAAGAGACGATTGTGCTAGGCACTTAATCGATTTCAATGATCTTGTATTATTATAATTTATACATATGGTCAAGTCTAGTGAGTTTGACATAACCATGGCTCTCACTTGACCGAGGAACGTGAACAAATGGTTTATACATAGATGTATTTGCGATTGAAAGGTTGTGGAATAATCCATTCATTCGTATTTCATTTGGGCTACGAAATGGGCCACGTGATTGGCTAGGTGTTACCTACTTCCCTTGGTTTCCTCTCATTGCCAAAAGAAACGAACCTAAAGAGTCGTGCTAAAGAATTGATGAAGAGAATTGAAAAGGATTTTCTATTTTATTTTTGGAGAGATTTAATGTATTGTAGAAGTTAAATAGTTAATTAATTACTTATTGGATAAGATAATTAATTAGATGGATAATATTAATTAATAATTAATTTCTTAGAGAAATATATTAATGAATTTATTTATCTAATTAATTTTATTATTTATTTATTAGATAAAATAAATTATTAATTGAATAAAGAATTAATTAAACAAAGAAAAAGAAATTCCGAGCCCCATATGGGGCATCCTAGAGGGCGCCCATTAGGCTAGGTTGGATGATCAAAGTGGTCTCTTTTGTTGTCTTGGTCAATAAGTCATTGAGATATAAAAGACTTCTCTTGATTTTAAGCTAGACAGATTTTTTGTGAAAATAATTCATTGTAACTCTCCAAATAATAGAAGAAGAAAAATGTCCTCCCCCTCTATACACACACTAGCCGTCACCCATATAGAGAAAAAGTGGGAATTTTCATCTTCAATTCGTGCATGGTAATTTAGGGACAACGGGATTCATTGTTTGGATCAATTTTCAAGAAGCTTTAAGAAATCAAGACTTGAAGAATACGAGGATTGAAAAATTTAAGAAGTTCATCAATTCGAAGAGTCGAAGACGAGATTCTCCTACCACCTCGCTTCAACGGGTAAGTTGATTTATTCGTTAAAGCGTTTTTTATTCAATTATGCGATTAGAGAAACACTTTGGGTTTTTGTTAAAATTTTTGAAATCCTTCCTCTGCGTTTATGAGTTTTTTTGCGAAACCCAACAATGTATCCGTCTTCTTAGGCTCTTTGCTCTTATAAAACCCTTGAGCCTTTCCCTTACCCTTTTGAACACTCCCTTTTGTTCCTAGCTCGCTAGCCTGCTTCTTCTTCTTAGACTTAGGCATTTTAAGTCCAGAAGAGATGACCAAGGCAGTTTCCTTTCCCTTTGCTTTCATTTGAGATTGTGCAGTAACCAATTTGTTCATTAGCCTTGCTAAATTGCACTGTATCTAATTGCAGTTAAAGTTAACCACAAATTGGGAGAAGGAATCAAGAAGAGACTGCAAGATTAAGTCAGTTTGAAGGGTGGCGTTCATGGTGAAGTCTGGAGCTTCTAATTTCTCAATCCTCGATATCATTTTGAGGATATGATCACCAACCTTCTCACTTTATTTCATCTTGGCTTCGAAGAGCTCTTTTGATATCTCATATTGTTCAGTTCGACTATAGCTCACCATAGAGCTCCACCAGTTGTGCTAGGATAGCTCTTGCAGTGGGCATCTTATCATGTGACCTTTGAAGTTCATTGGTCATAGATCTCAGCATGAATCCTCTCACCCGGACGTCGTCCTTGACCCATTTTTCATGGGCTTGGACCTCTTTCTCACTAGCACGTGTTCTAGCTGGAGCCGTTGGGATATCATCCTCCAAGATGTATCCTAGAGATTCCATATTGAGGACAATTCTCAAATTTCTAAGCCAGTCCACATAATTGGGTCCAGTAAGAGTATTCTTTTCGAACATAATTGAAAGTGAGTTTGTCATATTTGAGAGAGATAAACGAGAAAATAACTGCAAAAATAAACCAGATTAATTAGATTACTTGTAATTGACTTAACTAAGAAAAATTAAGGACTTTAAAATTCATCTTGGCTCCCACTGCATTTTTCGAATCCCACACTCCCTTTTAGAAATCAGGAATCATCTTTGGCATCGATTCCACAGTGGGTATTGAGGTCCTGAATTAATTAGATGAGTTGCAATCTAACCGATTTTTGGCTCATTAATTATTTGAAGTGATGTCTAACATCAATTTATCCAATAAATATTTCAATGCCTTTCCCCATAGTTCACCAAACCACAATCTAACCGATTTCTAAGCTCGTGAACTAGCCGAGTTCATTCTCACTAACTTCTTTAATCTAACATTTGAATTTCGACTAAGGCAATTCATGCACTCAATAAAATTTCAAATTATTTCCAAATGTATAACCCCCATAACTGGGAAGCATTACACATTTGTAGTAATCTTAATTTTAATAAACTTAGTGGAGGGCGAGTATGTCCCACATCCTTTACTAACTCGGTATTATTTATTTGGGAGAATTTAAATTTTCTAATGTTTGGTCTCACTTTGCACATTAATCAATTTATATAGCACAATTATCACATATCGAACATGCATAATTTATACTACTAATAAACATGCCTATCAATATAAATATACATGGAATTAAATAAATAAACCATCGCACTTGATCATGGACTTTTAAAAGGTAAAAACGAAAACCTATCTAATCTTCATGGGCTTCTTGTCTCCACCAATCTTGAACCATTCTATTACAATACTTTAAAACAACCTATACATTATTTCTAAAAAAGCAATAAATAGCCTCAATTTCGGCTTTACAACCCATAAAAGAATGGTAAATCGAATAAAACCTAAGTCCATGATCGGTGTCTCCATCACATTAAACATGATCGCAATATTTAATACATGCTCGCAATATTGAAATACATGTGTTGGTTATTTAAAATTTTAGTCAAACTAAAAAGTCCTTTATAAAATTCCTAGCTTATATATATATTCTTTATTTCAATTAAAATCATTTTAGTCCTACTAGATGACTTGGATACACAACAACATTATAATATAAGTATATCTACCTTTAATTAAAATAATATTAGTCCAACTAAAATGAATACATTAAATATGGAATCTTATTTTATTATGATTTAAGGTTATCATTAATTGGAAAAACTTTTTATTTGATTAAAGAATTAATTATTAATCATCCAAGAAACATAATTTATATTCCTTATTCAAATATCCAAGAAATTTCCAAATTGAAAAAAAATTAATAATATTTAATCCATAAATTAATTATTAATTTCCAAGAAAAATAATTAATTATTCTAATTAAATATTTTTATTTCAATTAATCTTTTTGGGCTCGATTTCATCAAACTAAGTCATCATCCTTTTGATCCACTTGGATTTAATTTAATTGGGCCCAAAATTAATTAATTAGAAAAACATGATCGTGTTATTAATTTATATTGAGCTAGTTTTAATTTGAATCCAAATCACCAACCTGTTGGCCCATTTGAAATTAATTAAATTAAGCCCAAACCAATTAACAAGTCAAAATTAACTAATTTTTCAATTGGGCTTAATTTAAATTATTCCAGGTCATCATCCTTTTGACCCACCCGGATAATTAAATTTACCAAAAATTCAAATACCAATTTGACCCAAATTCAAAGCCCGTTTTCAGACCCGGATCCAAGACTCGGTTCAGCGGGTCGTGTGTCAAAACACACAACCCGATTGGCCATGTGGTCGTGTGGCCAGCTGTGCTCGTAATCTTCGGGGCTTTCGAGCCCATTTTTTCTCGTTTCTTGATTTTTTTCTTCTATCATAAAATTACCCAAATTTATAAGAAACATAAAGAATCAAAACCTAGGCTAAAAACCATAAAACGCAGATTTAAGAATCCAAAAACGCATGTTTCTAAAACACATAATATATATATATATATATATATATATCAAAAATCACATAAATTTGATCCAATATGCAAATCAGAGATTGACTCTGATACCACTGTTGGGTTTCGCAAAAAATAAATTGCCCAGTGGAAGTTTGTAAATTTAAATCCCAATGTGAATTCTCGATTTGCATAATTGAATCGAATAACCGCTAAAAGGACTAATTACTTACCCGTTGAAGGGAAGTGGTTGAAGACCAAATTCCACCTTCAAAAGTTCAAAACTTGTAGGCTTAAAATCTTCAAGAACACGTGCAATCCAATCGTCCTGAACCCTTGAAACCGTTCTTGAATTCTTGATCCGAACAACGAACGTACGTTGCCTTTAAATAATCACGCGAATTGATTTGATGAAAAATCCCTCTTTTTCCTCTTGGTGACCGACGACTAGTGTATTTAGAGAGAGGGAGGAGTTTTTTTTTTCTTTCTGGGGGAGTTATGAGATTGCTTGTCTCTCTTCTGGGTCAAGGAGTCCTTTTATTATCATTTAACTTATTGACCAATACACACAAAAGACTCCTCATTGACCATCCAAGTGAACACCCAAATTAATCCTAGGAGGCGTTCAAATGGACGCTCCCACCTAGCTCGACCCTTCTCTTGTTTTAATTAATTATCTATTTAATTAATAATTCATTATATCCAATAAATAAATAAATTAATTAATAACCAAATTAATTAGATAAATTAAATTATTAATTTATTTCCTTAAAAAAATAATTAATAATTGATTTTATCTTTATAATTAATCATCTCATCCAATGAGTGATTAATTAATTATTTAATTTATCCCATATATTAAATCTCCAAAAATAAAATAGAAAATCCTTTCATTTTTCTTTATCAATCCTTTAGCGCGACTCTTTAGGTTCGTTTCGTTTGGCAATGAGAGGAATTCAAAGGAAGTGGGTAGCACTTAGTCAGTCACATGGCCCACTTCGTAGCCCAAACGAAATCGAATGATTGGATCATTTCACAACCTTCCAATCGTAAATACCATATATATATAAACCCTTTGTTCACGTGCCCCAGTCAAGTGAGAGTCATGGTTACATCAAACTCACTGGAATTGACCATATGTATTAATTATAATAATACGAGATTATTGAGCTCGATATAGTGCCTCGCACAATCGTCTCTTTTGCTTTGGCCAAAGACTTTGATCTCTATCATCTATTATCACGTAGGATACTCTCTCATTCACTTATGAGAGAACAAATCCCATATTAGTTATTAGCTATACCACTTTCCAGCCAAGCCGCATTTTGAGGTCGACCCCACCAACGGGTGAATTGGGTCTAACTACTCTAGTGACAGACTTGACGTCACAAGTGTATCTTTAGCCTGATACTTCAGGTCAAAGGTTCACTTATACGTATTGCGCATAATCAGTTCTATCATTGAAGTTACAGAGTGAAAATCTATGTGACAGAACCGATGCGAGTCGTGCTCGAGCATATCAGTTCCACTGATGTGCCTACAGTCTTAAGCTCCCACCATCACATGGTGTTCGACTGACACTCCCATGTCAAAGCTCAGATTGTACAAGTGTTCTAAATCTTTTATTGTCCATTAAAGACTTCATATTACTTGTGAACGATCAAGATCGATCCCTTTAGTGCCAATCTTTCTATCCCATAGGAAGTAGAGAGATCGCACTGAAAACATGGACAAAATGTTTTACACTATTTATAGATGCAGATAAGATTTAAGTGAAAACAAAACAATGCATTTTATTATAAATAATTAATAAGTTTATTACAAGGAAGATGCCCTATCATTCTATCCTCTATGGCATCTGAGGACATAATCCTAATACAATCCTAGATCCTACCCCTGTCCATTGTGATAATCAAAGCGCCTTAGCCATTACTCAAAACCAAGTTCTTCATTCTAGAACCAAACATATTGACATTAGATACCATTTTCTATGTGACCATGTTTAAAATAAAGATATCTCCATGCACTTTATTGGCATAGAAAAGCAATTAGCGGATATCTTTACCAAAACGATCAATGAACATTGATTTCTCACTTTAAGAAGTAAATTAGGTATGAAGGATTTTAATGCTTAATCATTATGCATTATACTTTATTAGACATATAATTTAGGGGGAATCCACTTTACAATTATGTCTAAATAATTTTTGAAAAATTGTAACAAGTTATCAAATTTAGTGGGAACCTTAAAATTTTACTTGTACAAGCCAAGTAAGCGTCAATGATCAAAATCTTTTCCTGCATAGATCATCAATGCTCACTCTTTGTGCATGAGAAGTTGGACGCTCAAACTTAAAAGGTTCTAATCTGAGCTTCAACATAAGTTCTTTCACAATGTTTTATTAAGCGTTGTGCCAATTCCCTTTTTGCGCTTAGTTAAAATCTTTATAAGATCATGCTCTTTAACTCTGTAGTGACGTGTTGTATAGAATTAAAAATTCATTTTGATTACTATTCATGTGCTCCTTTCACATCAAACTCGCGGGTAATTATCACTTTTGAAAATGATGGTTTAGGGTTAGTACATGCTTGTACACATGTCAATGTACTACGAGCGCGTACATTACACTCTGAAAATGCCAAACGTTTTTCAAAAATTAAACCCGGACGTGAAAATTTATACAGGCGAGTTACCAAATATAACTTAACCCATTCTTCAGAATTTCACATCCGAAATTAAAGCTAAAAATGGCTGAAATTCATCAACTTTACACATGACCAAATCGCATTGATGAGAGAAACCGCAATTTACTTCTCATTCATTTAAAAGACAAATTTGTAGAAAATTACTTTCACTTTTCACACAAACTCTCTGCAAGATCTCTCTCTCTCTCTCAAAGCAAAAATTCTTTTTGAATCTCTCATCTTTCCAAACTCTAAAAATGGCAACCAAGAAAGCTGTTAATGTTACTGAAGATACCATCAAGGTTACTGAAGGTCTTGTGGTGGACTTGGACTGGAATTACGTGTATGAGCAAGACGATATTCAAATGAGGGGTATGCTTGACTCTGTTGCTAAGGCTGGTCTGAAGTCATGATGATGTACTCCTGTTATTTTTCCGACGAAGTGACAGAATTCTGGATGAAGGCCGAAATTTCTTGAAACAAGAACTCTATCTCCTGCTCCTTTAGTTACGCTAAGAAGACCAAGAATTTTGAACTTACTCCTGACTCCATTGCCAAGAATTTTAAGTTACCAAATGAGGGTCTGGCTCTGGAATCAATCTCTACAAGTCAAGTGGACTTAGTTTGGGCAAGAATTCACAATGATGAACGGATGAAATTTAAGGCAAACTTCAACAAGAAGCATCTTCTTCCTAGTACAGATTGTTGGCATATTTCTGTAGCAAGCTTATCGAATGCTAAGTTGGAACTTTCAACAAGGTTACTCCTTTACAGTTTTTGATGATGATAGCCATCTTGATGGATGTCAAGGTTAACTGGAGCGCCTATGTATTCAAAAGATTAAGGGATTATTTTGAAACAGTGAACAAAACCTATGGCGTCGTGCTAAGTGATCTGTTATTCAGATCAGGCTGTGTTAATTTGGGGAGCCAACCATTGGCCAAGGTAAAGTTTTTGGGGCCAAGGATCTTGAAAAATCTCCTCAGTCCGCCTAAGGTTGGTGGAATGACAAAGCTTCTTTCTAAGCTTCAATAGACTCTTTGGGAAGATTCTGAAGAAGAGGCTGAGGGTCAGGATGAAGATGTCGTGAAGCATCCGACTGTTATGAAGAAGAGGGCTTTCAGAAAGCCCAAGACTGCAAAAATTCCATCTCCTATCCAGGATGATGAAGAAATTGATGAGGATGTGGAAGATCGTGTTCCACTAGTAAAGCCCAGGAAGCTTGCCTCTATTACAAGATCCGTCACGTTTGAGGATGAGGCACCCGTTCTTGACTCTTAGGCTAAAGTGTCAAAGCCAATCGAGGGGAAAAATGTCAAGAAAATATTTAAGAAACCCCGAGGCTCAAATAAAAGAAATTCAGATCCAGAAAAGCCTGAGACTGTTGAACCAAGCGTTCAGAGTCTAGAAACACCTACAGTTGAGACTAGTTCTCAGTGTAAGTTTATTTCTTCACATAAAATTTTCTTTCCTACATCTGTAGAAGATCCCACTCTTATGAAGAATATATCTTGTGCTACAGCTTTAATTACAGATGCTGTTCAAGCACTGATTGAAGTCCATCTCAATATTGATCTTGCGGAAGTGGTGGCCATTGCCAAAGATGTTGAAGCAGAGGCACTCTCTAAAAGTCAGAGCGTTGCTGTGGACGCTGAGAGACCTACTACAGATGGGGCTCAACCACACCTTTCAAAGAGGTTATAGCAGAGGCACTCTTAGAAACTCCGAGTGTTACTGAGGATGCTGGGAAACCTATTGTTTTTGGAGTCCAACCTCGGAAACCCTTTCACTTGTTCAAATTAGACACGATAAAGACAATTGATCACACGATCAATTATATACCACCTGTTTCTGAAGAAGATTTCATTCTAGCATACTATAATGAAGATCGATATGCTGCGGTTGAGAATGAAATAGAAAGTCTCATTCTTCAAGACGAATTCCTGTGCTAAGTTATCTTTAGCACAGAACTCAACGATGCTGAGTGTGAGTACTATCTTCGACTTACTGAGGGACATCGGATAGAGTCTATTCCTAAATTGGTATCTTCCAGAGAGAAGCCAATATAGAAGAAATTTACTCTGGCAGACGTTGAGGCCAAATACTTTAACGCTACAGGGCACTCCAAGGCCTCAGGTCTAGCACCGAGGAACATGAAGATAGAGTTCTATGAACATCTTCCTGTGGAGCATTTAAATCCATCAGAGGAACTGCTGAATGATGACGGGTACTCGCATTTCCCAGAAAAAGTGTACAATACCATGAACTGAGTCTCAGCTAACCCTCTCTGCTTATAAAAGAACAAGAACGTATCATTCGACGATCGAGTAGTTTCAATTAAGGACTTGATCAAATAAGAAGCCAATGACTTCCTTCAAAGCATCTGGAACGCAAATTACCAGGATGACAAGTACCGATTTGAAGCTATTCAGGACATTCATCGTGAAGGAATCAAAGCCATCTACAACGCTGGGATGGATTTCTGCCCGAATGAAGAAGCACTGACAGAGGCTTATATGGGCAACAATTATACCTTTTAAGATCTGGTAAATGCCCCACATCTCTTTATCATAGGCATGCATGACAAGAAGCGTCAGTTTGCCAGATATTGCCTGATGAAGCGTGAAATGTGAGTAGGACCAGTGGATAAATTGCCGAGCATCAGAAGGGATGTTGAGACATTCCTGGGACAAGTGTTACAGAGGATTGTCGATACTCCTCTTACATTCTTCGGCATAGCGTCTAATAGTGGTGTGATCAAACCCACTGATCTTTCTACTTCATATGATCACCAGGATGAAAATATCAGAAGACTCATCAATATTCTCTCTCCTATGAAGCATTTTCATATTTTTACAAATAATCTACCCAAGGTGCACGGTTCCCATATCAACCCGTTTATGGGATATTCTCTCATTCCATCTCTCAACGCTAAACTGAGCGAACATTACAATTTTGTTATCTCTCTTCTTGAAAGAAATCAAGAAATTTCTCAGGCCGTTTGTCCTTACTTAGAGAGCACTATAGGCTTTACATCGCTGCAGATGATCGTCTTCTTCTACCGCGCAACCAAATTATAGCCTTCTCTCTGGTTTATCGCCCATATGTTATTTTCTTCATTCCGAAGGCGATGTCAAGGCTAAGTCCAAATAATGTTTTGGATATCATTGGTCCAATGTGGGTTAGAGTTTTGGATCATTCTCTTCGTACTTTTGTAGAAAACACTTTCATGCTAGAGCACAGACTCTTGGAGCTTCTAAACAATTCTACAGACCCATACTCCTCTTTTCCTTTAGTAAAAATTGAACTTTCAGTTTGATGAGCTTCGCCAAATTCAGACATTGCCAATGGAAGATGCGTATCTAGTGATAGAAGAATTCCCATCCGCTGATATTGTTGCAGACACCACTTAAATGGACTTAAACTCGACTCAGAGCGTCCCTATGGAATCAATCTCTCAAGCACCTGTTGTGGCCGAAGTGGTTAACCCACATACTGAAATTGAGGACTTAACTCTCCTCGACGCTGATCCTGAGCGTACAACAGAAGTAATTGAAGCATCTACTCAACAAGATAAGGTTGGCGCTGATTGCAGAAGTTGCAGAGTTTGCCGAAGTGTCAGATAAAGGGCCTGGAAAAATGTTTGACACGGAAAATATCCCATCCCTTGAATCCCTTAAGACCACATCAAAATTCAAGCTCAAAACTGTTACTCCGACAGTAATTCAGAGTGGTCAAAAGTTTACTCCTATCTTGAGAGATCCGCTGGAAGAATTTTGAGATCATGGTAAAAATAGCGCCAACGCTCTCCAATGGATTCAAGAAGATCTTCAAAAGATTGAGTCACATAATGTGGAGTCCCATATCGTTCATATGCGCGGTGCAGCCCAACATACAGTTCAAGAAAGCATTAAAGCATTTACAGAAATTGCGGACGCTGATGCTGCGGCTATTCTGGATCTTAAAGAACATTTCACCAAGCGTTGTGGCGATCTGGATGGAACTATGATGGTCCCAAGTGGCATACGAAAGGGTCTAGAAAGGGGGGGGGGGTTGAATAGAGCCTAAAGTCTCTTTTGACTTTAAAAATTTCGTATTACTTTGAAGAATTTAAACGCTTGGAAAGCTTAGCGCTAGGTCAGGAGCTTAGGGATAGATAACATAGACTTAGTGATTTCAACGATTACCAAAGTAGGGTAATATTTCAATCGCTTAATTAGGGTTAGTACAACAGAAATGATTTTATAGCTTTGCGTTCTCTTGAACTTGAATTAGTCGCTTAACCGTTTTAAATGCTTTTTCAAGATATAATATGCAAATGTAAAGTAAAGCAATAAAATAGTAAATAACACAAGATATTGTATGGTTCACTGGGTGATGTAATCCCAGCTACGTCCTTCTTTTACTTTGTACTCAGAGGAATATACTAGATTGATTATCGACGGATCACACAGAGGCTTCTACAAAATAGATGAAAGGGAAGATGATCTTGAGCTTCTTGATCACACAGACTTCGGCTCTAAAGAAGATTTTCTTCAACAAGCTTTTCTCACAAAGAAACGCTGCTTGTAGAATCAACAAACTTTCTCACTCTGATGAAAGATGTTGAGGGTTAAGTAACAGGTTTGTTTGATGTTGGTAAGTTCAAACAACTTGGGATATCTCAATAGGAATTAGGTTTCTTCTCTGAAGAAGTTTGAGATATCTTTGACTATCTTTAGCGTGTATAAATAGCTTGAGAGGATTTTTGACTATGGAGTTTATAAACTTTTCTCTCAAAAAATTTCAGCGAAGTTTGGACCTTTTTCTTGTGCATGTACGTGTGTATTTAGGGTTTGCTAAAGGGTACTATTTATAGGGTTTCTTAGGATTTGCCCATTGGACATATGTGAGCGCGTGTATCTCATGCAGCGCGTTAAACAGTCTCTTTATGACATTCCTGAAATTTTGTTGGTTCCGATTCGATAGGAGCAGGTTTTGAACTTTGAAATCTAACAGTCTATTCAAAAGGTGGCTTGTCCACAAGTCATAATAGCTTATCAAATTTAATGCACTTATCAGGCATTTAATGCATTTCAACTTATTTTCCGTTGGAAATAAATGTACGTTGATGGTTGCATTTAAGTCCTCCATGACTTGAGAATTTATTTCAGGTGAATATGATCCTTGATCGCTTGAGTGCTTTGAGCGCTTGATTCAACAACCATGAAACAGTCCTTAAGCGTTTGACAGACGCTAAGAACAAATCTTTATCTTCACTTAACTTCAGAAATTGATCTTCAACTTCATCTCTAATAGACTCACCTAGAATTCTATTAGCGACTCGGTATCTAATTCTTAGTCTAAAATCTCCAAAGATAAAAATGACAAGCCGAATAGAATAACAAACACTCAAACGCTTATATAAGTGTTTTATGGAAACATAAACTTACATTCTTTTTAGGGTCTAACATAAAATCCTATCTTGTCATCATCAAAACATCTAACATGAAATTTCCTAACAATTTCCCCCTTTTTGATGATGTCAAGACCTTAATTCTTATAACTCTTTTATAGATTAAGAGTTCGAAGAAAAACCCAAAATAAATATAAGTTAGCGTTAGAATGTTAGTTATGTTAGCTAATGTTAGATTAGACTCAACAAGATATTTCAACGTTCAATCATTCATTCATATATGGAATTTAAAAACATACAATGATTGCGCTGAAGAAGTAAAAAACAAAAAGAAACGACAATAGATACATAAGAGATAAAGAAATATAGGCATTCATTTCTTCTGTCGCTTCTTGGAAATCTATTCCTGGAATATTTCATTCGCTAGATCTAGAAGGACTAGATTGATGTCTATGATTGTTGTTCGTAGGGGTGTACGTGGTCGGGTTCGGGCAGTTTTATGGAAAAAATTCAACCCAACCCGATATATGCGGGTTGACAAAATATTAAACCGAAACCTCATAATTATCTTTTTAAACCGAGCGGTTCGTGTCGGTCGGGTTTAATATATTTAGGGGGCGGTTTGGCGGGCTATCGAATTGTAATTATGTTACTTTTTGTTTCAACTAGTAAGTAAGAAACTAAATAACATACTTGTACATTTAATTAAAAAAAATTGAGTTGATGAGAAATACAAAAATAAGTGGTGTTATTAAATAAAAATTATATTTATCATGAATTGTTAACTCTAAACTATTAATAAAATTAAATTATTTTATAAGTTTATCATCAAAATATACATCTATATCTTCGTTCAAATCAAGTAAAAACAAATGTTATTGTTTACTCAAATTAAAAATAAAGTGTTTTACATAAATATGAATAAAACTATTCTTATTAGAGTTTATATATATGCATATATAGTTTTAAGTGTTTAGGTTTAATCTTTAATTATATATATATATATACACACAAACTTATGACATATACAATTAGAGGTCGGGTGGCGGGTTAGGCGGGTTACAATTATTAAACCTACCACCCGAACCAAAAGTGGCGGGTTGCAATTTTTTCAACCCACCACAATTTTTTAATAATTTCAAACCGGAGGTTTTGGGGCTGTCCGGGTCGGTTTGAGCGGGTCGGGCGGATTGTGCGGGTTTATGTACACCCCTAGTTGTATGATAGACTTCATTATAGTCCTCACGTCTCTGTTTAGCACTTAGATATAATTCTAGTAGTCTTTTCACCCTTTCCCTTGGAGGGATCCCGAGCATCCTGATTAGATCGTGACAAATATCTTGCCTTCGGTCGCTGGAAGGTTTCCAATGCAGAGGTCTTCTCAAAGGTTCAGCATATGGATGAAAACCTATACCTTCTAAAAATTCAACATCAATGTCCGGAAGCCAGTGCCTGCCTTGATAGTATCTTGGCTTTCGTTTCTTAGTGAGCATCTTCTTAATGCTTACTATTTCTTCAAACATGGAGCGCTAATGTTTATTATCAATCTTTGATATTGGATCCGCACAGGCTTTTCCTTTGGCTTTAGACAATTGATGCTTTTCTTTCTCATCTTCTCCCTTCTTGGCATCATCAAGGGAGGTCTTGAGGTCAGCGATATCTCTTCGCAATAGCCTAATTTCTTCAACAATTAGAACGATTTGTTCCGCAATACTCTAAGCAACCGAATTGGAAGAATTGTGTCCCTTAGTATCAGCTGAAGCGTTCTGGGCTAAGTGGCTATTGAACTCTTCAAAAAGGCTAGTGATCAGCGGTGATATGTTGTTCATTATTGGTATAGTGCTCTTTGTGGTAGCGTTTGCAATATCACGGCTTCTAGTGTCAGAGACTAACTAGATATTTCTATCATCATTTTCGAGTATCATGGAGCAGGAATCCTCGATGGTATTTAGTGAGTTCCTAACGGCTCGTCTAAAGTCTCGTGTCTCTTGATCACTTTTCGAGTCAGAGTCCGATGAAGACGAACGCTCAGGGAATGGAATAAGTCCATATGAGCTAGAAACTGCAGCCTTTCCTTTTGATTTATCTCAGATAAATGGCTCTTGAGGCTCTTCAACAATCTCTGCATGTATTTCTTCTATCGCTTGCTCAATAGATCAAGTTGCATTATCAATCTATGCAACTTGAGCAACAATTGGAACCTCGACTATTGGAGTGCTAGGGGAAACTTCTATTTGCAAATCACCGTCTCGAATAGGAGCGACTTCCACAGTAGGAGTTTGTTCCAATCCCATTTCAACAATCTCCACTGGAAGAGATGGTTTCTCACTAGCAATGACCCAGAGTGGGCCAATCGCTTCCATCACATGCCTTGGACTAATCATGTTCATCTGCGGGATAAAGAATATAGCGTCTTCGCTCTCTTCAGTACTTAGTGCAAAATGCACATCTTCTGGCAGTTCGATACCTGAAATATAAGAGTTATGAAAATCCAAAATAAATGGCATGAGCGTTTGAGCAGCTTCTTGATCCACTGGCCTGATTAGTGATAGGATTTTGGCCACTTGAATATTTTGTTCACAGATGAGGACATGCAAAAGATTATAGCCTCTGAAATTATTTAAGCCATAATGTTCATTGAAAGTGACGTCTAGCGAGTGAGCATTCTCAACAATCACTCTTCTGTCTCTGTGAAAAACAACATGCTCATCAGTAAGTCGCATGTGCGCTTGACTGGGCTCTAGGATAGCATCAAGCTTGCTTGAAGATGCATCCTCATTCAGATCTGGAAAGATACACTGGACAAAATTCTGATTTCTGTAAAAAACGTAACGTCCTTCCTGACTGAATAAAGAGAGTTGCTGGCGAATTTAGTGTTCTATAGATTGTCCATATGAAGGCAAATCGCTAATATTCCCAACAAGATTCTTTCGCTGCTCAATTAGAAATACAGCAAATCCTCGGCGTCACTCCAAATTCAAACAAAAATGGATTTCTCACGAGCTCTTCAAGAGTGTGGAAGTGCAGCACAAACTCTTCAGCCCACTTAGCAGTATCCATCATCCACCGCTTGCCAAGTTTTTCAAACTTCTTCGTATTAGTTCTAGCGGCTGATACTTCTCAAAGTGTTCGAATTCACTTTCATGATCATTTGCCCAAAGTCTGGCAAGGTATTCACGAGCTTCATCTTCTAGCCACGAATTAATTGGATTGGGACGCTCAGCAATAAATGGTCCTTTTCCTTTCCAAAGTTTGAGGGGCCTAGGAGAGAGAGCGTTCTGAGGAGAGTGAACAACCTTTGGCAGAGCAGAGTACCCAATTTTGTTGAGATCCTTTTCATCTGGATTCTTTAGCCAATCACCCATGTGGGAATTTTTGATGACAATTTTGTTCGGGCGAAGAGGATAAAAATATTTTGCAGAGCGTCCTAAGAAATTGAAACGCTCTATGTCGAAGTCTGTCATGTTGATCGCTGGTCGCCGAATGTATTCTAACAGCGATTGCAGATGCTCAAGAGAGTACAAACTAAGGTTGGCAAGCCTCTCGAAAAACTCAAATTTCTTCGAGTTAGAGAGATCAGATTTGTGGAGAGTATCTTGAAATGCAATCTCCATTTCAACCAATTGCCTGGTGTCACCTTCTCTAGTGGTAAAGTAATATTCAACATTTGCATCATAGCCGCGGGGAAAGAAGTTGATGACACGGGGAGGAGGTTCGATTGGAGTAGGAACAATGACAATCGCTTCAGTTGGGATGGTAGGGCCCACTTCTATCGATCGCTCAGCATGAACAGTCACTTCATGAGCTGGTGATATTTCAGCGCCAGGAAGGACTTAGCAATTTCTTTAGCCATATCCACAACTGTTGTCATATCCACTTGCAATTCGACATTGACCTCAGGATGCGGAGGTGCATCAACATCTGGTTCATTTTGAGCTGATACATGCAAGGGTTTAAGAAACAAAAGATCTTTACTAAGTAGAAATAGATGATGAAAATACTAAGACACTTACCCTGAGGAATCTCTTCGACTATTTCAATCGTGTGATCTTTGGAAGTTGAAGGTTCCATATCCTCAGGTTCCAAAACTTGTTCATCAGGATCTAAATCGAGGAAAGAAGTGAGGGGAATAGCACGAATGGGTATCTTCAATTTGTCAAAAGCATTAAAGACATCTTGAATAATCGCTTGACTTTTGGCTGGGAGAGTTTTATCCTTAGTGTTAGAAAAGGAAAACCTAACGAGGAAACGATAAAACCTAACAAGTACTTACTCTAAAAACAAGCAAGCTTATCAAAAAGAATAGCAGCTTCAGGCTTTGGAATAGATTCAGGAATGGCTTTAGAAGGAGGAGAGAGAGGAACACTCACTCGTTCTTCAAGCGTTGGCTCGGTTGGACCACTTGTAGATCCTGTTGGAGTGGACCAAGGAGTACGCTTGCGGGCTAGCGGTACTTCTTCTTCTTTCAGAGAGATAACAAAAGCGGGAGAGGGACAAGGGGATTTAGGAGGAGGAGAGGGAGACTTCTACATTTCTTGGTCTCCTTTTGCTTCTGCTTCTTAGCTGGCTTGGATGGCTCAACGACTTTCAAGATGATCTTTTTTTCTAGTCGCTTAACCACCACTTCCTCTTTTTCTGATGATGATGAAGACGATGTCGCTTGCTCCTCATCATCACTACGAACATTTCCTTCAGCAAGGAGTCAGTCACGTTCCTCCTTGGGAGCCACTTTTTGTAAAACTTAAGTGCTGGAGCCTTTTTACCTGCGGTATTATTGTAACTGCTAGCACTTAAAAGAAGACTTAACACAATCCCGTATGGCTTGGGATTAATTGATTGTTCAATCACTACCTTGAAGCGATTAAAAATGTATCTGGCCCAATTGACCTTCAGCTTCGTTAAAATAGAGATCATCATCATGTACTGTATATTGGAAACCTTACCAAAACTTCCTTTGCTACACTCGATCATCTTTGCGTAGATATCGGCTAAAATGACATATTCGCCCTTCAGGTCATTCTTCTTGAAGTTTGATGCATACGCTGCGTCAATGTTTTCCTTCTTGATCAGTTCCCAGACCTTGGTGGCATCTTCAACTTCTCCACCATGAGTAGGCAGTTGCAGTACAGTGGACAGTAGTTGAGGAGTAAGAATGAAAGTTTCTATGGCAAAGGGAAACACACAGGAAATAGAGTTCCCGTCGTCAGAAATGACAGCCTTTTCAAAGAAGAAAAGAACTTCTTCTTCGTGAATTGAGGAATGGGAGGTTAACAAGGTTTTTAGACCAGATTCTTTGATGAGAGGAAGAATGGTTCTCAAAGCAAAGTTTTGGTTGTTGAAAAGGTAATCCCAGTTTACCAGAAATCCAGAATTGACTGTAACTTTTTTCTCAGTTTTGGACTTAGAAGATTTACCGGCAGCAGTTTTCGAGGATTTCGGTGGGTCCATTGATGAAAGATTGAAGATTTTTGAGAGAGTTAGAATGAAGCCTTTTTGCCTAGAGAGAATTTTTACAGTAAGGGAATTTGAAACTCATAAAGTTTTTCTGTAAAAATTTGAAGGGTTTAAATAGAGTACAAAAAGTAACTCCTCAATAGCTTATCTGAGCCATTTAATCATAAAGAAGGATGTAAAAAGGCGCAATAAATTTGGTTAACTGCTGTGAAATATAAAATTTGGAGTCCGCAGTTATGTTTCAAAAACGTTTGAGATTTTGAAAATTTTTAGCGTGAGTTGGACGTGCCTAATGGTACACTGACACGTACCCAGACACATGCATTTACTGAACCGCCTATTTTTAGATAGAATAACCGTCAGTTTGATTTGATAGAAGTGAGTGGGCAGTTGTCAAATCTTATCTTTTTGAACTTATCCACACGCTACCTTTTAGCGATGAAAACAATGCATGATTTTTGGAGAATGTTACTTAGCGTTCAAGTGGGAATATTCTTAACGCCGAAATCTTTTAATAAAATTCAATCGCTTTTGATCCTTAAAGATATTTTTATTTAATTTTATTAGAGATTGATTTTGTCATGCATAAAAGATAAATGCTAATGATCAATGCACAAAATTTTGAAAATCATTTTTGATCATAGACGCTTATTGGTTGGAATAAGTACAATTTTAAAGTTCTCCCTAAAACTGATAACTCATTTCAATTTGAAAAACGCTTTAGATATAAAAATAAAATGGATTCCCCCTAAATTATATGCCAATGAATGATATGATGCTTTATGATTAAGCGTTTAAATCAATCATACCTAATTCACACACGATAGCCAACTTATCCAATATCTCTTTTGAAGTCTTACATTGCTTGATCTTGTAGAACAATGCATCATTATCTCCTAATGCTGAGTAGAGAACGCTTCATCCAACATTATTTAGATTTGCTCTTTTCTGATCTTCTGGAATCCATTCTAACTTAGGTTTCTCGACATAACCATCTGGAGTAGCCTCAGTCGCTCCAGGGGCTCGAGTTACAACTTCCATAATCTGAATGGGGCCATCTGTAATTACATCACACATCTCATTATCACTAGAACATAAATATGCAAATGCTCTAAGTTTTCATGAATCATAGTTTGATTCAACCAGCTTAGGCATCTTGTTAAAAGCCATGATATGAGATTAAAAGAAATAAAGCGACTAAGTTTAGAAAAATGAATCTAAACAAGCAGTTACGCTCGGAAGCGCTTAGGTTTCTATTTCAACCACTCTGATACCACTTGATGGTTCCAAGTAGCATACAAAAGGGTCTAGAAGGGAGGGGGGGTTTAATAGACCCTGAAGTCTTTTTTGGCTTCAAAAACTTCGTATCACTTTTTAAAGATTTGAAAGCTCAGAGAGCTGAGCGCTAGGTCAGGCGCTACAGTAAAGATAACTTATACTTAGTGATTTTAGCAATTTACCAAAGTAGGGTAAAGCTTAAATCGCTTAATCAGAGTTAGCGCAGTGGAAATGATTTTAAAGCTTTAGCGTTCGTGCTGGTCAAATAGTCGCTTAATCGTTTTACTTTTCCTTTTCAGAATAAATGATAGAATGTAAAGTAAGACAATAAAATAGTAAATAACACAAGAATTTTTAAGCTTCACTGGGTGGTGTAATCACAACTATGTTCTTCTTCTCCTTGAACACTTGAGAAATTCCACTAAATTGATTATCGAAGGATCACACAGAGGCTTCTACAAAATAGAGGAGGGGATGATGATCTTGGGCTCCTTGATCACACAAATTTTATCATCAATAAAGATCTTCACCAACAAGCTTATTTCACTTAGAAATACTGCTTGTAGAGCCAACAACTTCTTTACACAGACAGAGGAGGTTGAGGATTTGATCACGGGTTTGTTTGATTTTAGGAAGTTCAAACAACTTAGGATATCTCAATAATAGTGTATGGTTCTTCTTTGAAGATGTTTGAGATATCTATGACTGTCTGGAATGTATGTAAAAAGCTTGGAAAGATTTTTAGCTATGGAGTTTCTAAGCTTTTCGTGAGAAAGTATTTCAACAAAATTTTGACCCTCTTGTGTATGTACGTATATTTTAGGGATTTACTGAAGGGTACTATTTACAGGGTTTCTTGGGATTTGTCCGTTGTACACATGTGAGCGCGTTAAATAGTCCCATTCTGACATTCCTGAAATTCTGTTGGTTTCGATTGGACATGAGCAGGTTTGATCTCTGAAATTCTGACAGTTTAGTAAAAAGGTGGCTTGTCCACAAGTCATAATAGCTTATCACATTTAGTGCACTTATCAGACATTTAATGCATTTGAATTTATTTTTCGTTGGAAATAAATGTTTGTTGATGATTGCATTTAAATCCTTCATGACTTGAGAATTTATTTCAGGTGAATCTGATTCTTGATCGCTTGAGTGTTTTGGGCGCTTGATTCATAAATCTTGAAACAGTTCTTTAGCGTTTGACAGACGCTAAGAACAAATTTTCACCTTCATGAAAGAGTTAGGTGCCCGACGTGCCATTTGTTGGGCGTAGTAGCCGACTCTTTAAACAGTCTTATATTGTATCTTGTCAAGTTATTTAATAAAAGGCATATTCTTCTTTATCTTATCATTATATGCAATTAGATAAAGTCCCCTAGATCACTCTTAAGCTATGAGATGTGTTTGGTATCGGGGATGCCAATCATGGAATATGTCTCTAAGGTTGTGGTCTTAAAAATGTTCCAAGTCATAGAATCATTGAGATAGGGATATCAATGACTCGTAAAGACTTGCACGTACAATGCACACTCTTGGAGAGTGTATCCTATTCCATGGATACTGATACGGTGTGCATCAGTGTATGTATGTGGGTTCTCGTTGGATCGAGTAAACTGAACAACCCCGCCGAGATTCCATATTGGAGTCAATGTCGAATTTCGAATCTCCTCGGTTACGTAGGCATAAGATTGGTCCTCATGACTTGAGGCACCATTGGTCATCTCGTGCATCGCCCACTGTACTTAGATTTGTCACACGATTCCAGGTGAGTCATAAAGTGGGGCATATTGGGTCCAGTCTGGTTATTTACGGAGGCGCGTGAGTGCCAAGAAAGAATTCGTCACTGATCATTAGCATCGGCGCATATCCTATGTACTTCACAGTGTATTGACCATGGGAACCTCCGGCCGGAGTAGTATCAATAAGGAGGCACAGTGTTTCCTCGCTTGATTGATAAATTGGTCAATGTCACTTAGATCGATATACATAGAATCGAGTTACTGGGATTTCGACTGACATCCAAGTCCTAGATTCGATCGGGATATTTGATGGAAGGATTTTACTTATGCGAAAATCGTAATGCGGAAAGGTCACCTAATAATCGTTCATGGCTAGGTCTTCTTGGCACGTGGCTAGTACTAACCTTGATTTGTAGGAACCATGAATTAATCGGTAATTAATTCTTGGTCGTATTAAAATACTTGGAGTAATTAAATCTAGCAATGAAAATTGCAAAGGCACAATGGGGTTGTGTTCCTACTACTAGTACATGAACGAACCTACAATGAGGTTACACACTTACTCAAGAAAGTTCAATTACTATGTGAATATTAATCCGATTTAGGATTAAAGTGAAATTGATTAATGAGATTAATTGATTAAGTGGAAGACATTTTAATTAGTAGGCTTGGGAAAATAATTATTCTATTAATTAATCTTGGAGATTAATTATTAACGGAAATTATTATTATTCGGGAATTTATTTAAACGACTAATTTTACTATTAATTAATCATGAAAATTATTTAATTAACAAGTCTTGGAAGACTTGGGAGTCATTTTAATTAAGTTGGACTTAATTAAATGAAGTCACAAGAGTGAAATTCAAAGCTAGTCAAAGTTTGACTTGTAATGTTTTTTAAATGAAGAAGAAAATGAAAAATATTCTCTTACACATGTGGTGGTAGTTGAGAATGGAATGGTAGGTGAGAATGAGGTGGTAGGTGAAGAAAAACAAGTCTTCTACTCCACCTAACACCATATGGCCGAAAATTGGTGGCTATAAAAGGAGGTGTTCTTGCTCTCATTTAGAACTTGATGAAAATTAAAAAAGAAAAAAAAAAGCTTAGAGCTTAGTTCTTCATCTCTAGATTTTTCTAGCTTCTCTTGTGATTCTTGAAGACTTTCTTCTATAGAACTTCTTCTTGAAGATTAGTTGTAAAAGACTATCTTCCATAGATATTTCTTTTAGTAACTCTTCTTGTCTTCCACCTTTCACTACATAGACTCCATTTCTTTAGAGCATAAATCTAGCCAATCTTTTGCTTAAGGTATGAATTTACTTAAGGTGTGTCCTTGTAGAGGCTTCTTTCTTTAGGAGCTTATGGTGGTTTGATTCGAACCCCTCCATGTTGAGGTGAGGATTCGAAAACGAGAGCCAAAGTTTTTTGTGTGGTTTTCCTTGTGTTATGGTTTTACACCCTCACTTTAATAAAGCCCCAAATCTTGTAATCGGTTTAAAACCCATTTACTCGTATTAGTTTTTGTTGTGCATTAGTTTGACCCCCTAGCTTGGGATGCCGATATATATGTGTTTTATATACTTTATTTCTTCCGTTGCGCCGGCATCGCTTATGGGGGCATACCGATCCTAACACTTCATTCAACTTCAGACGCTGATCTTCAACTTCATCTCTAATAGACTCACCTAGAATTCTACTAGCGACTTGGTATCTAATACTTAGTCTAATACAAAGATAAAAATTATAAGCCTAACAAAATTACAAACCTTTAAACGCTTATACAATTGTTCAATGAAAACATAATCTTACATTATTTTTGGGGTCTAACATACAATCCTATCTTGTCATTATCAAAACATCTAACATGAAATTTCCTAACAATTTCTCTCTTTTTGATGATGTCAAGACCTTAACTCTTTTATAGATTAAGAGTTCAAAGAAAAGGCCAAAATAATCATAAGTTAGCGTTTAGAAAGTTAGCTAAAGTTAGATTAGCTTCAACAAGATGTTTCAGCAATAAATCATTCATTCATATATATGGAATTCAAAGCATACATGATTTATACTGAATAATAAATAAGTAGCTGCATCATTCATAAGGAAAATAAAAGATAAGTAAGATAGAGGATCACTTTCTTTGTCGCTTTTTCGTAACCTCGTCTTGATAAAGATCATTGGCTAGATCTAGCAGGACTCGATTGATATCTATCATTGTTGTGTGGTAGACTTCATCATAGTCATCGCTTCAATTCTTAGCGCTACGATTCAGTTCAAGCAACCTTTCCACCCAATCCCTTGCAGGGATACCTAGCGTCCTGATTAGATCATGGTAAATATCATGCATACGGTCGTTGGAAGGTTTCCAATCAATAGGTCTTCTCAGCGGTGCCGTGTATGGATTAAAACCCATACCTTCTAAGAATTCTACATCTAAGTCCGGAAGCCTGTGCCTGTCTTGGTAGTATCTTAGCTTTCGCGTCTTAGCGAGCATCTTCTTTATGCTTACTATTTCTTCAAACATGGAGCGCCAATGCTTATTGTCTATTTTAGAAATTAGCCCCTGACACGCTAAAAGCCAACGTGCTATGATAGCAAGTGCACTAGTCGTGTGTAGTAATAAGTGGACTAAAAGTCCGGATTGTCGAACCACGGAGACTTGAATTTTAGTTTATGATTTTAACGAAAAAAGAACAAATATAATTAAAGTAAATTATAGGTAAAATGCATACAATAAGAACAAGATTACACAATTGATTTTACACAAAGTATAAAGGGAGACTAAGGCACATGCTAGGTTCAAATTGATCAATTATACTTATAAAGATTCTAGTTGAAGGATTACGCTTATGTTGGTATGGTGAGAACTCCGAGGGTAGAGAATAACCGATGTCTCGCGTATAAACTCCTATGCTTAGATCGTGATTTTCCAAATATTCCTATCCAGAAATCTAACCACTAAACATGCATTAACGTACTAGAGTTCACTCAATTTGAATCGAACAACTTCACCCGGGAATCTTTACCTATGTCTAGGGCAATTCCTCATTAGTTACGGGTCATGATGTGAATTTCTTGCACCCTAAGTCAATTTTCTCCCGAAATATTAACCTAGGCATAAGATTCTAACATATAGTGATCAAGTATATGCAAGATAGGCAAAAACACAAATTCACATCACATAACAATATAAGAACAACCTCAACAATCATCTATTATAAGCATATATCACAATTTGGCCTTACATGGCCCTAGTCTTATGAATTTAGTTCATAATGGATAATATGAAAAACATAAATGAATTAATACACATGTTCATAGACATAATTGAAATGAAAAGCTATAAAAACTCCCTCAAAAGTGAATAATGATGGATCTTGAAGTTGAGCCTTCAATCCCCAAACTCTTTTCCTTCCTCTAGTTTTTCCCTCCAAGAGTGATGAAGAATGGTGATGAATGGTGGAGAAATCAGATTAGGGGCTGCCCCCCTCTCCTCTAAGAATCTGAAATTGATAGTGAATGATGAAGAGTATGGGTTCCCCCTCCTTTTATAGCCAAAATTCCACTAAAGTATGCATTAAGAATTCCCATTAAAGTTCCCCAATGAGAATTCCACCTAAGGTGATGCTTAAAGTTTGGCTTTTAAGATTCCAACCAGCTAAAAAATTCTGAACTTTCGGCCATTAAGAATTCCACCAAGCATAACCATGTGAAAACTTCAACAAAACACATGCATGCTGCCATTTTCTTGCTTTCCAGCGCAGTCTTAGTATTTTCCTCATAAACTTCTCCACAGATCTCCAAATTGGATGATTCAAGTCCCCATGTTGAGATAACACATAGAGCTACAACTTTGCAGAAGGACATGTTGTCCAATTCGGTCTCTAAGTATACCTAAATTACATTTCAACATGGAGGTTGTTTCTGATTTGGCGCCCATAAAGTAAATCTACCAAGAAACACACTTATGACAACCCCTCAACACATGTGCTGAATTATGGCCAAACGTGATTCTTACCCATCATATAAGGCTAGAATTTAGGCTGAAAAAGGAGTAACATTCGTACTATCCATGCCTAGGCATGACTAGGAGGGCGCTGGGGCGTATCCTGGCACATGTACTTCTCTGTTCGGCGCAGCAATCGTATTTCCTTCACAATTATCTCTATAGATCTCCGATTTGGATGTTTCAAGTTCCCATTTGAAGCTAAGACATACATCTAAAACTTTGTAGAAGGAAACTTTGTCTAAGTCGGTCTCAAAATGTACGCAATTATCGCTCGAATGTGGTAGGAGATGTATAAACCGCCTCGGTGTTGAAAAACATGCTTGAACTTGTTTTGTACATCGTTTTTCTTCCCTTTTCTTCATGTATTCTCATTTATTACCTGTATTCACTTAACACACCTATTAAATGCAAATGTGACATGATTAAAGCAATAAGTGAATCTAAATCATAAGAATTACGGTCTTAAAAACACGTAAAAACACCTCTTATCAACACCCCCAAACTTATCAATTGCTCGACCTCGAGCAATAAGAGCTATAAGGCAAGACCAACATCATTCAATGGGAGAAAACAAAACAACTAAGTAACTCACTTTCGTGGAGTAAACGATTGCACTTAGCGGGTGCAACAAGCCTCTAAACCTTTGAGCTACCTCAAAGGACGAGTTATAGTCTCGTGAGGGTTTGCATAAGATATACCCACAAAATCTAGCAAATTTTCAATCCCAACCGAATCAACACATCTCAATATGATCAACAAGAATGAATGGCATAAAATCAACCTTTTAAAGTTTACAAATATATATATACATATCAACTACTTTTGCTCATGTGACACCAATACTTGAAATGACTCCCTAGGGTATAGTGAAAAATAAATCTAGGGTATTATAGTCGAGAGGCATCCTTACCAAATTTTGGACATTAATCCCATATCTATCAACTTTTGATCAAACACAAGGCACAAGAATTATAGAAAATCTCATAGCCATTTAAATTTCATTATCTCAAATATTCAACATTCAATTCATATAGAATTTCCATTAAACTTCATTAAGGCTAGATCATGTGCAATGTTTTATTCCATTAGGCTTTCTATGACACCCATGTAACAAGTTTTAGACCAATGACTCCCAAACTAGATAGTTTTAGGGCATTAAGTGTAGAGACACTCCTAAGGATTTAATCACTTGAGTATCAAAGGCCACGAAATAAAACTAGATCTTTTAAACAATTCACTTCTTTTGGCTTGAGCATAGCTCAAATTAGCATAATAGTACAGTATATAGGCATGAAACTTTTCACCTCCGGTACGTATTAGCCTGACCACTTTTGGTCATACCAAAATTCAACCTTTTCAATTCATTGTTAGCATATAAAATTACTACTCAACTTATAACCTTATGAGAAATCTAAGTTAATATTTCTGGGAATAATTCCTTAAGTGTCTCAAGATGGTTATCCTCTCAACTCCTCTACCTTCGATTTAAGTGCATTGTGAATCATCTAAAGAATCAATTCTAGTCTAAGGTCTCCACGAGCAATTTCAAAGATATATATATTCCATTAAATTCAGATTATTTCAAGAATTCATGTCATTTTTCCAAGTAAATCAATTTCAATGCATCAATTGGAAGGATTAAAAAATTTTCATGCTTGATTTTCTCAACAAAGAAGCATATAAACATGATATCAAACAAACTTTCCCCAAATTCAAGTTAAAAATTAGGATTGCATTTTCAATATTCAAAATAGATACTCTTCTACCCCCAAACTTAAATCCAACATTGTCCCCAATGTTGTTACAACAGGCATACACAAAGATAAAAGAACACTTACAACCAAGGATATTGAAGAACATCCTTAAGCTTCCAATGCATCCTTACAAAGTTTCTCCTCTTATCGAGTAAAATAAGAATCTCTAAAGGTGGGGTCCAAATGTGCATCATATCTAACACTTCAACTTTTTAAACCATCAAGCATAAGAAAAACATACATGCCCAAAGTGCATGCTTGAACACAATAAAAAGAAACAAACTAAACAAAACAAAAACGAAAGCAAAAAGAAAAGAAAACTTACAAACTTGGGTTGCCTCCCAAGAAGCGCTAGTTTAGAGTCGGTAGCTCGACTTGAGATAAAGAATCGCTAAAGATCCTGGAGGGGAATGGTCACTTTATCCCTCGACCCGTCAATCCCAATGTAATGCTTTAATCTTTGGGCGTTTGTCATGAAGGTTTGTCCATTATCCGTTATAAGTTCAATGGCACCAGAAGCATACACACGAGATACAACAAATGGTCCCGACCATTTTGACTTGAGCTTCCCGGGAAAAAGTCGAAGGCGAGAATTGTATAGTAAAACCTTGTCTCCTTCATGAAATTCTCGGGGAATAATACGCTTATCATGCCATGTTTTCGTTCTCTCCTTGTAAAGCTTGGCGTTCTCATACGCTTGATGGCGCCATTCCTCAAGTTCGTGTAATTGGAGTAATCGCTTGGTACCTACGAGTTGAGAATCAAAATTTAGAAATTTAATAGCCCAAAAAGCGCGATGTTCGAGCTCAACGGGTAAATGACATGCTTTTCCAAAGACAAGGCGATATGGGGACATGCCAATCGGAGTTTTAAACGCGGTTCTATATGCCCACAAGGCGTCATCTAGTTTAAGGGACCAATCTTTTCTAGATGCGTTAACCATTTTTTCAAGAATGCGTTTAATCTCCCGATTCGACACCTCCACTTGACCACTCGTTTGAGGATGATATGGGGTTGAGATTTTATGCCGTACCCCGTACTTGTTCAGTAAGTGCTCGAATTGTTTGTTACAAAAATGGGTGCCCCCGTCACTAACGATTGCTCTAGAAGTTCCAAAACGAGTGAAAATACTTTTTTTAAAAAATCGAGTAACCACCCGAGCATCATTAGTTGGTAAAGCCTCAGCTTCGACCCATTTGGAGACATAGTCGACCGCAACAAGAATATACTTATTGGAACAAGAACTAGGGAAGGGTCCCATAAAATCAATACCCCATACATCAAATAGTTCACATTCAAGCATGTTATTCAATGGCATTTCGTGTCTTTTAGAGATGTTACCTGTTCGTTGACACCTATCACAAGATTGAACATACAAGAATGCATCTTTAGAAAGAGTAGGCCAAAAGAAACCTGATTGAAGCACTTTAGCCACTGTTTTAGAGGGTCCAAAGTGACCACCTACCGACATATCATGACAATGGGCGAGAATTGATGCTATTTCCTCCTCGGGGATACATCGTCGAATGAGGCCATCTGCACAAATCTTAAATAGATATGGTTCGTCCCACAAATATCGCTTCACATTAAATAAGAATTTCTTCTTTTGATGATAAGTGATATCCGGAGGAAGAACTCCCGTGACAAGATAATTTGCATAATTGGCATACCAAGGAGCATCATTATGAAGTATAGCATACAATTGCTCATCGGGAAACTCCTCACAAATAGGTTTATCAAACACGCACTCAGGCTTAGGAATCTCTGTCCTAGACAAGTGGTCGGCAACAACATTTTCTACTCCTTTCTTATCCTTAATTTCTATGTCAAATTCTTGAAGAAGTAAAATCCACCTAATGAGTCTAGGTTTGGCATCCTTTTTGGAAAGCAAGTATTTTAATGCGGAGTGATCAGTGTACACAATTACTTTATTCAAAATGAGATAAGCATGGAACTTGTCAAATGCAAATACTATGGCTAGTAATTCTTTTTCCGTGGTTGCGTAATTCATTTGTGCATCATTTAAAGTCTTACTAGCATAGTAGATGGTTCGAAATACGTTATCCTTCCTTTGGCCAAGGACCGCACCCACCGCGGTATCACTAGCATCACAAATCAATTCGAAGGGCAAACTCCAATCGGGAGGTGCCATGATGGGAGCAGATATCAATAGCTCCTTAAGAGTTATGCAGGCCTGTAAACAAAGGGAATCAAAATTGAATGGTGCATCTTTGACAAGCAAGTTAGATAACGGCTTTGCAATTTTGGAATTTTTTTTGATAAATCACCTATAGAAGCCGGCATGACCAAGAAAGCTCCTCACGGCTTTCACCGATGTAGGTGGATGATAAGTCCATATTTTACAGTATTTTATGCCCCATTGTAATAGGATTTGATCATTACTTTGATCATTTTTTATCCCTCATAATGCTTTGATTGGTATATATTTTGTTTTGTAGGATAAAAGTTGATTTACGCATGAAAGACGAGAAAAGAGATCCAAATTGAGCTTGAAATTGAAGAAAGAAACAAAAGAAGATAGTTGACAAAAGATTTTACACAATGCTCATATATAAATGAGGTTTTCGTCCTCTTAAAGGCCGAATCATACTAAAGTTTCTTCTTCAATATTGTAGATCTATTTCTTAGCTTCGCGTAGCAACTTGAATCAACCCAATCCGACATTTGTAGAGAGAGTTATGATCAAAATAGGAAAGCTGTGAATTCTGCATCAGAGGACCGCGGTCTGATAAGAGTTTGTGCCGCGGTCCAATTCTCCTGAAGCCCTAAAATTAAGTCCGCCGTTTTCTTCCTTTTTAAGACACTTTTCTCTTGGAAAACACTTACACTTGCTCAAAAACACCAATGGGGAGCCATGGGAAGTCGTAAGGTAGCTTGAAGAGCCATCATCATCATTTTCATCATCAAAGCTTGGATTCACACTTTATAATAGGGAGTAATTCAACTCTTTCTCTTGATTAGTATTTCAATTATGTCTTGTAGAGTTGTTGAATCACTTGTTGTTGTAAGTATGAGCTAAGTATTTTTGTGATTAGGTTATGTGAATACTTTGTGATGTTTTGTGTTTAATGAATCATTAATTTTCGGATTTATTACATTCTTGTTACATGTTTGATTTTATGCTTAATGCTTTCACATGAATGATCACCATGTGTTTGATATAATGCTTTGTCTTGAGACCGAGAGGAGATAGATAAAGGGAGATCGAAAAATCAATCATCATAACGTAACAATTGACTAGAGATAGAATCGATTGCGTTGTGTGGCTTTTTGTGATAAGATGACCCGATTGAATGTAGGATCTTCGTAAACAAGGAATTCCTTTGAACCTAAATGCATGTTAGTTAATTCAATCTTCACTATAGAGATATAGGAAGTTGTTAACTAGTATAGGCTTGTTATTTCAAGAGATTGAATAATAAATACATTAGGGGGTTTCGCCATAACAAGAGCGTTCTAAGAATCCGGATAATTGAGAGTTCATGAACATAGAATAGAACATAGTAGGATCATAACCCAATCACCTCTTTCCATTCGATTTATTATCTTGTTTATCACATAGTTGTCTTTGATTATTTTCATAGTATAATCAACCATCATCTTATAATTTGATTTAGCTTAGAGTTAGATAATATAGCAATTACGAGCATTGAATCCAATTGTCCCTGTGGAGACGATACACCCCGGGCTAAATAGTCCACTTTATTACTTTGCACAACCTAGTATACTTGCTAGGAATTCGCGTGTCAGTGGAGGAAGCTTTTCTATTACCTCAATCTTGGCTTGGTCCACTTCAAACCCTTTTTGGGAGATTTTGTGACCTAGCACAATCCCTTCCCGGACCATAAAATGACATTTTTCCCAATTCAAAACAAGATTTGTTTCCTCACAGCGTTTTAGAACACGGTCCAAATGATCAAGACATGTGTTAAATGAGGTTCCAAAAACAGAAAAATCATCCATAAAAATCTCAAGGAATTCTTCAACCATGTCATGAAAGATCGCCATCATACATCGTTGAAATGTGGCCGGGGCATTGCATAATCCAAACGGCGTCCGCCTATAAGCAAACGTGCCATAGGGACAAGTGAAAGTTGTTTTCTCTTGGTCCTCGGGGGCTATGACAATTTGGTTATAGCCGGAATACCCATCTAGAAAACAATAAAAATCATGTCCAGCTAACCTTTCAAGCATTTGGTCAATGAATGGGAGGGGGAAATGGTCCTTACGAGTGGCATCATTTAACTTGCGATAATCTATACACACACGCCACCCGGTAAGCATTCGAGTAGGGATTAATTCATTGTTCGCATTTTCTGTCACAGTTATTCCGCCCTTCTTGGGTACTACTTGAGTCGGGCTTACCCATGCACTATCAGAGATAGGATAGATTATACCTGCATCGAGTAGTTTTATAACCTCTTTCTTTACCACCTCTTGTATTTGTGGATTTGACCGTCTTTGTGGTTGGCGTGTAGGTTTTGCGGACTCCTCAATGAATATTTTGTGCATGCACACCGCTGGACTTATGCCTTTTATATCCGCAATTTTCCACCCGAAGGCCTTTTTGTTGGCCTTCAATACTCTCATGAGTCGCTCCTTCTGTTCTCCTGTCAAAGAAGATGAGACAATTAAAGGTAGAGTCTCATTATCATTTAAAAATACATATTTCAAATGTAATGGTAATGGTTTAAGCTCAAGGATAGGGGCCTCTTCGATAGAAGGGCGAGGAGGAGCCAAGAGTGATCTTTCTAATTTTTTAGCTCCAATGACGTGGTAAAGAGGTGGCTTCTCTACGCTAAACATGGTTTCCAATTGTTCTTCACTTGCTGAATCGACATCCATAGATTTGGAAAGACATGTCTCCAATGGGTCGTCTACCATTTGTGCCTGAAAAGTCTCATCAATCAACATATCAAATACATCGATGCATAAACATGAGTCAGGATCACATGGGTGTTTAAGCACTTTAAAAACATCAAAGGTGACCTTTTCATCTCCCACATTTAAGGTTAGCTTACCATTGGCAATATCGATTACCGCCTTACCAGTGGCTAGGAATGGTCTTCCTAGGATCAGGGGCACCTCAACATCTTCCTCCATATCAAGAACCACAAAGTCAACCGAGAAATAGAATTTGTCGACTTGAACGATTACATCTTCGATTATTCCCCGTGGTCTCTTGATTGATCTATCAGCAAGTTGGAGGCTCATTGAAGTCGGCTTTGGGTTACCAAGGCCCAACTTTTTGAAAAGAGAGTACGGGAGGAGGTTGATACTAGCTCCCGAGTCACACAAAACTTTTTCGAAGGATAATGGCCCAATCGTGCAAGGAATAGTGAGACTCCCAGGGTCTTCAAGTTTCATCGGTAATTTATTAAGCAATACGGCGGAGCATTCCTCGGTTAGGCACACCGTTTCGTTTTCCTCCCACTTTTGTTTGTTGGATAAAATATCCTTGAAAAATTTCACGTAATTTGGCATTTGTAAAATTGCGTCTATAAAAGGAATATTAATTCTAACCTCACGAAGAATTGCTAAGATTCGAAGGAAACTTGGATCCATCTCCTTTTTTTTCTTTCTATGTGCATTAGGAAATGGTAGACAGACCTCGATGGGAGGATGCGTTGGAGTTGAAGAGCCCGCTGTGGAGGGTTCAGGAGGTGGCGCCTGGGCGCGACAATCGGCGCCAAGGCGCTGGGTCTCGGGCGCCTGAGAGTGATCATCGGGACGCTCGGGCGCACAATTGCGAAGCATTCGTTCACTGTGGATTGATTCCGGTGCCTGGGCGCTCTCATCGAGGCGCTCGGGCGCGGAAATGCGAACAGCATCATTGACTACCTGTTTGCCACTTCTTAAGGTGATGGCGTGGCATTGCTCCTTCGGGTTTTTTTCTGTGTCACTTGGTAAAGTTCCCGGGGCTCTCTCACTGATCGCCTTTGCAATTTGACCCATTTGTGTCTTTAAATCCTTCATGTCCATCATTATATCCGTCATCATAGTACGGAGTTCGTTGATTGCTGAATCCGATTTCTTTATTTGTTCATCGAGACGCTCTTCGGTTGTAAGAGGTCTTATTTGCCTTTGTATATGAGGATTACCTTGCCTTTGAGCTTGGTTATTGTTGAATGGGGGCCTTGGTGCTTGATAGACGCCGGGATGGGCATTTTGTGCCGGATTGGGCCTTCTTGGAAAATTTTCGGGCACATGGAAGTTCAATTGAGGTCGATTGGCATTTCCAACATAGTTTACATTGCCAACCATTGTTTCCAAAGCAACTTCTTCGCCCAACTCTTGAACACAAGCAATCTTTTTAGTGGGTGTGATTTCTTCATCATCGGGATAGAGTTCATCTTCCCGGGCTAATTGCTCAATCTTGTCCCACACACTTTGGCAATCGAGCCCAAAGAGATCACCACCAGCGCCGGCATTGAGCCTATTTCGGATGCGCGAACGGACACCATCATGGAATCGTAATACTTGCTCGCTCAATCTTAGGTTGTGATCCGGACATTTTCGGAGCATGTTTTTATATCTAGCCCATGCCTCGGCTAAGGACTCATGATTCCCCTGCTTAAACTACTTAATGTTGCTCCTTAGCTCATTGATTTTGGAGGGTGGAAAGAATTTGCTCAAAAAGGCATCGACCAATTGTCCCCATGTTGTGACGGATTGGGGTGGTAGAGATTTGTACCACATGGTCGCCCTTTCCTTTAATGAGAAGTGGAAGACTTTTAGACGAATTGCATCGAGATCCCGTGGATGAAATTGGGTAGTCATGAGAGTATCGTCTAAAGTCTCCAAATGCTCATGAGGTGATTCATGGGGCTCTCCATAGAAGGGTTCGCTTTGCACCATGCTAAAGATGTGTGACGGAATGTGATAATTTGGTGCAAAGAAATTTGGAAAGACTACGGGGCCCGGTATAGTGTGGACCCTTGGAGGTAGACTTTCTCGGACCGATGGAAGTCTTTGAGGAGGTGCCGGTTGCATAGCTTGGAATAGATTTTGCAACCATTCTCTGTTTTCCGGGATATTTATGTCGGGAAAATTCCCATTTGGATTTAGATTGTCGGCCATTTCTCGAGCGCGTCTACTAGATCGAAGAACACGCTCTATCTCCGGCTCAAAATTGTATAGAGGCTCGTTAGAAGAGCGGGTCATGCACCACAAATTACACCTAACAATTAAACACAAAAAACAAAATTAGAATAATAAAATAAAAGAAAGGTTAGAAATAAACGAAGAACTAAGAATTAGGAAAATTTAAACGAAAAATCAAAAACTAAAATGAACAAGTCCCCGGCAACGGCGCCAAAAACTTGACACGCTAAAAGCCAACGTGCTATGATAGCAAGTGCACTAGTCGTGTGTAGTAATAAGTGGACTAAAAGTCCGGATTGTCGAACCACGGAGACTTGAATTTTAGTTTATGATTTTAACGAAAAAAAGAACAAATATAATTAAAGTAAATTATAGGTAAAATGCATACAATAAGAACAAGATTACACAATTGATTTTACACAAAGTATAAAGGGAGACTAAGGCACATGCTAGGTTCAAATTGATCAATTATACTTATAAAGATTCTAGTTGAAGGATTACGCTTATATTGGTATGGTGAGAACTCCGAGGGTAGAGAATAACCGATGTCTCGCGTATAAACTCCTATGCTTAGATCGTGATTTCCCAAATATTCCTATCCGGAAATCTAACCACTAAACATGCATTAAAGTACTAGAGTTCACTCGATTTGAATCGAACAACTTCACCCGGGAATCTTTACCTATGTCTAGGGCAATTCCTCATTAGTTACGGGTCATGATGTGAATTTCTTGCACCCTAAGTCAATTTTCTCCCGAAATATTAACCTAGGCATAAGATTCTAACATATAGTGATCAAGTATATGCAAGATAGGCAAAAACACAAATTCACATCACATAACAATATAAGAACAACCTCAACAATCATCTATTATAAGCATATATCACAATTTGGCCTTACATGGCCCTAGTCTTATGAATTTAGTTCATAATGGATAATATGAAAAACATAAATGAATTAATACACATGTTCATAGACATAATTGAAATGAAAAGCTATAAAAACTCCCTCAAAAGTGAATAATGATGGATCTTGAAGTTGAGCCTTCAATCCCCAAACTCTTTTCCTTCCTCTAGTTTTCCCCTCCAAGAGTGATGAAGAATGGTGATGAATGGTGGAGAAATCAGATTAGGGGCTGCCCCCCTCTCCTCTAAGAATCTGAAATTGATAGTGAATGATGAAGAGTATGGGTTCCCCCTCCTTTTATAGCCAAAATTCCACTAAAGTATGCATTAAGAATTCCCATTAAAGTTCCCCAATGAGAATTCCACCTAAGGTGATGCTTAAAGTTTGGCTTTTAAGATTCCAACCAGCTAAAAAATTCTGAACTTTCGGCCATTAAGAATTCCACCAAGCATAACCATGTGAAAACTTCAACAAAACACATGCATGCTGCCATTTTCTTGCTTTCCAGCGCAGTCTTAGTATTTTCCTCATAAACTTCTCCACAGATCTCCAAATTGGATGATTCAAGTCCCCATGTTCAGATAACACATAGAGCTACAACTTTTCAGAAGGACATGTTGTCCAATGCGGTCTCTAAGTATACCTAAATTACGTTTCAACATGGAGGTGGTTTCTGATTTGGCGCCCATAAAGTAAATCTACCAAGAAACACACTTATGACAACCCCTCAACACATGTGCTGAATTATGGCCAAACGTGATTCTTACCCATCATATAAGGCTAGAATTTAGGCTAAAAAAGGAGTAACATTCGGACTATCCATGCCTAGGCATGACTAGGAGGGCGCTGGGGCGTATCCTGGCACATGTACTTCTCTGTTCGGCGCAGCAATCGTATTTCCTTCACAATTATCTCTATAGACCTCCGATTTGGATGTTTCAAGTTCCCATTTGAAGTTAAGACATACATCTAAAACTTTGTAGAAGGAAACTTTGTCTAAGTCGGTCTCAAAATGTACGGAATTATCGCTCGAATGTGGTAGGAGATGTATAAACCGCCTCGGTGTTGAAAAACATGCTTGAACTTGTTTTGTACATCGTTTTTCTTCCCTTTTCTTCATGTATTCTCATTTATTACCTGTATTCACTTAACACACCTATTAAATGCAAATGTGACATGATTTAAGCAATAAGTGAATTCAAATCATAAGAATTACGGTCTTAAAAACACGTAAAAACACCTCTTATCAGCTCCTTCAAGGCTTTACCTTTGGCTTGGGACGGCAGATGCTTTTCTTTCTCATTTCCCCCCTTCTTGGCATCATCAACAGAGGATTTGAGATCAGAAATATCTCAACGCAATAGCCTCACTTCTTCAACAAGTAGAGCAACTTGTTCAGCACTACTTTGAGCGACTGAGTTAGAAGTATTATGTCGCTCCATATCTGCAGAAGCGTTCTGGGTAAGTGACGATTGAACTCTTTAGACACTCCAGAAATAAAGGGCACCATCTTATCAAGGACTTTGTTAGCACACTGAGTCGTTTGAGTCCTCAGATTAGTGACTCCCTGGCTTTCCATGAATCGAATGATTTCTTGAGATGATTCAACGAAACGAGAACATGAACCTTGAATATCAACTAGAGAGTTCATTACTGTTTGCCTAAACTCCTTAGCTTGAGGATAGTTGTCTGAATCTGATTTCGAAGAAGTAGATAAACGCTCAGGGGATGAGCGTGAGATTGTAGCCTTACCTTTAGATTTATCTCTTATTAAAGGCTCTTCTGGTTCTTCTGTAGCAATCTCGTCCTGAAATTCTTGAATTGCTTGCTCAATAGATGTAGTTGCAACATCAATTTTTACAACTTGAGCAAAAATTGGAACCTCAACTGCTGGAGTGCTAGAATCAATATCTTGCATATCAGCGTATGTGGTTTGAGCGACTTCCACAGCAGGAGCTTGTTCCACTTCCAGCTCAACGATCTCCACCTGAGGAGAGGGTTTCTCAACAGCAATGAGCCAGAGTGGGCCAATCGCTTCCATTACATGCCTTGGACTTAGGATATTGGTCTGCGGAATGTAGAATACAGCATCTTCGCGAACTTCAGTGCTAAGTGCAAATTTCACATCTTCTGACATATCAACTCCGGAAGTGTAAGAATTGAAAAAGTCCAAAATAAATGGCATCAGCACTTGTGTAGCGTCTTGGTCTACTGGACTGATTAGTGAAATCATCTTGGCCACTTGAACGTTCTTTTCACACATTAAGACAAACTGAAGATTATAGCCTCTAAATGTATTCAAGTTGAAATATTCATTAAAGGTAATGTCCAGCGAATTGTGCATTTTCTACAATCGCTCTCATGTCTTTGTAAAATTCTGCAAACTCAGCATGGTCATTGTCCAGTCTCATGTGAGATTCACTATGCCCTGGCAAAATTGGTTGCTTACTGGTGGATGCATCTTCATTAGATCGGGAAAGATACGCTGTACAAAATCTTGAGTCGGATGATATACATAGCATCCTCCCTGAGTGACCAAGGCTAGATGCTGGTGAATATAGCATTCTATCAACTGTCTGTAATAAGGCAAATCGCTAATATTCCCCACCAGATTTTGGTGTTGCTCGAGTAGAAACACAGCAAAACCACTGCGTCTGTATTCCACTCCGAATTCAAGCAAGAAGGGATATCTCACAAGCTCTTCTAGCGTGTAGAAATGTAACACAAATTCCTCAGCCCATTTTTTAGTATCCATCATCCACCGCTTGCCAAGCTTTACAACCTTTTTCTTATCTGATCTAGCGACAAGATACTTCTCAAATTGTTCCATTTCTTCATCAAAGTTGTCTACCCGTAATCTAGCCAGATACTCGCGGGCTTTGTCTTCTATCCAAGAATTGATAGGATTAGGGTGCTCAGCTACGACTGGTCCTTTGCCTTTCCACAATTTAAGAGGCTTTGGGGACAGAGCGGTCTGAGGAGAATGAACGACTTTAAGCAGAGTAGAGTATCCAATTCTGTTAAGAATTTCTTCGTCGGAGTTCTTCAACCAATATTCTTCTTAGGATTTTTTTATGACGATTTTATTCTGGCGCAAAGAAAAAAAGGATTCTACAGAATGGCCAGTAAAATGGAAACGCTTTTTGTCAAATTCTATCATGTTGATCGCTGGTTGCCGAATGTATTCTAGTCGTGATTGAAGACGCTCAAGAGAGTGAAGACCAAGATCAGCGAATCTCTCGAAGAAACCAAACTTGTCGGTGTTAGAGATAGCAGGGTTGTGGAGAGTATCCTGGAAACCAATCTCCATTTCAACCAATTTCTGGGTGTCACTTTCTCTAGCGGCATAGTAGAATTCAACATCTGCATTATATCCGCGAGGAAATAAATTGATGACACGAGGATGAAGTCTGGTTGGAGTGAGAACAATAGCAATTGTTTCGATTGGGATGGGGGCCACTTCTATTGAACGCTCAGCATGAACAGTCGCTTCATGAGCTGGTGAGATTTTAGCATCAGGAAGAACTTGAGCCACTTCTTTAGCGATATCCACAACCGTTGGCATATCTACATCCACTTCAACAGGGACCTCGGAGGGTGGAGGTGCATTAGCTTCTGGGATACTTTGAGCTAACACATGCAAGCGTTTGATAAAAGCAAGCAAAATTTCCACATAGTAGAAATAGATGATTAAAACAGACTACAACGCTTACCCTGAGGACTCTCTTCGACTGTTTCAGTCGCTTGATCTATAGGAACTTTAGTTTCCGTAGCCTCAGGCTCCAAGACTACTTCATCATCTTCAAGATTGAGGAATGAAGTAAGGGGATCAACACAAATAGGAATATTGAATCCTTTTCATAAATTCAGTTTATAATGGATTTTATATTTGCTAAAGGCTGAAAAATAATTTATCCTAGTGTTAAAAAGAAAAACATAGGAAAGGATAAAATATGTTGTCTAAGACAAGTACTTACCCTTATAATCACCAGCTCTATTGAGAGAGCACTAGTAGCGGGCTTGGCGATTGGTACAGAGGGAGAAGGAGGAGAAATACTAGACGATTCTCCAAGCGCTGGCTCGGATGGAATGCTAGTGGATCCTCCTGGTGTGGAATGCTTGCGTGCTAACGAGACTTCTTCTTCTTCTTCGTCTAGAACCATAAAAAAAAGCTGGAGGGGGAGATGAAGATTTGGGAGAAGGAGAGGGAGATTTCTTCTTTTTGATCTCCTTCTGCTTCTTGGCTTGTTTGGTTGGCTCAGCGACTTTCATAGGGATTTTCCATTTCGGTCTCTTAACCACCACTTACTCTTCCGATGATGATTATGATGAAGATGATGACTCTTACTCCTCATCATCACTCAGAACAACTCCTTCAGCAAGAAGTCGCTCACATTCCACCTTGGGAACAAATGCACCACTCCGTCGCTTGGGTTTCAGCAATTCCCTGATCATTTTCTTACCATAAAATTTAAGCTCTGGGACCTTTTTACTAGTAGTGTTGAGGAAACCGCTAGCGCTTAACAACAGACTTAAAACAATCCCATAAGGATTGCGATTCACAGATTTTGCCATCGCTGCCTTAAAACGATTAAAGACATACTTAGTCAAAATGGCAGTCATCATCTTGTATTGTATGTTGGAGATCTTATCAAAGCCTCCTTTCCTGCACTCGATCATCTTGGAGCAGATATCAGCCAGAATGACATATTCTCCTTTCATATCATTCTTCTTGAAATTTGCTTCACAAGCAGCTTCCACATCATCCTTTTTCACCAGTTCCGAGATCTTGGTGGCGTATCCAAGGGTTACTTCTTCAACTTCTCCACCATCATTATTAGGCAGTTGCAGTAGGGAAGATAAAAGTTTAGGAGTGAGAATGAAGGTTTCTTTGGCAAAAGAAAAGACGCAAGAGATGGAACTCCCATCATCTGAAATCATAACATTTTGAAAGAAGAATAGAGTTTGTTCATCGTGAAGATTGGAATGAGAAGTCAACATGTGTCTTAGACCTGATTCTTCGATGAGAGGAAGAATGGTCCTCAAAGGAAAGTTTTGGTTTTCGAAGAGATATTCCTAGTTTACCAGGACTTTGGCATTGACTGTCACTGGTTTCTCAGTTTTGGCAGATTTTTCGGTGGTAGTTTCGAAGATTTTGGTGGCGCCATTGATGAAGGATTGAAGCTTCTTGAGAGAGTTAGAAGAAATATTTTTTCCTTGAGAGAGTTTTTACAGTGGAGGGATTTTGAAAGTGATAAAGCTTTTCTGTAAAATTATGAAGGGTTTAAATAGAAGGCAAAAATAACTCATCAATAGCCTAGATAAATGCCACGTGTCAAGTAATTAACTTGGGAAAGAAAACATTAAATCTGAGCCGTTTAATCATAAAGGTAGATGTAAAAAAGTGCGATAAAATAGGTTAACTGCTGTGAAATATAAAATGTTGGAGTCCGCTGTTAATTTACAAAAACGTTTGAAATTTTGAAAGTGTTCAGCGTGAGTTGCACATGCCTAATGGTACACTGACACGTACCCAGACCCATGCTTGTACTGAACTGCCTATTTTCATAGGAATCACTAACCGTCAGTTTGATTTGATAGGAGCACGTGAGCAGTTGTCAAATCTTATCTTTTGGAATTATCCACACACTACCTTTTAGTGATGAAAACAATGCATGAGTTTCAGAAAAAAGTTACTGAGCGTTTAAGTGGGAATATTCTTAACGCAGAAGTCTTTTAATAATATTCAGTCACTTTGGGCTCTTAAAAGATATGTTCATTTAATTTTATTAGAGAGTGATTTTGTCATGTATAACAGATAAAAATAAACAAATGCTAATGATCAATGCACAGAATTTTGATATTAATTTTTGATCATAGACGCTTATTGATTTGAATAAGTACAATTTTAGAGTTCCCCCTAAAATTGATTACTCATTTCAATTTTGAAAAACGCTTTAGACATAAATTTGAAGTGGATTCCTCCTAAATTATATGCCTATGAAAGATATGATGCTTTATGATTAAGCATTTAAATCAATCATACCTAGTTCACATCTCTAAGTGAGAAAACGCTGTTCGTTTAGCGCTTTGGTGAAGATATCTGTCAGTTGTTTGTTAGTACCAATGAAATGCATGGAGATATCTTTCTTTTGAACATTGTCACGCATGAAATGGTAGCGAATGTCAATGTGCTTAATTCTAGAGTGAAGGATTGGGTTTTGGGTCATAGCTAAAGCGCTTTGGTTATCACAGTGGATTGAGGTAGGACCTAAGATTGTTCCATAATCTCTAAGTTGTTGCCTCATCCAAAGGATTTGTGCACAACAGCTTCCAACGGCTACATATTCTGCCTCAGTGATAGAAGTTGCTATGGATTGTTGTTTCTTGCTATACCACGAAATCAATCTATCACCTAGAAATTAACGTTTACCATTAGTACTCTTTCTATCTATTTTGCATCCTGCAAAATCTGCATCTGAATAACCAAATAGTTCAAAAGGAGAGTCCCTTGGATACCATAAGCCCACATTTTGTGTGCCTTTTAGGTATTTAAGGATCTTCTTGGCAGCAACTAAGTGTGACTCTTTAGGGTCAGATTGAAAACGTGCACACATGCATACTAAAAACATAATATCAGATCTACTAGCGGTAAGATAAAAAAGTGATCCAATGATACCTCTATAATTAGTGATATCAATTTCCTTCCTACTCTCATCTTTATCTAACTTAAGCGTTTGGCTCAACGGAATTTTTGAAGATGATGCATTTTCCATACCAAATTTCTTAATCATATCTCTTGTATATTTAGCTTGGTTAATAAATATGCCATTAGGGAGTTGTTTAACTTGTAATCCTAAGAAGAAACTTAATTCACCCATCATGCTCATTTCAAATTGATCTTGCATCTTTTTCAAAAAAAATTCACACAATCGCTTATTAGTAGATCCGAATATAATATCGTTAACATAAATTTGGATTAAGAGAATATCTTCATTGTGGGTAATTTTAAATAAGGTTGTCTCAACACTGTCTTTTGAAAAGCCTTTACCTATAAGGAAGATAGAGAGAGTGTCATACTATGCTCTTAGTGTTTGTTTAAGGCCATAGAGTGACTTATCTAACTTTTAGACCATACTTTTTCCATAGTTGTTGATGAATCCTGGGGGTTGCTCCACGTATACTTCTTCGTGGAGTTTACCATTCAGGAAATCACTCTTCACTTCCATTTGGTACACTGTGAACTTGTTGAATGCGGCAAACACTAGGAAAATCTGAATTGCTTCAAGACGGGCTACTAGGGCATATGTCTCATCAAAATCAATACCCTCTTCTTGGCAATAACCCTGAGCGACTAATCTGGATTTGTTTCTTATAACAATGCCATCTTCATTCATCTTATTCCTGAAAACCCATCTAGTCCCAATAACTCCTTGGTGAGTTGGCCTTGGTACTAGCGTCCAAACCTTACTTCTCTCAAATTGGTTTAGCTCTTCTTGCATCGCTTCTACCCAACTTTAATCACTGAGCGCTTCATCCACTTTCTTTGGTTCCATTTGAGATAGAAAACTTGCGAACATGGCCTCATTGATTGTTGCGGCCCTAGTTCTAACAAGTGCTCCTATATCTCCAATTACTAGCTCTGGTGGATGATCTCTAAGCCATTTATGATCTGGTTGAAACGAGTTGAGAGACTCTTGATTATCAATCGTTTGACCTTCATTTATCTCTTGCGCAATCGCTACATCATTCACAATTCCAATTTTCTATTGATGATCATTCTCTTCATGATCATCAGCGTTTCTAGCAATATCATCATTAGTAACCTCATGATTAGACACAAGGATCTCGTCATCTTCATCATCATCACTATCATCACCAAGATTGATTTGTGACACTTGTTGGGCAAGCACTTCAATTCCTACATCATCAGGATTAACCTTACTCGGTTCTTGGTTAGCATCATTAAACACAACATGAATGGATTCTTCAACCTTCGATTTGATTTTAATTAGGATGTGAAAAATCTTTCCATTCTTGGCATAACCTAGAAAGATTCCTTCATCCGCCTTAGGATCAAATGTCTTGAGACTTTGGGATCCATTGTTATGAATGAAAACATTTTGTACCAAATACATGAAAATATGAAACGTTAGGCTTACGTCCCTTCCACAACTCATAAAGTTTTCTCATGTTGCTTGTTGATCATACACCAGTTCTGAGTGCAACAAGAGGTATTGATAGCTTCGGCCCAAAACCTTTGAGGTAGCTTAGACTTTGCTAGCATCGTCCTAGCGGCTTCTTTAAGCATTCTGTTCCATCGCTCGGCAACTCCATTCTGTTGAGGTGTTCTAGGCGCAGAATACTCATGAAGTATTCCAAAATCTGTACAAAACTTCTCAACAAATTGGTTAGTAAATTTAGTTCCTCTATCGCTTCTAATTCTCGTCATCTTTAAATCTTTCGAGGTTTGTAATTGATGAATTAGCGGTGTGAGCTTGACACTAGTTTCATCTTTGGTCGCTAGAAATTCTACCCATATATAGCGAGAGAAATCATCAACTATTTCTAGAGAATACTTTTTACCACTAACATTCATGATTTGAATAGGACCAAACAAATCTAAGTGCAACAGTTCAAGAATTCTAGAAGTAGATAGGCATGATTTCTTCTTAAAAGACGATTTAACTTGTTTACCCATTTGACATGCATCACATAAGTGATTTTTCTGTAAGGAACCCTTAGGTAATCCCTCTACTAGATTTAGCGATATTAACTGGGAGATTGCTTTAAAATTAAGGTGATTCATTTTTCTATTTCATAACCAACCCAATTCATTTTGACTTTTAGCAACAAAGCATGTAGGGTTGTTATCTGTTGTTGAATCCCAATCCACTAAATATACATTGTTTATTCTTTTTTCTCTTAGTTTAGTAGACTTAATCTTAGCGTCGTTAACATAGCAATAGTCACTTGAGAATTTGACTTCAAAGCCTTTATCACAAAATTGACTAATGTTGAATAAATTTAGCTTAAGACCCTTAACATAATATACATCACTTATCATGATGTTCCACCTATGCATGTTACATATATCTTTGGTTTTACCTTTAGAGTTATCACCGAATATAACTTGAGGACTGATAAGTTCACATTTTACAGCATTTTATACCCCATTTTAATATGATTTGATCGTTACTTTGATCACTTTTTATCCCTCATAATGCTTTGATTGGTATAGATTTTGTTTTTTAGAATACAAGTTGATTTACGCATGAAAGACGAGAAAGGAGATCTAAATTGAGCTTGAAATTGAAGAAAGAAACAAAATGAGATAGTTGACGAAAGATTTTACAAAATGCTCATATAGAAATGCGATTTTCGTCCCTTTTCCAGCCGAATCAGACTAAGGCTTCTTCTTCACTATTGTAGACCGTTGTCTTAGCTTCGCGTAGCAACTTGAATCACCTCAATCCAACATCGGTAGACAAAGTTATACATATTTTACCAAAACTGTATGGAGCAGCAGGGGAACGCCGCGGCGTTCGGAGGCAGAATGTTGATCACCGCGGCGTTCAACCATCAACGCCGCGGCGTTCAAAGCAGCGGACTTGGCCTATAAATAGACCATCAGGTCATTTGGACGAAAAAATATGCCCTAAACACACCCTAGACTCCTTACATATCAGCCACCACCCAAGGAAGCTTGAAGAGGAATATCATCCTCATCCTCATCATCCTAATCATCATCAATTTCATCATCAAAGCTTGGATTCAAACTTTGTAATAGGGAGTAATTCAACTCTTTCTCTTTGATTGGTTATCAACTATGTCTTATAGAATTGTTGAATCGTTTGTTATTGTAAGTATCAACTAAGCATCTTTGTGGTTGGGTTATGTGAATACTTTGTGATGTTTTGTGTTTAATGAATGATTAATTTCCGGATTTATTACATTCTTGTTACATGTTTGATTTTATGCTTAATGCTTGCATATGCTTGATCACCATGTGTTTGATAAAATTGCTTTGTCTTGAGACCGAGAGGAGATAGATAAAGGGAGATCGAAAATCAAACATCATAACGTAACAATTGACTAGAGATAGAATCGATTGCGTTGTGTGGCTTTTTGTGATAAGATGACCCGATTGAATGTAGGATCTTCGTAAACAAGGAATTCCTTCGAACCTAAATGCATGTTAGTTAATTCAATCTTCACTATAGAGATATAGGAAGTTGTTAACTAGTATAGGCTTGTTATTTCAAGAGATTGAATAATAAATACATTAGGGGGTTTCGCCATAACAAGAGCGTTCTAAAAATCCGGATAATTGAGAGTTCATGAACATAGAATAGAACATAGTAGGATCATAACCCAATCACCTTTTCCCATTTGATTTGTTATCTTTAGTTATTTTCATAGTATAAACACCTATCATCTTATAAATTGATTTAGCTTAGAAATAGGTAATATAGCAATTACGAGCATTGAATCCAATTGTCCCTGTGGAGACGATACACCCCGGGCTAAATAGTCCACTTTTTTACTTTGCACGACCTAGTATACTTGCTAGGATTTCGCGTGTCAAGTTTTTGGCGCCGTTGCCGGGGACAATTGCGTTATTTAATATTGTAATTCACTTATCTATTCTAAGACTAAGTTGCTGTTTTTGTGTTGTAAGTTGCTATTTTTGTGTTTCAAGATACTGTTTTTGTTTTTTTAGTTGTTGGTTTTGTGTTTTAAATTGTTGTTTTTGTTTTTTATTAAATTGCTGTTTTTGTTTTTTTTAGTTGTTGTTTTGTTATGTTTTTTTTTATTATTTATTTTTATTCTTGAATAGATGAGCATCAATGACTTTTATTGGTCAAAACAAGGATGGGATGAAGGTGCCGAATACGGGAGTCGAGTGCAAGATTTATGTTCGTGGTGTGGAGACGCTCATCATAGTGATTATTGTCAACACGGATGGAGAAGTCAGCAAGACTTTCCATTGAGTTATTATGTTATGAGAGATTCACAAGCATACCTGCAACAAGATAGGTCCCCCTTTCTAATGCAGGGAGAATTTGAATTGGCTAACTTTCAGAACCATGGGGATTATCAGCAACAATGTGATAGGGACCCAAGTTTTGAGGAGTTGATGATTCAATGGATGAAGTCGAACGATGAGCGGATGAAGTCGAACGATGAGCAGTCTCAAAATCTGGAAGCATCTATAATGGAATTGCAAACACAACTCAACCAACTTTTCAACTTATTGGCAGAGAGATCATCAGACACTTCTCAAAGTGGCACAGAGGAGAATGATGAGGTATCTGATACAGAAGTTGAACAAGTTGTTGATTCGACACCACATTGTCTACAACCCATTGCTACACCAGCACTATCTTCAGAATCTATGTGTGGTGAAGTAGATACAACATCACTGGAGCACCTTCAATTCAGCATAGGGATCCCAAAATCCACTCCATCAAATGACCAAGAAAAAACATTAGAAATATTCAAGAATCCAACGCCACCTACCATCATATCTCTTGATTTCTTAAGAATGTGCATCAATAACCAGAGAGCTAGAGTGGTGGAGGTTGAAGAGAAAGTTTACAACTTTAGTGGCCCGTTCGAGGCATACACTAAGAACCCAAGTGATACTACGGTTGAGAATGAGGAGATCCGAAGATATACAAGTCACTGGGATATATCACCACTAAAGTTGTCAGAATCAAGGCTCAGGGAGTTAGGCCTGGCCACATACGTATTAAAACCATCAATGGAAAACTCCCCATCTTTAAAATTCACTTTTAGTTATTTACAATTTTATTACATTTTTGTAAAAGTGAATCTGAGCTCATATCTTAGTTTTACAGGATTTGTGAATGTGATGGGAAATGAGAAGCCTTTATGCAATTGGAAAAAGCACAAAAAAGCTCATCTATACAAAGTTGGCATTGCTTCTTATGATCCACCATGAGCAGTGCAAGGGAGTCGAGCTACAGACTTTAAACAAGCGCTTCGTGGGAGGCAACCCACGTTTTACATGTTTTCTTTCATTTCCGTTTTTTTTTTTGTTTTGTTTCTTTTGTTTTAAGTGTTCTAAGTTGTTTTGATGATGCTTTTTGTCTCTTCTTGTTTTTCTAACTTCACAGATGGCTAGGCTTTATTGTCAGACTCTTCGCCTTGTTGCTCTTTCGCTTTTTGGACATCACTTAGCTTCAAACATCAGGGACGTCTTTCCTTCCTTTACTTTACATTTGTATGTTCGCTCATTGGGGACAATGTGCTAGATTAGTTGGGGGGTGGGGTAGACGTCCTAATTTTATTGTGATGTGGTGATATGGTGTAACTTGTACTCATTTGTTAAGTTTCATACTTGATTTGGGATGAAAGAAAACTGTGATAGTCAATGATTTCAAATTCATGTTTTGTTATACCTTTGCTTGGAGCATGATTCGTTTGATTGTCTCTACTTCATCTAAGATGAAATCCTTTGTTGTACTTTATATGTGAAAGCCTTTTTAGCGATGCTTATGTGAATTGTTGAGGATTTAAAGCATTAAAATTTCAATTTTGTCAACTTTGAAGTGTGTGTTGAGTGTGCGAAGTCATGAAATGATTTAGGCCATCTTTCATTTTCTTTAACCTTACAATTGGCCTTCACTATATTACATAATCTCTAGACCTTATTTTGAGCTGTATTGATAAGAATGGAGTGTGCTAAGCACACTAAAAACCACCATTCGTCTTTCTTTCGGAAGCCACACCAACCACCCTTTAGCCTAAAAGTAAAACAAAGTCTATTTCCTAATTGAGAGAGCAAAGAACTTCATATCATTTGATATTTATTTGGGTATACACTTTGTTTTGGGTATCGAAGCTCATTGATTAGTGGTTTAGAAGGTGGTGGTGTTCTTGCTTATGATAAAAAAATTGGAGGTTTGGATTTTATGTGAAAAGAGGGGATGAAATGAAGAACTGAAAGTTGGTTAAATAGTCGAGAGATATATAAAAAAAAATTAAAAAAAAATTGTGCTCTCGACTAGGCTATGAACTAGACTTCAATGTGAATTGATTGGATTTGGAATCATTACGCCCCCGGTATCAAAAGAAACAAGTTTGGGAGTTGTGAGCTTGAAAAGAAAAGAAAAAAAAGAAATTTAAAAGTGATAAGTGACAAGATGTAGAGATTTGTTCGGTTGATAAGTGAGTGTTTAGCTCAATGATATTGAGTTGTATGCTTTCTTAAGTTTAGTCACTTTATCCATATATTCCCGTCCAAGCCATTACCTAGCCTTACGTTACAAGCCAAAAAGACCTTTTGATCTTGACTTTCACATTTCATGCACACCGATAGGTTAACAAGTTTTGAAGTGTTTAATGTTTTTATTATCTAATGAGTTTGCATAATCTTATTTAAAGTGTGCTCTTGGCATAAAAATGGATATGGAGTTCATGATTTTGAGATGGAATCGAAGATGTTTTGGAGGCTTTCAAATTGTTGAGTGTTCTAGGTAAAGTGTAACTTGTCATAATCATTTTCGAGGGTTTAATTCGTGTACGTACTTGATTATTGAGACATAAAGCCTTCAAGATCCCAAACTAAGTTGTAAAATCTGAACTTATGAATACTTGTTGGCCATTTATTGATCGAGACGATCATAGCCTAGTTGGGGGGTAGTTGATAAGTTCACATTTTACAGCATTTTATACTCCATTTTAATATGATTTGATCGTTACTTTGATCACTTTTTATCCCTCATAATGCTTTGATTGGTATATATTTTGTTTTTTAGAATACAAGTTGATTTACGCATGAAAGACGAGAAAGGAGATCCAAATTGAGCTTGAAGTTGAAGAAAGAAACAAAATGAGATAGTTGACGAAAGATTTTACATAATGCTCATATAGAAATGCGATTTTTGTCCCTTTTCCAGCTGAATCAGACTAAGCCTTCTTCTTCACTATTGTAGACCGTTGTCTTAGCTTCGCGTAGCAATTTGAATCACCTCAATCTAACATCGGTAGAGAAAGTTATGCATATTTTACCAAAACTGTATGGAGCAGCAGGGGAATGCCGCGGCTTTCATCACCAACGCCACAGCGTTCGGAGGCAGAATGTTGATCACCGCGGCGTTTAACCATCAACGCCACGGCGTTCAAAGCAGTGGACTTGGCCTATAAATAGACCATCAGGTCATTTGGACGAAAAAATATGCCCTAAACACACCCTAAACTCCTTACATATCAGCCACCACCCAAGGAACCTTGAAGAGGATCATCATCCTCATCCTCATCATCCTAATCATCATCAATTTCATCATCAAAGCTTGGATTCAAACTTTGTAATAGGGAGTAATTCAACTCTTTCTCTTTGATTGGTTATCAACTATGTCTTATAGAATTGTTGAATCATTTGTTATTGTAAGTATCAGCTAAGCATCTTTGTGGTTGGGTTATGTGAATACTTTGTGATGTTTTGTGTTTAATGAATGATTAATTTCCGGATTTATTACATTCTTGTTACATGTTTGATTTTATGCTTAATGCTTGCATATGCTTGATCACCATGTGTTTGATAAAATGCTTTGTCTTGAGATCGAGAGGAGATAGATAAAGGGAGATCAAAAATCAAACATCATAACGTAACAATTGACTAGAGATAGAATCGATTGCGTTGTGTGGCTTTTTGTGATAAGATGACCCGATTGAATGTAGGATCTTCGTAAACAAGGAATTCCTTCGAACCTAAATGCATGTTAGTTAATTCAATCTTCACTATAGAGATATAGGAAGTTGTTAACTAGTATAGGCTTGTTATTTCAAGAGATTGAATAATAAATACATTAGGGGGTTTCGCCATAACAAGAGCGTTCTAAAAATCCGGATAATTGAGAGTTCATGAACATAGAATAGAACATAGTAGGATCATAACCCAATCACCTTTTCCCATTTGATTTGTTATCTTTAGTTATTTTCATAGTATAAACACCTATCATCTTATAAATTGATTTAGCTTAGAAATAGGTAATATAGCAATTACGAGCATTGAATCCAATTGTCCCTGTGGAGACGATACACCCCGGGCTAAATAGTCCACTTTTTTACTTTGCACGACCTAGTATACTTGCTAGGATTTCGCGTGTCAAGGACCGTTGGTTGTACGATAGTTGACCAAGAGATTTTTTGATCCAATCATGTGCCTTGACGACCCACTATCAATGTACCAAATTGAGGTATCGGTGTTGACTCCAAGTACTTGCATTTAAGGACAGTTCTAATTCTTTTTAGGTACCCATGTTGTCTTGGGTCCTTCAATGGTAGTGACTTTAGTTTGAATTAAAACTTTCGGAACCCATATTTGCCGTGTCTTCATTACAGGAAGATTGGCCTTCTTGGGTTTCGGTTTGTGTTGTGTGTGCTTTTTAGGTGTATAGTAATACCCTCGATTATAATAGTAATCATAGTCATAATCATAATCATAATCATCATCGTATATCTAGATCTTTGAGAATATTGATGCTTGTATTTCCTCGGCACTGGCTTAGGAGTCTCTTTTTCTGATTAATGCTTAGCGTTTGATTCACTTGTAGATGGTTTATCCTTAGACTTTTGAGCGTTTGGATGAACCTTCTTCTGTGAATCATTCACTTTTGTCTTCTCCTTATTGCATGAGTTGGTATTAACTTTCTCACTTGGCCTCTTACCATTGTCCTCGGGTTCATTCAATGTTTGACTGTTTGAACTCTTCTCAACAAAGTATACACCTTTTTCTTTGTTGATTGCCATAACACTAGATGTTTTTGATTTTTGATCAAATTCATCACAACCTAAATCGGTCTTTTCACCAAAAAGTTCAGTTACCTCAGTCACGTTATCTAGCTTTCTTGATGCTTTTGATAATGATGAGACACGCTGTTCTGATTTGGCAAGTCTAGCGATCAATTCAGCTTCTCTCTTGACTATTATACCAATATCACTTTTTAATTGGATGGTTTCACTCTCAAGCGATTGATTCTTTTCAATGCATTGTTGCTGAACTTGCAACTCTGTACATTTTGAGCGTCATTTTATCACTTGTGAGCGACGAAATGATATCGACGTGATTTTGATATATCTTGGCGGCATCTTGACAGTCTTTATAATACTCAGTTACTTTGTCAAGTAATTCATCATAAGAAAGAGGATGAGATAATTCAGTGTTTACCTTAGATAGCGAGTCATGAGACACTTCTTCATCTCTAGCCATGAGACAAATTAACGCTGAGTCGCTTGTCGGCTCATCATCACTGCTTTCATTTGATGATTCCAAATCCTCTTTAGGTGCGGAGAATGGTTCAGATTTCACTAGCAAACCTTGTTGGCGAAGGTTGCTCCTGAATTGGTTTCTATCTACATAATCTTGCCTTGTGGGCATAGATACATTCGGATAAGGGCAATTTACCTACTAGTGCCCTATTTTCCTGCAGTTATAACAAAAATTAGTTTTTATTTTCTGTTCAGTGGTTAATCGCTTGGAAACTACTGGCGCTGAAACATTTTGTATTGGAGACGGAGGCGCTTGGTATTGAACTGGCGCTGGAGGATGAGGAGTAGAATACACTGGCGCTTGATACTTCGGCGCTAGTGCAGGGGGTGGGGTTTGAAATGAAGTTTGTCCAGAAGAGTTTCTCTTTTCATATCTTAGAAATTTCTTAAATTTTTTTACCAACAAAGCCATTACCTTTTCCACATTGGATTCTGTTGCTTTCACCTCACTAACTGACCTTCCCTTATTTTTAGTAGTAGCTATCAGAGCTCCTGATTCAGTCACTAATGTAGAAGTCTTTGTGTTGTTGACTTCTCCTAGTTCAAACTCAAATGCCTTTAACTCTGAAAACACATGTTTCGGAGTTAGAGTTTCCAACGTTTGTGATTTTCTCATGGCAACCGTCTTAATCAAATACTTGCTTGGAAGACTTCTGAATATCTTGTTGACCATTTCCTTGTTGGTCAACTCCTTCTTTAGTGATGCTAACTCTGTAATGAGCAAAGTGAACCTTACATCCAATTATTCTAGCGTCTCGTTGGGCTGCATCTTGAAATGCTCAAATTATGGAGACCTTGTTCTCCTTCATCTGTGCTGAACCTTCACACATGATAGCCAACTTATCCCATATCTCTTTTGAAGTCTTACATTGCTTGATCTTGTTGAACAATGCATCATTATCTCCTCAAGCTGAGTAGAGAGCGCTTCGTCCAACATTATCTAGATTTGCTCTTTTCTGATCTTCTGGCATCCATTCTAACTTAGGTTTCTCGACATAACCATCTGGAGTAGCCTCAGTCGCTCCAGGGGCTCGAGTTACAACTTTCATAATCTGAATGGGGCCATCTGTAATTACATCACATGTCTCATTATCACAAGAACATAAATATGCAAATGCTCTAAGTTTTCGTGAATCATAGTTTCATTCAACCAGCTTAGGCATCTTGTTTAAAGCCATGATATGAGATTAAAAGAAATAAAGCTACTAAGTTTAGAAAAATGGATCTAAACAAGCAGTTACGCTCGAAAACGCTTAGGTTTCTACTTCAACCGCTTTGATACCACTTGATGGTCCCCAAATAGCATACGAAAGAGTCTAGAAGGGGGGGGGGGGTGTTGAATAGACCCTGAAGTCTTTTTCGGGTTCAAAAATTTTGTATCACTTTTTAAAGATTTGACGCTTAGAGAGTTGAGCGCTAGGTCAGGCGCTACAGTAATGATAACTTAGACTTAGTGATTTTAGCAATTTACCAAAGTAGGGTAAAGCTTAGATAGCTTAATCAGGGTTAGCGCAGCGGAAATGATTTTAAAGCTTTAGCGTTCATTTTGGTCAAAAAGTCGCTTAACCGTTTTACTTTTCCTTTTCAGAATAAACGATAGAATATAAAGTAAGACAATAAAACAGTAAATAACACAAGAATTTGTAAGGTTCACTAGGTAGTGTAATCCCAGCTACATCCTTCTTTTCCTTGAACACTTGGAGAAATTGCACTAAATTGATTATCAAAGGATTACACAGAGGCTTTTACAAAATAGAGAAGGGGATAATGATCTTGGGCTCCTTGATCACACAGACTTCAGCACCAATGAAGATCTTCACCAACAAGCTTCTTTTACTCAGAAATACTGCTTGTAGAGTCAACAACTTCTTCACACAGACGGAGGAGGTTGAGGATTTTGATCATGGGTTTGTATGATTTTAGGAAGTTCAAACAAATCAATAATAGTGTATGGTTCTTCTTTGAAGATGTTTGAGATATCAATGACTGTCTGAATGTATGTAAAAAACTTGGAAAGATTTTTGGCTATGGAGTTTCTAAGCTTTTCGTGAGAAAGTATTTTAGCAAACTTTTGACCCTCTTGTGTATGTACGTATATTTTTGGGGTTTGCTGAAGGGTACTATTTATAGAGTTTCTTGGAATTTATCCATTGGACACATGTGAGCGCGTGAACCTCATGCAACGCATTAAATAGTCCCATTCTGACATTCCTGAAATTCTGCTGGTTCCGATTGGACATGAGCAGGTTTGATCTCTGAAATTCTGACAGTCTTGTCAAAAGGTGGCTTGTCCACAAGTCATAATAGCTTATCACATTTAATGCACTTATCAGGCATTTAAAGCATTTGAATTTATTTCCCATTGGAAATAAGTGTCCGTTGATGATTGCATTTAAGTCCTTCATGACTTGAGAATTTATTTCAGGTGAATCTGATCCTTGATCGCTTGACTGCTTTGAGCGCTTGATTCATAAATCCTGAAACAGTTCTTTAGCGTTTGACAGACGCTGAGAACAAATTTTCACCTTCACTTGACTTCAGACGATGATCTTCAACTTCATCTCTAATAGACTCACCTAAAATTCTACTAGCGACTTGGTATCTAATACTTAGTCTAAAATCTATAAAGATAAAAATTACAAGCCTAACAAAATTACAAACTTTTATACGCTTATACAATTGTTCTATGAAAATATAAAGTTATATTATTTTTGGGGTCTAACATAAAATCCTATCTGGTCATCATCAAAACATCTAATATGAAATTTCCTAACACAATTGTTCTATGAAAACATAAGCTTACATTCTTTTTAGGGTCTTATCATAGCTTTTAACAATAGAAACCTCTTCCGGGAATATTTTATTTGCTAGATCTAGAAGGACTCGATCGATGGCTATCATTGTTTTATGATAGACTTCATTATAGTCCTCACATCTTTGTTTAGCGCTTAGATTTAATTCCAGTAGTCTTGCAACCTATTCCCTTGGAGGGGTCCCGAGCATCCTGATTAGATCGTGATAAATATCTTACCTTCGGTCACTGGATGGTTTCCAATGTAGAGGTCTTCTCAAAGGTTCAGCATATGGATGAAAACCCATACCTTCTTAAAATTCAACATTAATGTTCGGAAGCCTGTGCTTGCCTTTATAGTATCTTGGCTTTCGCTTCTTAGTGAGCATATTCTTAATGCATACTATTTCTTCAAACATGGAGCGCCAATGTTTATTATCAGTCTTTGATATTGGCTCCACTAAGGCTTTTCCTTTGGCTTTAGACAATTGATGCTTTTCTTTCTCATCTTAACCCTTCTTGGCATCATCAAGGGAGGTCCTGAGGTCAGTGATATGTCTTCGCAATAGCCTAACTTCTTCAACAAGTAGAGCGATTTGTTCCACAATACTCTAAGCAACCGAATTGGAAGAATTGTGTCCCTTAGTATCAGCTGAAGAGTTCTGGGCTAAGTGGCTATTGAACTCTTCGAAAAGGGTAGTGATCAGCAGTGGTATGTTGTTCATTATTGCTATAGTGCTCTTTGTGGTAGCGTTTGCAATATCACGACTTCTAGTGTCGGAGACTAACTTGACATTTCTATCATCATTTTCGAGTATCTTGGAGCAAGAACCCTCGATCGTATTGAGCGAGTTCCTAACGACTCGCCTAAAGTCTCGTGTCTCTTGATCAGTTTCTGAGTTAGAGTCCGATGAAGACGAACGCTTAGGGGACTGAATGAGTCCGTATGAGCTAGGAACTGCAGCCTTTCCCTTTGATTTATCTCTAATAAATAGTTCTTGAGGCTCTTCAGCAATCTTTGCATGTACTTCTTCTATCGCTTGCTCAATAGATTAAGTTACATTATCAATCTCTTCAACTTGAGCAACAATTGAAACCTCGACTACTGGAGCGCTAGGGGTAACATCTATTTGAAAATCGGCATCTTGAAAAGGAGCGACTTCCACAATAGGAGTTTGTTTCAATTCCATTTCAACAATCTCCACTGGAAGAGATGGTTTCTCACTAGCAATGACCCAGAGTGGGCTAATCGCTTCCATCACATGACTTGGACTAATCACGTTGGTCTGCGGGATAAAAAATATAGCGTCATCGCCCTCTTCAGTACTTAGTGCAAAATGCACATCTGCTGGCAGTTCGATAAATAAATGGCATGAGCGCTTGAGCAGCTTCTTGATCCACTGGCTTGATTGGTGATAGGATTTTGGCCACTTGAATATTTTGTTCACAGATGAGGACAGGCAAAAGATTATAGCCTCAGAAATTATTTAAGCCATAATGTTCATTGAAAGTGACATCTAGCAAGTGAGCATTCTCAACAATCAATCTTCTATCTCTGTGAAAAACAACATTCTCATCAGTAAGTCGCATGTGCGCTTGACTGGGCTCTTGGATAGCATCAAGCTTGCTTAAAGATGCATCCTCATTCAGATCTAGAAAATACAATGGACAAAATTCTAATTTCTGTGGAAAACGTAGCGTCCTCCCTGATTGAATAAAGCGAGCTGCTGGCGAATATCGCTTTCTTTAGGTTGTCCATATAAAGGCAAATCGCTAATATTCCCAACAAGATTCTTTCGCTGCTTAAGTAGAAATACAGCAAATCCTCGGCGTCTGTATTCTACTCCAAATTCAAACAAAAATGGATATCTCATGAGCTCTTCAAGAGTGTGGAAGTGCAACACAAATTCTTCAGCCCATTCAGAAGTATCCATCATCCACCGCCTGCAAGTATTTGAAACTTCTTCTTATTAGTTCTAGCAACGAGATACTTCTCAAAGCATTCAAATTCGCTTTCATAATCATCTGCCCAAAGTCTGCCAAGGAATTCACGGGCTTCATCTTCTAGCCATGAATTAACTGGATTGGGATGCTCAGCAACAATTGGTCCTTTTCCTTTCCAAAGTTTGAGGGGCCTAGGAGAGAGAGTGTTCTGAGGAGAGTGAACAACCTTTAGCAGAGCAGAGTACCCAATTTTGTTGAGATCCTCTTCGTCTGGATTCTTCATCCAATCACTCATGTGGGGATTTTTTATGACAACATTGTTCGGGCGAAGCGGATAAAAAGATTCTGCAGAGCGTCCTATGAAATTGAAACATTCTAGGTCAAAGTCTGTCATGTTTATCGATGGTCGCCGAATGTATTCTAACTGCAATTGCAGACGCTCAAGCGAGTACAGACCAAGGTCGGCAAGCCTCTCAAAAAAATCAAATTTCTTCGAGTTAGAGAGATCAGATTTGTGGAGACTGTCTTGAAACGTAATCTCTATTTCAACCAATTGCCTGGTGTCACTTTCTCTAGCGGCAAAGTAATATTCAACATTTGCATCATAGCCGCGGGGAAAGAAGTTAATGACACGAGGAGGAGGTCCGGTTGGAGTAGGAACAATGACAATCGCTTCAGTTGGGATAGCAAGGGCCACTTCTATCGACCACTCAGCATTAACAGTCGCTTCATGAGCTAGTGATATTTCAGCGTCAGGAAGGACTTGAGAAATTTCTAGCAATATCCACAACTGTTGTCATATCCACATCCAATTCCACATTGGCCTCAGGATGCGGAGGTGCATTTACATCTGGTTCATTTTTAGCTGATACAGGTAAGCGTTTGAGAAGTAAAAGATTTCTACTAAGTAGAAATACATGATGAAAATACTAAGACACTTACCCTGAGGAATTTGTTTGACTATTTCAGTCGCGTGATCTTTGGAAGTTGAAGGTTCCATATCCTCAGGCTCTAAAACTTCTTCATCAAGATCTAAATCGAGGAAAGAAGTGAGAGGATCAACACGTACGGGTATCTTCAATTTGTCAAAAGTATTAAAGACATCTTGAATAATCGCTTCACTGTCGGCTGAGAGAGTTTTATCCTTAGCGTTAGAAAAGGTAAACCTAACTAGTAAAGGATAAAATACATTGTTTATCATAAGTACTTACCCTGAAAACGAGCAAGCTTATAAAAAAGAGTAGCAGCTTCAGGCTCTGGAATAGATTCAGGAATGGCTTCAGAAGGAGGACGGAGAGGAACACTCGCCGGTTCTTCAAATGCTGGCTCGGCTGGAGCGCTTGTTGATCCTGTTGGAGTGGACCACGGAGTACACTTGCGGGCTAGCGGTACTTCTTCCTCTTCCGCTTCTTCTTCTTCTAGAGAGATAACAAAAATGGGAGGGGAAGAAAGGGATTTAGGAGGAGGAGAGGGAGACTTCTGCTTCTTCTCGATCTCCTTCTGCTTCTGTTTCTTGGCTGGCTTGGATGGCTCAGCGACTTTCAAGACGATCTTTTTTTTTGGTCGCTTAACCACCACTTCCTCTTTTGATGATGATGATGATGAAGATGATGTTGCTTGCTCCTCATCATCAGTATGAACATTTCCTTCAGCAAGGATTCCCTCCCGTTTCTCCTTGGGAACCGCTGCACCTCCTCGATGCTTAGGGTTTAGCAATTCGCTGATCATTTTCTTTTCGTAAAACTTAAGCGCTGGAACCTTTTTACCTGTGGTATTAACGTAACCGCTAGTACTTAAAAGAAGACTTAACACAATCCCAAATGGTTTGGGATTAATCGATTGTTCGATTGCTGCTTTGAAGCGATTAAAAATGTATCTGGCCTAATTGACCTTCAGCTTCATTAAAATAGCGATCATCATCTTGTACTGTATATTGGAAACCTTATCAGAACTTCCTTTTCCGCATTCGATCATCTTTGCGTAGATATCGGCCAAAATGACATATTTGCCCTTCAGGTCATTCTTCTTGAAGTTTGATGCATACTGACACGCTAAAAGCTAACGTGCTATAATAGCAAGTGCACTAGTCGTGTGTAGTAATAAAAGTGGACGAGAAGTCCGGATTGTCGAACCACAAGGACTTGAATTCTAGTTTAAGATTTTATAACAACAAATATCAAAACAATAAAGGTAAAATGAGTGTGAAATGCGTAAGATAAGAACAAGGTTGAACAAATGATTTAAAACAAAATAGAAAGGGAGACTAAGGCACATGCTAGGTTCAAATTGATCAATTATACTTATAAAGATTCTCGTTGAAGGATTACGCTTATATTGTTATGGTGAGAGCTCCGAGGATAGAGAATAACCGATGTCTCGCGTATAAACTCCTATACTTAGATCGTGATTTCCCAAATATTCCTATCCGGAAATCTAACCACTAAACATGCATTAACGTACTAGAGTTCACTCGATTTGAATCGAACAACTTCACCCGGGAATCTTTACCTATGTCTAGGGCAATTCCTCATTAGTTACGGGTCATGATGTGAATTTCTTGCACCCTAAGTCAATTTTCTCACGAAATATTAACCTAGGCATAAGATTCTAACATATAGTGATCAAGTATATGCAAGATAGGCAAAAACACAAATTCACATCACATAACAATATAAGAACAACCTTAACAATCATCTATTATAAGCATATATCACAATTTGGCCTTACATGGCCCTAGTCTTATGAATTTAGTTCATAATGGATAATATGAAAAACATAAATGAATTAATACACATGTTCATAGACATAATTGAAATGAAAAGCTATAAAAACTCCCTTAAAAGTGAATAATGATGAATCTTGAAGTTGAGCCTTCAATCCCCAAGCTCTTTTCCTTCCTTTAGTTTTCCCCTCCAAGAGTGATGAAGAATGGTGATGAATGGTGGAGAAATCAGATTAGGAGCTGCCCCCCTCTCCTCTAAGAATCTGAAATTGATAGTGAATGATGAAGAGTATGGGTTCCCCCTCCTTTTATAGCCAAAATTCCACTAAAGTATGCATTAAGAATTCCCATTAAAGTTCCCCAATGAGAATTCCACCGAAGGTGATGCTTAAAGTTTGGCTTTTAAGATTCCAACCAGCTAAAAAATGCGGAAATTTCGGCCATTAAGAATTCCACCAAGCATAACCATGTGAAAACTTCAACAAAACACATGCATGTTGCCATTTTCTTGCTTTCCAGCGCAGTCTTAGTATTTTCCTCATAAACTTCTCCACAGATCTCCAAATTGGATGATTCAAGTCCCCATGTGAAGCTAACACATAGATCTACAACTTTGCACAAGGACATTGTGTCCAATTCGGTCTCTAAGTATACCTAAATTACGTTTCAACATGGAGATTGTTTCTGATTTGGCGCCCATAAAGTAAATCTACCAAGAAACACACTTATGACAACCCCTCAACACATGTGCTGAATTTTGGCCAAAAGTGATTCTTACCCATCATATAAGGCTGGAATTTAGGCTGAAAAAGGAGTAACATTCGGACTATCCATGCCTAGGCATGACTAGGAGGGCACTGGGGCGTATCCTGACACATGTACTTCTCTGTTCGGCGCAGCAATTGTATTTCCTTCACAATTATCTCTATAGACCTCCGATTTGGATGTTTCAAGTTCCCATTTGAAGCTAAGACATACATCTAAAAATTTGTAGAAGGAAACTTTGTCTAAGTCGGTCTCGAAATGTACGGAATTATTGCTCGAATGTGGTAGGAGATGTATAAACCGCCTCGGTGTTGAAAAACATGCTTGAACTTGTTTTGTACATCGTTTTTCTTCCCTTTTCTTCATGTATTCTCATTTATTACCTGTATTCACTTAACACACCTATTAAATGCAAATGTGACATGATTTAAGCAATAAGTGAATCCAAATCATAAGAATTACGGTCTTAAAAACACGTAAAAACACCTCTTATCACATACGCTGCGTCAATGTTCTCCTTGTTATTCAGTTCCCAGACCTTGGTTTTATCTCCAAGGGTCACATCTTCAACTTCTCCACCATGAGTAGGCAGTTGCAGTAAAGTGGACAGTAGTTGAGGAGTAAGAATAAAAGTTGCTATGGCAAAGGGAAACACACAGGAAATAGAGATCCTGTCGTCAGAAATGACAGCATTTTCAAAGAAGAAAAGAACTTCTTCTTCGTGAATCGAGGAATGGGAGGTCAACACGGCTTTTAGACCAGATTCTTCAACGAGAGGAATATGGTTCTCAAAGGAAAGTTTTGGTTGTTGAAAAGGTAATCCCAGTTTACCAGAAATCCGGAATTGACTGTAACTTTCTTCTCAGTTTTGGACTTAGAAGATTTTCCGGCAATAATTTTCGAGGATCTTGGTGGCGCCATTGGTGAAAGATTAAAGCTTTTTGAGAGAGTTAGAATAAAGCCTTTTGGCCTTGAGAGAAATTTTACAGTAAGGGAATTTGAAAGTGATAAAGTTTTTCTATAAAAATTAAAAACATTAAATCTGAGCCATTTAATCATAAAAATGGATGTAAAAAAGCGCGATAAATTTGGTTAACTGCTATGAAATATAAAATTTGGAGTGCGCAGTTATTTTTCAAAAACGTTTGAGATTTTGAAAATGTTCAGCTTGAGTTGCACGCGCCTAATGGTACATTGACACGTACCCAGACACATGCATTTACTAAACCGCCTATTTTTGGATAGGGATCATTAACCGTCAGTTTGATTTGATAGGAACGAGTGGGCAATTGTCAAATCTTATCTTTTTGAAATTATCCACACGCTACCTTTTAGCGATGAAAACAATGCATGATTTTTAGAGAAAGTTACTTAGCGTTCAAGTGGGAATATTCTTAACCCTGAAGTCTTTTAATAAAATTCAATCACTTTTGATCCTTAAAAGATATTTTTATATAATTTTATTAGAGATTGATTTTGTCATGTATAAAAGATAAACGCTAATGATCAATGCACAGAATTTTGAAAATCATTTTTGATCATAGACGCTTATTGGTTGGAATAAGTACAATTTTAAAGTTCCCCCTAAAATTGATAACTCATTTCAATTTGAAAAATGCTTTAGATATAATAATATAGTGGATTCCCCCTAAATTATATGCCTATGAAAGATATGATGCTTTATGATTAAGCGTTTAAATTAATCATACCTAATTCACTTCTTAAAGTGAGAAAGTGTTGTTCTTTGAGCGCTTTGGTGAAGATATCTGCCAATTGTTTGTTAGTTCCAATGAAATGCATGGGGATGTCTTTCTTTTGAACATGGTCACACAAGCAATGGTACCGAATGTCAATGCGTTTAGTTCTAGAATGAAGGACTGGGTTTCGGGTCATAGCTAAAGCGCTTTGGTTATCACAATGGATTGGGGTAGGGCCTAAGATTGTTCCATAATCTCTAAGTTTTTGCCTCATCCAAAAGATTTGAGCACAACAGCTTCCAGCAGCTACATACTCTGCTTCAACGGTGGAAGTCTCTGTGGATTGTTGTTTCTTACTATGCCATGAAACCAATCTATCACCTAGAAACTGACATGTACCATTAGTACTCTTTCTATCTATTTTGCATCCTGCAAAATTTGGATCTGAATAACCAATTAGTTCAAAAAGAGTGTCCCTTCGATACCATAAGGCCACATTTTGTGTGCCTTTTAGGTATTTAAGGACCTTCTTGGTAGCAATTACGTGTGATTCTTTTGGATCAGCTTGAAAACGTGCACACATGCATACCGAAAACATAATATCAGGTCTACTAGCAGTAAGATAAAGAAGTGATCTAATGATACCTCTATAATTAGTGATATCAATTCTCTTCCCACTTTCATCTTTATCTAACTTAAGCGTTTGACTCATTGGAATTTTTGAAGATGATCCATTTTTCATACCAAGTTTCTTAATCATGTCTCTTGTATATTTTGCTTGGTTTATAAATATGCCATTAGGGAGTTGTTTAACTTGTAATCCTAAAAAGAAAGTTAATTCACCCATCATGCTTATTTCAAATTGATCTTGCATCATTTTCGAAAACTTCTCACACAATCGCTTATTTGTAGATCCGAATATAATATCATCAACATAAATTTGAACGAAGAGAATATCTTCATTATGGGTAATTTTATGTAACGTTGTATCAACGCTGCCTTTTGAAAAGCCTTTACCTATAAGGAAGATAGAGAGAGTGTCATACCATGCTGTTGGTGCTTGTTTAAGGCCATAAAGTGCCTTATCCAATTTGTAGACCATACTTTTGCTATGGCTGTTGATGAATCCTGGGGGTTGCTCCACGTATACGTCTTCGTGAAGTTTACCATTCAGGAAGGCACTCTTCATGCCCATATGGTACATTGTGAACTTGTTGAATGCAGCAAACGCTAGGAACATCTGAATCGCTTCTAGACGGGCTATTGGGGCATAAGTTTCATCAAAAACAATACCCTCTTCTTGGCAATAACCCTGAGTAACTAGTCTGGCTTTATTTCTTATAACAATGCCATCTTCATCCATCTTGTTCCTAAAAGCCCATCTAGTCCAAATAACTCCTTAGTGAGTTGGTCTTGGTACTAGCATCCAAACCTTACTTCTCTCAAATTGGTTAAGCTCCTCTTACAACGCTTCTACCCAATTTGAATCATTGAGCGCTTCATCCACTTTCTTTGGTTCCATTTGAGATAGAAAACTTGCCAACATGGCCTCATTGATTGTAGCGACCCTAGTTCTAACAGGTGCTCCAATATCTCCAATAACTAGCTCTGGTGGATGATCTCTAAGCAATTTACGATCTGGTTGGAACGGGTTGAGGGACTCTTGATTATCAATCTCTTGACCGTCATTTATCTCTTGCGTCGCTACATCATTCACAGTTCCGATTTGCTCTGATGATCATTATCTTCATGATCATCAGCATTTCTGGAAATATCATCATTAGTAACCTCACGAGTAACCTTAGGATTGGGCACAAAGATCTCATCATCATCACGATCAGCACTAAGATTGATTTGTGACCCTTGTTGGGCAAGATCTTCAATTCCTACATCATCAACTTTAACCTTACTCGGTTCTTGGTTAGCATCGTCAAACACAACATGAATGGATTCTTCAACCTTCAATTTGATCTTATTTAGAATGCGAAAACTCTTTCTATTTTTGGCATAGCCTAAAAGGTTTCCCTCATCCGCTTTAGGATCAAATGTCTTTAGATTGTGGGATCCATTGTTATAAATGAAACAGTTTAATCCAAATACATGAAAAAGTGAAACGTTTGGCTTACATCCCTTCCACAATTCATATGGAGTCTTATCATGTTGCTTGTTGATCATACACCTATTTTGAGTGTAGCAATCGGTCTTGATTGCTTTGGTCCAAAACCTTTGAGGCAGCTTGGACTCTGCTAACATCGTCCTAGCGGCTTCTTTAAGCTTTCTGTTCCGTCACTCAGCCACTCTATTTTGTTGAGGTGTTCTAGGCGCAGAATACTCATGAAGTATTCCAAAATCTGTACAAAACTTCTCAACAATATGGTTTGTAATTCAGTTCCTCTATCGCTTCTGATTCTCGTCAATTTTAAATCTTTCGAGGTTTGTAATTGACGAATCAGCGGCGTGAGCTTGACACTAGTTTCATCTTTGGTCATTAGGAATTCTATCCATGTATAGCGAGAGAAATCATCAACTATTACTAGCGAGTACTTTTAACCACTAACACTCATGATTTGAATAGGACTAAACAAATCTAAATGCAATAGTTCAAGAATTCTAGAAGTAGATAGATGAGGTTTTTTCTTAAAAGATGATTTGACTTGTTTATCCATTTGGCATGCATCACATAAGCGAGTTTTCTGAAAGGAACCCTTGGGTAATCCCTCTACTAGATTTAGCTATATTAGCTGAGAGGTTGCCTTAAAGTTGAGGTGATTAATTTTTCTATGCCATAACCAACCCAATTCATTTTGACTTTTAGCAACAAAGCATGTTGAGTTGTTATCTATTGTTGAACCCCAATCTACCAAATACACATTGTTTGTTCTTTTTTCTTTTAATTTAACAGACTTAGTCTTAGCGTCGTTAATCTAGCAACAGACGCATGAGAATTTGACTCTAAAGCCTTTTTCACATAATTAACTTATGCTCAATAAATTATGCTTAAGACCCTCAACATATTATACATCACTTATCATGATGTTCCCCCTATGCATGATACCTATACCTTTGGTTTTACCTTTGGAGTTATCACCGAATATAACTTGAGGGCCGTTGGTTGCACGATAGTTGACTAAGAGATCCTTTGATCCAGTCATGTGCTTTGACGACCCACTATCAATGTACCAAACTGAAGTATCGGCGTTGGCTCTAGGTACCTGCATTTAAAGGACAGTTCTAATTCTTCTTAGTTGCCCATTTTGTCTTGGGTCCTTCAACGTTAGTAACTTTAGTTTGAATTAAAATTTTCAGAACCCATATTTGCCTTGTCTTCATTACGGAAGGACTGGCCTTCTTGGGTTTCGGTTTGTGTTGTGTGTGCTTTTTAGATATATAGTAATATCCTCGATTATAATAGTAATCATAGTCGTAATCATAATCATAGTCATCAAAGTATCGATAATATGATCTAGATCTTTGAGGATATTGATGCTGGTATTTCCTTGGCACTGGCTTAGGAGTCGCTTTTGGTGATTGACGCTTAGCGTTTGATTCATATGTGGATGGTTTATCCTTAGCCTTTTGAGCATTTGGATGAACCTTCTTTTGTGAATCATTCACTTTCGTCTTCTCCTTGTTGCCCGAGTTGGTATTGACCTTCTCATTTGGCCTCTTACCATTGTCCTTGGGTTCATTCAGCATTTGACTGTTTGAACTCTTCTCAACAAAGAATAAACCATTTCCTTTGTTGGTTACCGTAAACTTAGTCGCTTTTGATTTTTGACCAAATTTATCACAACTTAAACCGGTCTTTTCACCAAAAATTCTAGTTACCCCAGTCACATTATCTAGCTTTCTTGACGCTTTGGATAATGATGAGACAAGCTGCTCTGATTTGGCAAGTCTAGCGATCAATTCAGCTTCTCACTTGAATATTATATCAATATCACTTTTCAATTGGGTAATTTCACTCTCAAGCGATTGGTTATTCTCAATACATTGTTGCTGAACTTGCAACTCTGCCTTGAGCGTCATTCTATCACTTGTGTGCGATGAAATGATATCAAAGTGATTTTGATATAACTTGGCGGCATCTTGACAATCTTTATAACATTCATTTACTTTGTCAAGTAATTCATCATAAGAAAGAGGATGAGATAATTCAGTGATTACCTTAGATAGCGAGTCATTGGACGCTTCTTCATCTCTCGCCAGGAGATAAATTAACCCTGAGTCGCTTGATGGCTCATCATCACTGCTTTCATCTGATGATTCCTAGTCCTCTCCAGGTGTGGAGAATGGTTCAGATTCCGCTAGCAAACCTTGTTGGCGAAGGTTAATCCTGAATTTGTTTCTATCCGCATGGTCTTGCGTTGTGGGCTTAGACACATTTGGATAAGGGCAATTTACCTGGTAGTGCCTTGGTTTCCTGCAGTTATAACAAAGGTTAGTTTTCATTTTCTGTTTAGTTGATAACCTTTTGGAAACTACTAGCATTGAGAGATTCTGAGTAGGAGACGGAGGCGCTTGGTTTGGAATTGGCGCTAGAGGCTGAGGAGCAGAATATGCTGGCGCTTGATACTGAGGCGCTAGTGCAGGGGGAGGGGTTTGAAATGAAGTTTGTTCAATAGGGTTTCTCTTTCATATCTTAGAAATTTCTTGACCAATAAAGCCATCTCTTTTTCCTCATTGGATTCTATTGGTTTTACCTCAATAATCGGTTTACCTTTACTTTTGGCAGTAGCGCTTAAAGCTCCTGATTCAGTCATTGAAGTCGATGTGTCACTGACTTCACCCGATTTGAACTCAAATGCCTTTAAGTCTGAAACCACATGTTCTGGAGTTAGAGTCTCCAATGTCTGTGATTCTCTCATGGCAACAGTCTTAATCAAATACTTGTTGGAAGACTTCTGAATATCTTGTTGACCATTTCCTTTTTGGTCAATTCCTTGTCTAGTGGCGCTAACTCTGTGATGAGCAATGTTAACCTTGCGTCCAATTGATCTAGCATCTCGTTGGATTGCATTTTGAAATGCTCAAATCTTTGCATGGCTATGGAGAGCTTGTTCTCCTTCATCTGTGCTGAATCTTCGCACATGATAGCCAACTTATCCCATATCTCTTTTGAAGTCTTGCTTTGCTTGATCTTGTTGAACAATGCATCATTATCTCCTAATGCTGAGTAGAAAGCACTTCGTCCAACATTATCTAGATTCGCTCTTTTTTTATCGTCTGGCGTCCATTCCAACTTATCAACATAACCATCTGGAGTCGCTTCAGTTGCTCCAGGGGCTCAAGTTACAACTTTCATGATCTGAATGGGGCCATCTGTAATTACATCACACATCTCATTATTGCAAGAACATAAATATGCAAATGCTCTAATTTTCCAAGAATCATAGTTTGACTCAACCAGCTTAGGCATCTTGCTGAAAGAATGACGTAGTTGGGATTACATCATCCTACAAACCTTTCAATCTTTGTGTTCTTTACTTTATCGTTTATGTTAGGAAATTTCATGTTAGAGGTTTTGATGATGACAAGATAGGATTTAATGTTAGACCCCAAAATATAATGTAAGTTTATGTTTCATAGATCAATTGTATAAGCGTTTGAAAGTATGTAATTTTGATAGGCTTGTAATTTTTATCTTTGTAGATTTTGGACTAAGTATTAGATACCGAATCGCTAATAGAATTCTAGGTGAGTCTATTAGAGATGAAGTTGAAGATCAGCGTCTGAAGTCGACCGAAGATGAAGATTTATCCTTAGCGTTTGTCAAACGCTAAAGGACTATTTCAGGATTCATGGATGAAGTGCTCAAAGCACTCTAGCGATCAGTATCAGATTCACCTGAAATAATTCCTCATGAAGGACTTAAATGCGATCATTGAACGGACATTTATTTCCAACGGGAAATAAATTCAAAGCATGAAATGCCTGATAAGTGCATTAAATGTGATAAGCCAATATGACTTGTGAACAAGCCACCTTTTGACCAGACTGTCAGAATTTCAGAGTTTATAGCTACTCCAGTCAAATCGGAACCAGCAGGATTTTGGGAATGTCAGAGAAAATGTATAATCACGCGCCGCGTGAACGACACGCTCCTACATGTGTCCAACGGACATAATGCCAAGAATTGTCTATAAATACCTAATTTCAGCAAACCCTAAACAGAGAGATATATATATATACGTAAATGCACAAGGAAACTTTGCTGAGAAAAAGCTTAGAAACTCCATAACCAAAATTCTTTCAAGATTTTACATACATATCTCAAACATCTTCCAAAGAAGAAGAAACCTAAAGTCTTACTGAGATATTCCAAGTTGTTTGATCTTTCTAAAACAAACAAACTCTTGTGATAAAACCCTCAACCTTTCATCTGAGTGAGAAAGTTGCTGAAACCCCTTACAGGTAGTATTTCTGAGTGAGAGAAGCTTGTAGAAGAAGATCTTCATTGCTGCTAAAATCTGTGTGATCAAGGTGCCCGAGATCATTTTCACCTATTTACTACCTTGTAGAGATTCTATGTGATTCTTTGAAAATCATCTTAGTAAATTCCCTCAAAGTGAAAAAGGAGAAGAAGGACATAGCTGGGATTACATCACCCAGTGAACCTTATATATCTTGTGTCATTTACTTTCATTAGTGTCTTGTTTTATATTATTTTATCTATTCTGAAAAAGACAAGCTAAATCTGCTAAGCGACTATTTAACCTAAACGAACGCTAAAGCTTTAAAATCATTTCCGCTGTGCTAACCCTGATTAAGTGATCTAAGCATTACCCTACTTTGGTAAATTGTCGAAATCACTAAGTCTAAGTTATCTTTACTGTAGCGTCTGACCCAAGCGCTCAGCTTCCTAAGCGTTCCAACCTTTAAAAGTGATACGAAATTTTTGAAGTCGAAAAAGAGTTCAGGGTCTTTTCAACCCCCCCCCCCCTTTCTAAACCCTTTGATATGCCACTTGGGACCACCAGTTTACTTTCTCTCAATCATTTTATGTCATTGCATGAACACATTGACACTTAATACTAAGCTAAAGCAACTAAGTAAACTTTTGAGACGCTCAACCTTTCTAAAGAAGACTTTAAAACATTTCCGTTGTGCTAACACTGATAAGAGAACTGAATGTTCTACCTTTATCTGGTTAAGTATTCAAATCTTAAGTCTAAGTTAACTTTACAAAACTGTCTTCTAAGTAGACGGTCTCCTAAGTGTCTAGTCCATTTAGCATCCAAATCAATTTGAGTAAACCGAAAATATTTGAAGTCGAAGAAAACTTCAGGGTCTATTCCACCCGTCCCCCTTCTAGACCCTTTTCGTATGTCATTAGGGACCAAAAGTAATGATTAGGGATGGTGTTGTTGTCGATATGAAATAATAATTCTAATACCAAGAATATAGGGAAAATTAAATTGCAATTTTTGTCCTCTAAGTTGGACTCATTTCAACTTTAGTCTTGCATATTGGCCACTTGAAAATTTAGTCCTATATGTTTTGACTCGATCGCAATTTTCATCCTCAGCGCCGAATTTTTTTTGTATTCTTACAGAAAATTCGAAATTTGTCATGTGACTTGGACATGATGAGGATTTCAACAACAAACTCATATTTTGGAAGAAATTTGGAAGGAAACTTATTTGGAGGGAAACTCAAACGGGAAGAATATTAGAATGTTTTGAGCATCGTGGATTTTGAACCAACACCAACTAGTACAAAAGTTCCACCTCTACCACTATGCTACGTAATTTTGTTGATTCATTAAACAAATAAATGCTTATAAATAAATTCATATTATTTTCAATGAAGTTATAATTACAATAATATCGATCATAGATTAATTTTTTATGTGTGGTGTATATTAGTATAAAATGTCAAAATATATGCGACAAAATTATTAAAATCTTAATTTTATATAATTTAAAATATTAAATAAATTATACAGAATTTTTAATATATTAATATATTGAATAGTATTTATTGATAAATACAATGAATAATATTTAGGAAAAATTACAAAAACCCCCTAAAATAAATTTTTGTATCCAAACAATCCATGAAAATAATTTTTTATGTCAAAAATCAAATATAAATTTATTCCAAAAAATCCAAAAGTTGGATTAATAATTTTTTGGACTAAATTACCCTTCATTTATTAAGTTAAGAATTGAGTAATTTTTTTATTTTTAAATTTTTAAATTGATAAATTATATAATACCAATTTTATTTTTTAATATTAAATTTTTTTATATAATTTATTTTGGATTTTAATATGGTAATTATCTAAAAAGATATTTATAAATTTTTTAAGAAAGATCTAAAAATCTAAAACATTTATGATTAAAATTAACTAGTATCGATTATCAATATAAAAGTTCTATGTAAATAGATTTCTACACGAAACTGGAGGTGATTAATTATTAATCTAAAAGGCTAAGGGCGTAAGTTCTTAATTTATTGACCTTAAATTTTGGAGGTTTTGGAATGAAAAGTTGGTGGCATGGTTTTTTGGATTGAAAAATATTTTAATAGAATTTTTGGATACAAATTTTTTTTCACGGGATTTTTTAGTAATTTTCTCTAATATCTATGTAAACTTAAATATTTTATATGTGTAGAATTATTTATTTACAAATATGTTGTATGGAGAAATATTTGATAGAATATATGAAATACAATAATTTATACTTAAACTGAATTGATTATTTAAAATATTGAATAAAAAATATATATACATATTTTATATAAAATATTTGTAGATGAATAAATATTCCTTTTATCTGTGCACATATATAGCATTTTATATTATCTCTATTCTATTAATTTAAATATTATGTACTGTTCATATGATGTCTTGTGTAATAATATTTTTAACCTTTTCATATGTTCATCTTAATTATTTAAGTATAAATATTTGTTCATATTGTTAGACAGATAAATATAGATATATACGAAATATACATTAATATGTATTGTATTGTATTGTACTTGAAATTTTATAAGTTTATACACCTACAAATGTATTGGCAAAACAACTCAATGGGTTAATTGCAATTTTAATACCATAATAGTTCTGTTTTTGCACTATTAGTACCATACTTTCCAAAAATTGCAATTTTAGTCCCATAATTCTTATACATTTTTCAATTTTAGTACCACCTCTAACCAAGATAACCAAAATAAATCCCGATCGATCCACTTTCAAAAAATGGTATCAGAGCCTAGGTTTATTGATGAAATATTTAAATTAGTTACATAAGAATTGCTTTATCCTTAATAGAGGAGAGTTAAACAAGAATGGATTGCCCGAATGGTCAATTTATAAAGAAAACGAGGAGTATTTCCAGACCCTGGAAAAACAAAGAGGAAAAAGGATTGATAAATTAATCCAATGACATAAGAAACTTTCTTAAGAAATCAAGTAAATGATTGCTAGAGCACTGACGAAAATGCCTATACCAGAATTACGGACATCGATCCGATACTATGAAAGAAAATTTGCCATGAATGACAAATTTCAAGGCAATATTGCGAGGGATTTACAACTTGCCGAAATCCAAGGCAAATGGCCCGGGAAACCAAATATAGGTAAATCTTTCCTTACTATGACATTATGAATTGGAAAGAAATTGAACCGGATAATTCTAAGATTTCTAAAGATCTTAGAGAAATCCAAAAGACAGTTCAAGATTACGGACATAGGCTAGAACATCTACCTATGAAAATCGAAAACTTGAACAAGAAAGTTGAGGGAATCCTCAATATTCTTCTAGATCTAAATAGACCTATAACAGATCTAAGGACAATAGTCACAGATCTGAAAGAAAAACAAGGTATTACCGGAACGTCCAAACCAAAAAAGGAACGAATCGGTGATGCACTTGGATGAGTACCTCTTCTACATCAAAAGGGTTAGGCAAAGGTAATTCCTAAGCCTAAGACTCAGGAAGAGCTACTCATTGATATTCTTAAAAGCATTAAATAAAATGGAAATATCAAGAGTAGATCCATCTGATCTTCAAGATCTAGCTAAGTCATTTTCTCCACTAGCATTTGTAGACTTGGTTAATGTCAAAACCAATGAAACAAATCCTCTGGCTTTCACACTTCCAGGAGAAAGTTCTGCATCTAATGATCCACTACAGGATGAACAGATGCGGGAAAGTGGTGATTTGCATACAAACGCAGAACCCGATCTTAGAGGGGTAACATTTAGTGCAAATCGCACAAGAAATCCAATTAGGATACTAGAAAATACACCTTGGGCAAGGACTATGTCACAATCCTTGAACCCATATGGTACTATCCTAAATTTGGATATAATAGATTTTAGAAACATCGAAAAATTAATCGATGAATGGGTAGCCTTTATGAAAATAGCCGCTACTACACTGAAAGTAGACAAAGAAAACTTCATACGATTAATGGAGTTAAGCTTAGAAGGATCTGTAAAGGTGGGTTGGGAACACACCCCAGAAGTATCTAAGCAAGAGGTTTTAGCTAGAGAATCTAGAAGCACAATTGCCAATAGATTCAGAAGGATAACCAAATTAAATTTTATCGGAGATAGATACTCCATTGAAAACAATGTAGAAAGAACCAGAGAGTATACACAAGCACTCTATGGTCTTAAATCAAGAAATATTTGTGCCATAGATGAATATATCTATTGGTTTCGAAAATATTTCTTCCGTGCGGATGTTAGTGTGGAGATTGCTGCACCCATGTTTTTTGCAAAAACTTGCAGTCCTTGGAGGGAAATGTTAATCAAATCCTACAAGGTACTGGAAGGGAAGATTGATACAGTTGCTAGACGAATGTCTTTCTTGAAAGACAAACTAAAGGACTGGTGTCAACAAGTTGCTGTTCAAAAGAACATGAAAAGGCTAAGAGGAAAAATTAAGAAAATTCCTCTTTGTTGTGATAATAATGATTTTCCAACAATTATTGGAGAATCAATTGAGCAAAAAAAGAGAAGAAAGCAATTTGTTCGCTCTGATAACATCAGTAACAAAAAGCGATCTTCTTTCAGGAGAAAGTCTTGGTGGTCTAAATCGAAAGCCCGATCTTATAAATCTGGCCAGAGATCCGGACCGACTAGGGTGTCTTCCCAAGGATCTCGACAATCCAACGGAAAAACCCCCACAAGACGAGCTTTAGGAAGGGCTTACACCCGCATAAATGAAAGTTTCAAAGATTGTAACTGTTGGACATGTAGAGCTCGTGGCGATATTTCACCAAATTGTCTGCAAAAAAAGTGGTGAATTAAAACAATTTGAAGCTACTGCAGACATACTGGATACAATTTTTTATGAAGATTTGGTACCAGTTTATCAACTCGAAAACATTCCCTCGGACGAAAGTGTCTACGAGGAAGAAATAGTTTCAGATGATTCTTCAACCGAATCAGAGTGAATGTTTATTCCGAAAGCAAATAATGCCTGGAATTCCCATATATATAGTTTCTCAGCTTAGAACTATTATCTCTGACTTCAGAGAAAAAATGGAAAGAAGTAGGACCATAATTCAGCATTATGAATCTAGTATTCAATTATTAGGCGAAACACCACTTCGCATAAGAAAGATAATTGAGCATAAGACTAAGATTCAAATCTGGTCAGAAAATGTTCATTCTCCAGAAGGACTCATCAAGAGTATGACTAGAAATAATCGTTCTATATTCCAAGAACGAAACAATCCTTTCTAATGGATAACTCCAACGAAGGGGATAAACTTCAAACAACGGATAACCTGTCAGGATTCTTTTCCAGAGCATCTATATCAAATAAAACCATGGAAAAGATAATGAGACAAGACTTTAACATAGGAAAATAAGATGGTTTTAGAGTCAGTGGAGTTAGCCGAATCCTAAATCAAATAGGATTAAATCAAAGGCGGCATAACATCAGGTATAAAGTAAGTTCTGGGGAATTCGCAATTCCTATGGAATTAACTGGTAACGTGATGGATATGCAACTTACTCCAAAAGAAGAAATTCTGGAGGAATTAAGTAAGCTCAAAGAGGAAGAAGCACTTGCTATGAAATGGATCCATATAGGAACCATTGAAGTAGTAATCAAAGCTACTTTCAAATAGGTGTTAATTCGCCATTACATTTGTCCATAATGGATAAAAGAATTAACAACCTAAGAGATGGTTGTCTTGGTACAATGGTAGGTAATTTATATGCAGGCAAACTCATGTTTGATATTCATCCAAGAATTGCATATAACCTAGCTGACCAAGATTTCAACCGAGTATTAACCCTTCATCAAGATTTCAAAAGAAATGATCTTATAAAAGAAGGGAATAGACCATATTCTATTACATATAGAATTGCATATGCTCTTTCCAATACTCACCATTCTGATTTATTTATTAGGAAAGAGTATATTGAAATTCCAAGAATTTTCAAGGAATTTGCTAAGGTAATGGCACCCGATCCTATTCAATTACCAAGAATTGGTGGTGTTGATATCTTAATCAGAGATCATCCAGTTCTAGATGGCTCAATGAGTTCTAGAACAAATTTTAATAGGAGTTTGAAAGGAAAAGAATTAATGGAAGATTCAACTCCTTAAGCTATTAGGGTAGATAATGTAAAAATTAGATGCCTAGAAGGATGGAAAGAAGTGCAAGTTATATTTGATATTACAAAGAAAGAAAATTACTTTCCTTGTGATGATTTATATCACTTGCAACAATCTATTATTGGCAAATGTGAATGTATGCTAGAATTAGCAGGATATGAAGTATTTGTTACAGGGGTTGCAGGACGAGACCAAGGTATTGTTACCTTGGGATTAAGCTTCCTTGAGGAACATAAACCTTGGGGAAGAAAAGGAAAAGGCATGGAATTCAGCTTGGATGGACATATTATTCAAGTTGAATAAATGACTAGTCCTTTTTATATATATACATATCTATTGGTATGTTATATGAACAATATAAGTCAGAATATTTTGCAGCTTATGTAGATTCGGGATCAGGGATTTGTACAGCAAAACCTTGTGTTTTCCCTAGCAATGCTATGGAATCTTTACCCATTATTGCAGGAAGAGATTTCTCTCAGAAAATCCTCATTCTCAATAAGGGAATAAGAGAAGCACATATCATGATTGGGGGAGCATTTGGTACACCTTGGTTCAAGGTAAAATGCCACCTATATATTTTCATGATACCGGAGCAGATATTTTGCTGGGTAACAATTTTATCCAGACCTTTGGAAAATATATGCAGGATAACAACAAGAATTTGTTGGTTTTTACTATTCATTGTGGTAGTAAGATACAAGTTTTGCGGTGAACAAAAGCTTTTAATAGGATTATGCCTATTAATTCTTGAAGCAAACGTGGTGATTTTAATCCTGATTCTAAATTAACTTATCCTAAAATGAAGGATAAATGAAGGTTTGAAAAAGCTCTTTTGTCTTTTAGACTACATGGTCTAAATGAAAGTGAGGAGAAACACTGTTATGAAAACTCTAAAGAAGAAATACAACTTCTTAAGAATGAATTACAGAACAGGTCCATGGATAACATTGACGAAGAAAGTTTACTTTCTCTTGAAAATGTTAAGAGACTAATTCAAAGGAACTTTAATGAGAATCCTTTGGCTTGGTGGGATAAAAACACGATCGAAGCTACTCTGAAAGTAAAAGAACAATGCAAGTATGAGTATGTTCGATACAAGCCAATCCAGATGAATATGGAAGATAAGAAGGATATGCAAACAATCATAAAAGAGCATATCGATCTTAAACTCATAGAACCTGGAATCCTTGCTTATAGTAGCCCTGGTTTTCTGGTAAGGAACCATGGTGAGGTAAAAAGAGGAAAGGAAAGATTAGTAATCAATTATCACGGTATCAATAAGATACTAGAGTTTGATGGTTACTATATCCCTAGCAGTGAACACTTAATTAAGTGCATTAAAGATGCTAAAGTGATTTCAAAATTTGATTGTAAATCTGGTTTTTATCAGATTAAGATGGAAAAGGAGTCTAGAAAATATACGGCATTTTCTACTCCACAAGGTCAATATATCTAGAATGTTCTTTCGATGGGATTAGCAAACGCGCCCCAGATATATCAAAGAAAAATGGATAATCTGTTTAAAGATTATTTCGAGTTTATGTTTGTCTATATTGACGACGTACTAATTACATCTAGAAATATGAAAGAACATATTAAACATCTTGAAATATTCTCTAATGCATGTTTTAATGAAGGATTGGTGCTTTCAGAAAAGAAAGCAATAATCGGGGTTAATAAGATCGAATTTCTTGGTATCCTTATTGACGAAACAGGTATTGAACTCCAAGAACATATTGTGGAAAAAATAAATAATTTTCCTGATGTTCTGAAAGACAAAAAACAGCTTCAGAGCTTTCTGGGAGTTGTTAACTTTGCAGGTATCTTCATTAAAAATCTGGCAAGATACAAAAAGATTTCCGACCTCTCTTAAAAGAGATGGAAAGCTCAAAATGGAAGTGGGAAGAAATTCACACTCAGAGGATTCGTGAGTTAAAACAAGTGTGCTATAACTTTCCTAAACTCGCAATATCGCAGGACAATGAAAATTTGGTAGTCTACACAGAAGCCAATGATTATAGATTGGCAACAGAAGCCAATGAAAAGGACAACTGCAGGGGAAGAACCTTGTAGATATTGTTGGTCCCAAGTGGCATACAAAAAGGTCTAGAAGGGGGGGGGGGGTAGAATAGACCCTGAAATCTTTTTCGACTTCAAAAGATTTCATATTAAAATGATTTTTGGACGCTTGAAAAAGTAGACGCTTGAATTGTCTAACGCTTGACTTAAGCGTTCACTTAAAATATAGGCGCTTTGGTGAAGCGTCTAACAAAGACTGTTTTTATAAAGTTAACTTAGATTTCAAGAATTGAATACTTTAACCGAGTAGGTTTGAGCGTTCACTTCTTTGATCAGTGTTAGCACAGCGGAATGATTTTTGTAGTCTTCTTTTAAAAGCTTTAGCGTCACAAGAAGTTTCTTAGTTGCTTAGCTTTTGATTGTGTTTTACTTAATCAGTTTATGCAATGATATGATGAGTAAAAGAATTGACTGAAAAGTAAATGACACAATATTTGTAAGGTTCGTTGGGTTGTGTAATCCCAACTACGTCCTTCTTCTCCTCGAACACTTGGAGGCAATCCACTAAAATGATTCTCAAAGAATCACACAGAATCTTCTACAAATTAGGGAGAGATGGATGTCGATGACTTGAGCTCCTTGATCACACAGATTTCTGCTCCAAATCACTACAATCCCCTTGCTTCTTTCACCCAGAAATATGGCAAGTATCCAACTTCGACTTCACACAGATCCAGAGGCATGGATAGGGGTTTTTCTAAAAGGGTTTGTTTGATTTTGATGAAGTTCAAACAACTGGAAATATCTCAGTAGTAATGTAGTTTCTTCGAAAAGAATGTTTGAGATATTGGGTTGACTGTCTCAAGATTTGAAGAAAAGCAAAGAGAATAATTTCTTGAAAGTTTGGCTTTTCTGAGATTGTAAGGAATGAGACTTCAATGCAACAGCAATTCGACTTGATAATTGTTCTCTATATTTGGCTTATTGTTGAAGTCCTATTTATAAGCATTCTTGGAAAAAGTGTCCGTTTGACACATGCAAGGGCACGTGTCTCTCACTTCCGCGAGTGAACAACTTTTGTCCTTTTTCCTGAAAATCTGCTGCACAAAAGTTGGTGCTGCAGTCTTTGAATAGTTGACAGTCCAATAGGGTGGCTTCTCCGTACGTCTGAAAGTGCTTATCACATTTAATGCTCTTATCAGCATTTAATGCATTTGAATTAAATGCCCGTTGGTATTTAATGCTTTGAGAATATTTGCATTAAAAATCCTTCTGGACTTAGAAATAAATTCAGGTGAAATTACTTCTGTCCTATAAGGTAACGCTTGACATAGCTGATCAATTGGACGCTTGGAGACTTTATCTTCATTCAGAATTCAGGCGCTTGAGTCTTCGAACTTCACCACTGATAAACTCACTCAGAAATTATCAGACGCTCAGCCTAAGAAAACTTAGCCTAACAATCTAGAATAAAAATAAAACAAAGCCTATTACAAATCTAACACTTCAAAGCTGAAAAACAAACTTACATAATTTTGGGGTCTAACAAAGATCCTAATTGTCATCATCAAAACATCTAACATGAAATTACTAACAATTTCCCCCTTTATGATGATGGCAATACTTACTCTTTTGTAGTTCAAGAGTTAGACAGCCAAAAATAAAAGTTAGCTTTGATTAGGTAATGTTAGTTAGAGTTAGTTACGCTTCAACGAGATGTTTCAGCTGAAAAAATGCATTTTATATATATCGAGAGTTACAAGCATTTTTACAACTTAAAAAAAATGAGAGACAAGAATATAGATAATGCAAATTAAAAAGCTTTAATGACTTGATCTAACTTTGTATCGCTTGGGCATTTCAGCTCGGATAGCTTCAGTCAGATTGTCTTCCAAGGTCATCATCGCTTCATGATCTTTGTTGATTATGAGCTTGTTTTCTTCTTGTTGTCTCTTCTTGAAGGCGGTAAAATGTTTGTCCCAATCCGTTGGATCGATACCAATATACCTTAGACAAATTCTGAAAGTTCGGACAAATTCAGACATCTGCCTCTCTTCAGCTAAAATTTTAGGATCTGAAGGTTCTGGAATGGATGTTCGTTGAAGAGGGATGTCGAACTGTTCTAACATTGCTCTTGTAGGTATTGGTAGATTTGGATATAGTGCTCTTGGAGGTTCCCTCAGTGTTCTACTAGGCGCTCCAGAGTCACTTACTTGTAAAGTGGTTATCCAGGATGGGAGACTTAGCGCTGAAGGAGAGGTTAGAACTTGACGCTTGAGAGGCGTGGGTTCTTGAGCTCTTGAACTCGACGTTTTCCTCTTTTCTCCTTTCTTCTTCTCTTCCCCCTTATTGCCATCATCAGACTTCAGAAAGTGATCTGTGAGTAAACTGACCTGATGAGCAATCTGAGACATAGAATCTGTGATGTCGTCCAGACGCTTGTCGAAACGTTCCTGCAGGGCAAGGAGCTTAGCGCTGGTAGCATCATTCAGAGAAGTCTCAAGGATTTCGAGGCGGTTTTCAAGTTATTCTCTCATGGCAAGTTGGGTTGCTTGAGTGGCATCATGCATTTCTTGAAAATCTTGTTTGCACTCACCAACAGCCGCTTGTGCTGAACTACGCATATGAGCAATCTGAGCGCTCATAACATGAGTCTCAATCTTTGCCAAATCATCCTTAATCCAGTGAAGGGATTCTTCGTTCTGAGCAGCATGGACACTGATATTCTCCAAAACGGATTTGAGCAAAGGACCGAAGGATTGACTCTCATCTGATTGAACCGCTTGAGGAGCCGGTCGCTTGAACCTTGATGAGTGTTTGACAGAGTCAATAGGAACTTGATATGCAGGATCAAAGACAGTACCTCGTATGTCAAGAGAAAGATCCTCAGCAATATCATCAGCAACTGGTTCAGAAGCGTCAGGAATATCCTCTGGTGGAGACGCTTGAACGGGTTCTTCAGCAGGCGCTGGAATATTGGTGACTTCCGATGTGAATGCTTTAACTAACTTAGCAGGCGTTTCCTCAAGCGTTGACTCAGGTTGATGAAAGTCATCAAATTGGAAGTTCCAATTTGCTAAATCGGCATAGGAGGTGGACGCATCTTCCAAAAGTTCATCAAGTCTGGTTCTAGTCACACAAGTTCCAGAAATGAATGTGCGGAGGGGACTATCAATAACCTTGATGTGCATTGGACCAATGATATCCAGCACATGATGCAGAAAGAGTTTGGACAGCGCTTGACAGATGGAAAAGATTGAATCGGGGAAGTAATCTCTGGAAAATCCAATCAAGCAGTCAGAAGGAAGAGACTGGAGACGCTGAGCCTCAGGCACATAAGCAGCGCAGTACTCTTCTAAGTATGGATAGAGCGCTTGAGCGAGTCCCTGATTTCTTTCAAGCAGTGAGAGGACAAACTCATAATGATTGAGTGCCTCTGTGCGGAGAGAAGGGAGCAAAGGATATCCTCGGAAAGAGTTGATTACAGAGCCGTTCCATTGTCGGAGATTTGTAGTGAAGATTTTTTCGAAAGCGACAATGGAGTCATAATCTTCACCATCATATTGAAGTTATCCTCGCAGTGGCTCGGAGCAAAATTCAAGCATGATACAGAAGAGGTACCACTGGAAGATGTTTGAGCGTTGAAGAGTAGAGGAGTATTGGACAGTCGGTAAAGCTCTTAACGCAGACACTGCTCAGTTTGATGTCTAACGAGTGGGAGCTTCAGAACAGGTCCAACTCTCTGTTGACGCTTCTTCAGGCAATACTTGGCAAACTGACGCTTCTTGTCATGCATGCCTATGCCAAATAAATGGGGAGCTTGAACTAACTCTGAGAATGTGTATTTGTGTCCCACATACGCTTCAACCCAGTTGACTTCATTAATGCAATAATCTGTTCCAGCATTGACCATAGCGCGAATGCCTTCATGATGAATATCTCTGATAGATTCAAAGTGGTATCTATCAGTCTGATAGTTGGCATTCCAGACATTGTCAAAGTATGCATCGGCTTCAGTTTGAATCAAATCTGTCAATGATTCTAGACGCTCACCGGCATGAACTGCTTTATTCTTCCACAGGCGAAGTGGGTTAACTGAAGATTGATTTTCAATACTATTAGCAGTCTGAGGAAAGTGTGTGTTGCCTTCTCTGTTCAATACTGCTTCGGATGGATTGAGAAAGCTAGGACGCAGAGGCTCATACACCCGAATGTTGTAATCTCTTAGGGCGAAGCCTGTACTCCTGCTGTGGCCATAATCAAGATAATATGCCAAATCCTCATCACATCTAGGAGTCCTTCCTCCTTGTCTGTCTTGTTGAAGGATAAGAGAAGACGGTATTTGAACATGAGTTTTTCCAAGTTCAATGGCTCTATAGAACTTTCGCTCAATTTCTGTCAACTCCGTGTTAAACACGATATCCCTGATTTTATTGTCGTCTTCAATCAACAAGGCAATTTCATTCTCAGCAGCAATGTATCTTTCTTCATTGTATCCTGCAGGAATGAAATCTTCTTCGAGTGCTGGAGGCATGTAGTTGATCGAATGATCAATCGTCTTTAGCAACGCTTTGACCTTCTGAGCGTGCATCTGTTATCTCCTGAACAGGGATTGATGTTTGAACCTCTTTAGTAGCAGGTTCTTCAGCTTCAATTGTAGCAACTTCTGCGGCAACATCTTTAGCGATAGCCACAACTTCTGTCATCTCAACGTCTAGGAGGACATCTGTTGATGCTTCAGTGGCGGCTGGAACTATAGCTGTAACAAAAGAACTATCCTCTATAAGAGCAGGATCTTCTACAGATGTTGGAATAGAAATCCTGTGGGAAGAAATAAACTTACTCTGAGAACTTGTCTCAACAGCAATACTCTGAGCGCTTGGCTCAGCAGCAACTTGAGCGCTTAGCTCAACAGCGACTTGAGCGCTTGGCTCAACAGTCTCAGGCTCTTCAGGAACAGGAGCAGCCTGACGCTTGCTTGTCCTGGAGCGCTTGAATATTTTCTTCACGTTGACTCCTTCAACGAGCTTAAGCGCTTGAGAAGGAGGAGCAGCAGCTGGTTCATCAAATTCGATTTGTTTGATGATTCCTTCCAGCTTCCTCCGCTTTAGAGGTAACTTGTCCTATGCATCCTCATCAGTTTCCTCATCATCTTTCTGAGGAGCAGGAACAGCTTGTACCTTGGGTTTTCTTGGAGCCCTCTTCTTGGTAACAGCCGGACGCTTCACGGTTTCTTCTGGCACTGGACGCTCCGCTTCCTCATCAGACGCTTGACGTACTTCCAAACGCTCAGATAGTGGTTTAGCAGCACCACCAATTTTGCGAGGATTAAAAAGATTATTCAGAATCCTTCGTCCCAGTAGCTTGGTCTTATTCAACGGGAGACCAGACGAGTATACACACTTTGATCTGTACAGCAGGTCACTTAGAACAAGCCCATAAGGTTTATTCGAGGTGCTTAGACAGTCCCGAAACCTTCCAAAAATGTACTCACTCCAGTTGATCTTGATGTTGAGGAGTATAGCAGTCATCATCTGAAATTGTACTGGGTTCACCTTATCAAAGGTTCCCACTCGACATTCTATGATCTTGCTGCAGAAATCAGCCAACAATCGGTATTTGGATACCAGGTCTTTCTTTTCAAAGTACTGAGTGTAGGGTACATCGTCGTACGCACTCATGGTTGTCCATGCATCCTTGATTTGTTTTAAAGTAACACAATCCAATGCCTCACCCTCATTTGGAAGATTGAAGTTCTTGGCAATGGAGGCAACAGACAGAATAAATTCCTTGGGAGACTCCTTCTTGGATAAGGGAATTAGACAAGAGATAGACTTCTTGTCCTCTGAAAGTTTAGCAGATTTCCAGAAGGTGTCGACTTCAGTCGGAAACAGATAGGAGTATTGGGTCAAGAACGTTTTTAAGCCCAGCTTTGACGACCATGTCCATCATGTCTGTTAGATTGATCTGAGGTTGTTCATAGAGGAATTTCCAGTCGACAACAAGGCCTTCAGTAACCTTGATGGTAAGTTCGGCAGAAGTAGACAAAGATTTCTTTGAGATTTTCTTTTGCTTTGAGAGAGAGAGAATAAATTTTGCAGATATGTTTGAGTAAAAGTGAATTGTCTTTCTGCAGAGATTGTATTTTAAATGACACAATAAAGAATTTTTTAAACTTGTGTTCTCTAGTCTCTGTAGGATTTAGACACGTGTAACGACTTTTGAATCTCAGCCATAAATTCATTAACTGTGGACGCGAGTTTTGTGTAATAGAGAGAAGTTACATTTGGTAATTCTCATATAAAGATTTGACATCCGAGTTAAAATTTTAAAAACGTTTGGCATTTTCAGAGTGTAACGTACGCGCCTGTTTGTACACTGACAAGTACACAAACAAGTACTATCTCTGAACCGTCATTTTGAAAAAGAAACTTTTGATTACCGCCAGTTTGATGTGATAGAAGCGTGCGAGTAGAGTACAAAATAGACTTTTGAGTCTACCCACTACTTCGAGAGAAAATTGTAAACTTTATGCATGGCTTGTAAGGAAAATATTTTTATATTAAGAGTTGATTGGAATTGATTCAACGCTTAACTGATACCACTGGTTGGTATATGAAAATTAGACGATTAGGATTGAAAAGACTTTTATATTTGAGCGTCCAATATTTTATGCATAAGTAATGCTGAGCGTTGATGATCATGCATCTGAAAGTTTTGATCATTGACGCTTGAAGTTATGGTCAAGTACAATTTTAAGGTTCCCCCTAAATTTGATATCTTGTACCAGTTAGGAAAATCTTTTTAGACACAAATTAAGTGGATTCCCCCAAAATTATATGTCTATACGATGCAAAATGATTAAGCATTTAAATCAATCATACCTAATTCACTTCTCAAAGTGAGAAAACATTGTTCGTTGAGTGCTTTGGTGAAGATATCTGCCAATTGTTTGTCAGTTCCAATGAAGTGCATGGAGATATCTTTCTTTTGAACGTGGTCACGAAGAAAATGGTATCTAATGTCAATGTGTTTGGTTCTGGAATGAAGAACAGGGTTTTGAGTCATGGCTAGAGCGCTTTGGTTATCACAATGGATGGGGGTTGGACCTAGGATTATTCCATAATCTCTAAGTTGTTGCCTCACCCATAATACTTGTGCACAACAACTTCCTGCAGCTACATATTCAGCTTCGGCTGTAGAGGTAGCTATGGATTGTTGTTTCTTGCTATGCCATGAAATTAACCGATCACCTAGAAATTGACAAGTACCACTAGTGCTTTTACGATCTATTTTGCAACCTGCAAAATCTGCATCTGAGTAACCAATTAGTTCAAAAGGAGAGTCCCTAGGATACCATAAGCCCACATTCTGTGTGCCTTTAAGGTATTTAAGGATCTTCTTGGCAGCAATAAAGTGTGACTCTTTAGGATCGGCTTGAAATCGTGCACACATGCATACCGAAAACATAATATCAGGTCTACTGGCAGTAAGATAAAGAAGTGAACCGATGATACCTCTATAATTAGTGATATCAATTTTCTTTCCACTTTCATCTTTATCTAGCTTAAGCGTTTGGCTCATTGGAATTTTTGAACATGATGCATTTTTCATACCAAATTTCTTAATCATATCTCTTGTATATTTAGCTTGGTTAATAAATATTCCATTAGGGAGTTGTTTAACTTGTAATCCTAAAAAGAAAGTTAATTCACCCATCATGCTCATTTCAAATTGTTCTTGCATCATTTTCAAAAATTTCTCACACAGACGCTTGTTAGTAGAACCAAATATAATATCATCAACATAAATTTGGACTAAGAGAACATCTTCGTTATTGGTAATTTTAAATAACGTTGTATCAACGCTGCCTTTTGAAAATCCTTTACCAATAAGAAAGATATAGAGAGTGTCATACCATGCTCGGGGTGCTTGCTTGAGCCCATAAAGTGCTTTGTCTAGCTTGTAAACCATACCCTTACTATGATTGTTGATGAATCCTTGTGGTTGCTCCACATATACTTGTTCTTGGAGTTTACCATTCAGGAAGGCACTCTTCACGTCCATCTGATACACCATGAACTTGTTGAACGCTGCATACGCTAGAAACATGCGGATTGCTTCAAGACGAGCGACAGGAGCGTATGTCTCATCAAAGTCAATACCCTGCTCTTGGCAATATCCTTGAGCTACGAGTCTGGCTTTGTTTCTTATCACAATGCCGTTCTCATCCATCTTACTTCTATATACCCATCTAGTTCCAATAACTCCTTGGTGAGTTGGCCTTGGTACTAGCATCCAAACCTTATTTCGTTCAAACTGATTAAGCTCTTCTTGCATGGCTTCAATCCAGCTTGGGTCGCTTAGCGATTCATCCACTTTCTTAGGTTCCATTTGAGATAGAAAGCTTGCGAACATAGCCTCATTGAATGTAGCGGCTCTAGTCCTAACAGGTGCTTCAATATCTCCAATAATCTACTCAGGTGGATGATCACGCAGCCATAGTCTGTCTGGTTGGAAGGGGTTAAGAGGTTGAACAGGCGCTTGAGGATCATACGCTTGACAACCTTCTCGCGTAGGCGCTCTAAGTTCACAATTCCTTGTGTGCTCTTGATGATCACTCTCTTCATGATCATCAGCATTTCTTACATGATTATCCAGAGTAATTTCACGAGTAATCTTAGGAGGTGGCACTGAGATCTCATCATCGTCGTCAGTATCTTCATCAATAGTAATCTTAGACGCTTGATGACATAGATCTTCAACTCCTACATCATTTATATTAACCTTACTCGATTCTTGGTTAGCATCATCAAAAACAACATGAATAGATTCCTCAACCTTCGATTTGATCTTATTAAGGATGCGAAAATTCTTTCCATTCTTGGCGTAGCCTAAAAAGATGCCTTCATCCGCTTTAGGATCAAAGTCTTTAGGCTTTGGGATCCATTATTATAAATAAAGCACTTAGAACCAAAGACGTGAAAATATGAAACATTTGGCTTACGTCCCTTCCACAATTCATATGGAGTTTTCCCATGCTGTTTGTTGATCATGCAACGGTTTTGAGTGTAACAGGCAGTGTTGATTGCTTCAGCCGAAAACCTAGGAGCGAGCTTGGATTCTGCTAACATAGTCCTAGTGGCTTCCTTAAGCGTTCGGTTCCGGCGCTCAGCAACACCATTTTGTTGGGGAGTTTTGGGAGCTGAATACTCATGATGTATTCCATTTTCTGCACAAAACTTCTCAACAATCTTGTTAGTAAACTCAGTACCGTGATCGCTTCTTATTCTTGCAACCTTAAGATTTTTCAATATTTGAAGTTTCCGAATAAGCGTTGTTAACTTGTCACATGTTTCATCTTTGGATGAAAGAAATTCCACCCAAGTAAATCGAGAGAAATCATCTACTATCACCAAAGTATACTTCTTACCGCTTACACTGATCGTTTGAACAGGTCCAAACAAATCCATGTGAAGTAGTTCAAGTATTCTAGAGGTAGATAGATGAGGTTTTCACTTGAACGATGATTTAACTTGTTTACCCATTTGACAAGCGTCACAAAGGCGATCCTTATGAAATGATCCATTTGGTAATCCCTCTACAAGATTTTGACTTATAAGCTGAGAGATTGTTTTGAAGTTGAGGTGATTCATTTTTTTATGCCATAACCAACCCATTTTAGATTCATTTTTAGCAACAAAACATGTTGGGTTGTTATCAAATGTTGAACCCCAATCTACCAAATATACGTTGTTAGTTCTTTTTCCTTTCAATTTAGTAGACTTAGTCTTAGCGTCAATTATATAGCAACAGTCACTTGAGAATATGACTTCAAAGCCTTTATCACAAAATTGACTTATGCTTAATAAATTGTGCTTCAGACCCTCAACATAATAAACATCACTTATCATGATGTTCCTCCTATGCACAGTACCTATACCTTTGGTTTTACCTTTGGAGTTGTCACCAAATACAACCTGAGGACCATTGGCAGCTTGATAGTTGATCAGAAGATCTTTGGAGCCAGTCATGTGCCTTGACGATCCACTATCAAAGTACCATACAGATGTATCGGCTCTAGCTCTAGGTACCTGCAATCAAAAGGGAAGTTCTATTTCTGTTCAGGTACCCATTGTTGCTTGGGTCCTTTAACATTAGTAACATTGTTAGTTTGAATTAGAACTTTAGGAACCCAAATTTGCCTAGTCTTCATTGTAGGAATACTGGCCTTTTTGGGTTTCACAACGTGTTGTGTGTGCTTTTTGGGTGTATAATAATAATATCATTGATTATAATAGTAGTCATAATCATAATCATCATAGTATCGATAATATGATCTTGACTGTCTTGGATATTGACGCTGGTATTTCCTTGGCGCTGGCTTGCGTTGCACTTTTGGTGCTGGATACTTAGCGCTTGATTCACAGTGGTCAGTCTTATCTTTAGCCTTTTGAGCTTTTGGATAAACCCGTCTTTGTGAATCATTTGCCTTAGCCTTACCCTTGACTGAGTTAGCTTTGACTTTCTCATTTGGACTCTTACCATTTTCACTGGGTTCATTTTGAGTTTGACCTTGTGAACCTTTTTCAACAAAGATAACACCATTTCCTTTGTTGTTTTCCGTAACATTAGATTGATTGGATTTTTTACCGAGTTTATCGCATCCTAAACCGGTCTTCTCACCAAATAATCTAGTTACTTCAGTCACATTATCCAACTTTCTAGAAGCTTTTGATAATGATGAGATGAGCTGCTCTGATTTAGCAAGTCGAGCGATCAAATCAGCTTCTCTCTTGACTATTATATCAAGATTGCTTTTTAATTGAATGATTTCACTCTCAAGCGATTAGTTCTTCTCAATGCACTGTTGCTGAACTCCCAACTCTGCTTTGAGCGTCACTTTATCTCTTGTGAGTGATGAGATAACAGCGAGATCATTTTGATATATTTTGGCAGCTTCTTGACATTCATTGTAGTATTCTTTGACTTTGTCAAGTAATTCATCATAAGAAAGAGGAATAGACAATTCATTGATTACCTCAGGAGACGCTTCATCATCTCTGGCCATGAGACATATGAGCGTTGAGTCATCTAATGGCTCATCATCGTCGCTACTTTCTTCTGATGTATCTAAATCTTCAGGTGCGGATGCTGGTTCTGATTCCACTAGCAAACCTTGTTGATGAAGGTTGCTCCTGAATTGGTTTCTATCCAAGTAATCCTGCCTTGAGGGCTTAGATACGTTTGGATAAGGGCAGTTTACCTGGTAGTGCCCTGGTTTTCTGCAATTGTAACAAAGATTAGTTTTCATTTTTTGTTCATTTGTTAACCTTGCAATGTGTGGTTTTGAGACCACTGGAGCTGGGAGATTTTGAGTAGACGCTTGGTACTGAACAGGCGCTTGGGGTGAAGGAACAGAATATTGAGGCGCTTGAAGCTGTTGTTGCATCGGAGAAGGTACTTGATATGAACTTTGTCCTTAATTATTGAAACCTTTTCCTTTCTTTTCATATCTCAAGAACTTTCTGAATCTATTTAGCAAGGCTAATTCCTCTTCTTCATTGATATCTAAATTCTTTCCTTTATTCCCCGACTTGCCTTTGATTGATGCTATAAGCGCTCCAGATTCAATCACCGGACTACTCACAACATCACTAGCAGAATTCAACTCGAACTCAAATGCCTTGAGCTCTGAAAAGGAGTCTTCTGGAGTTAGGAGATCCAGCATATTTGATTCTCTCATAGCGATTGTCTTCATCAAGAATTTACTTGGTAAACTTCTAAAGATCTTAAGCACCATTTCCCGATTCTGCAAACCCATTCCCAACGATGTAAGTTCTGTAACTAGAGCTGTAAATCTTATATCTAATTGCTCTAAAGTTTCATTGGGTAGCATCTTAAATCCGTTAAACTTTTCCTTGGCAATGGAAAGTTTGTTTTCTTTGATCTGAGCTGAACCACCACAAATTGTAGCCAACTTATCCCATATTTCTTTAGTGGTTTTGCAAGACTTGATCTTGTTGAATAAGTTGTCATTATCACCAATAGCTGTATATAGAGCGTTACGACCAACATTGTCCAAATTAGCTCTTTGACGCTCATCTGGAGACCATTCTTGTTTTGGTTCCTCAACGTAACCATCAGGAGTTTCTTCCATGGCTCCAGGAACTTTGTGATAACTTTATATATTTTGATTGGCCCATCTGAAATAATATCACACATGTCATCATCACATGAATAGAGATATGTAAATGCTTTGACTTTCCATGTGTCAAAATTTGACTCAGTCACTTTGGGAACTTTAGCAAATGCCATATCGAAAATTTTAAAAGCAACTAGATTTTGAAAAAGGATCTAACAAGCAGTTATGCTTGAAAATTTCAAAATCTCAACTTTAATCGCTCTGATACCACTTGTTGGTCCCAAGTGGCATACGAAAGGGTCTAGAAGAGGGAGGGTTGAATAGACCTTGAAGTCTTTTTCGACTTCAAAAGATTTCGTATTAAAATGATTTTTGGGCGTTTGATAAAGTAGACGCTTGAATTGTCTAACGCTTGACTTAAGCGTTCACTAAAAATATAGGCACTTGGTTGAAGCGTCTAACGACGACTTTTTTTATAAAGTTAACTTAGATTTCAAGAATTGAATACTTTAACCGAGTAGGTTTGAGCGTTCACTTCTTTGATCAGTGTTAGCGCAGCAGAATGATTTATGTAGTCTTCTTTTAAAAGCTTTAGCGTTACAAGAAGTTTCTAAGTTGTTTAGCTTTTGATTGTGTTTTACTTAATCAGTTTATGCAATGATATGATGAGTAAAACAATTGACTGAAAAGTAAATGACACAATATTTGTAAGGTTCGTTGGGTGGTGTAATCTCAACTACGTCCTTCTTCTCCTCGAACACATGGAGGCAATCCACTAAAATGATTCTCAAAGAATCACACAGAATCTTCTACAAATTAGGGAGAGATGGATGTCGTTGACTTGAGCTCCTTGATCACACAGATTTCTGCTCCAAATCACTACAATCCCCTTGCTTCTTTCACCCAGAAATATGGCAAGTATCCAACTTCGACTTCACACAGATCCCGAGGCTTGGATAGGGGTTTTTCTAAAAGGGTTTGTTTGATTTTGATGAAGTTCAAACAACTGGAAATATCTCAGTAGTAATGTAGTTTCTTCGAAAAGAATGTTTGAGATATTGGGTTGACTGTCTCAAGATTTGAAGAAAAGCAAAGAGAATAATTTCTTGAAAGTTTAGCTTTTCTGAGATTGTAAGGAATGAGACTTCAATGCAACAGAAATTCGACTTGATAATTGTTCTCTATATTTGGCTTATTGTTGAAGTCCTATTTATAAGCATTCTTAGAAAAAGTGTCCGTTTAACACATGCAAGGGCGCGTGTCTAGCACTTCCGCGAGTGAACAACTTTTGTCCTTTTTCCTGAAAATCTGCTGCATAAAAGTTAGTGCTGCAGTCTTTGAATACTTGACAGTCCAATAGGGTGGCTTCTCCGTACGTCTGAAAGTGCTTATCACATTTAATGCTCTTATCAGCATTTAATGCATTTGAATTAAATGCCCGTTGGTATTTAATGCTTTGAGAATATTTGCATTAAAACTCCTTCTGGACTTAGAAATAAATTCAGGTGAAATTACCTCTGTCCTATAAGGTAACGCTTGACATAGCTCATTAATTGGATGCTTGGAGACTTTATCTTCATTCAGAATTCAGGCGCTCGAGTCTTCGAACTTCACCACTGATAAACTCACTCAGAAATTATCAAACGCTCAGCCTAAGCAAACTTAGCCTAACAATCTAGAATAAAAATAAAACAAAGTCTATTACAAATCTAACACTTCAAAGATGAAAAACAAACTTACATAATTTTGGGGTCTAACAAAGATCCTAATTGTCATCATCAAAACATCTAACAAGAAATTCCTAACAGATATGCAGGAGGATTGTTCAGTGAACAACAAGCCAGTGTTTGGCATATAAACGAGAAAGTGTTCTTTGCTGCTGGGAAGGCATTTAAAAATTGGCCATTATTTCTATTAGCAAAATAATTTACTTTAAAAGTTGATAATACGAATGTCAAAGCCTTTTTGAAAAATAAACTTCAATCAAAAATAGAAAAGGCACGTATTCTCAGATGGCAAGTTGAATGTCAATATTATTGTTTTGACATTATTATTGTGAAATCTCATGAAAATGTTCTTGCAGATTTCCTAACAAGAGATGGAAGTATCTGAGGCTAATTCCATCATCAAGAGATATAGGCATCTCAGGGAAAACCTTGAGGAGCTTAATGTGCAATTTGGAAAGCTCTCAGCAAATGCTGAAGTAGCTGGACAAGTTTAACGAGTTGATCTGGACACCGTCCAGGAAACGATCAAGGGAATTACGTACGCCATGGATATGTTATGGAATACATTACAAGGACCAATTCAAAAGGCATCATCTTCAGTGATAACTCGAGAATTACGAGAGCAGGACTCTACACCTGTGTTTAGAGAACGGGACTCTATACCCAGAGCGGTGGATTCAAATACCACTTGCATAAGTCCATTTTCAGATTTTGAGAAAATGGAAACGATTGAACAATCGGAAGGGCAACCTCCTATTGTTTCAAGTCAACCCACCACCTTTGGGGTTAAAGAGGGAGAGATTAATCTTAGGCCATAGACAGGCACTTCTAAGGTTAATACTAAGCCAATTAATTTACATTGGCAGGGTTACCAGCATTCTTGGGAAAAATTAATCTCAAGACTAGGAACTAATAAGTCCTTGGTAGAAATATCAAGGAAATATCCGAGGATTTGGATGCTTGAGGGGTCAAAACCCGAAGAGGTCCGAGAATGGTATGATTTTGGAGCAATAGCTTCAATACATACTATGTCATGATTCATGAAAAAATAACCAACACCTCAAAAGGGGTGATATTCTGGAGTTGAAGTTTATTTCGGCAGCACTAGAAATTGCAGAAAAAGGGTCTCATCCAGCCGTTCATTTTATTAAGCTACAAAGACCAGATATGGCAGCCTACAACAGAGTAAAGGTTGCAACGGGTGAAGCTCCGTTGGTCAATGCTATCAACGAAGACGATATTTTCACCAGAAGAGCATGGAGAATGTGGGTCTGTTTTACAGAGATGGACAAAGTCAAGTATCTATTCAAGATATTCACAAAATCAGTGAATGGATCATTCTTGTTAAATTCCATGACAGGGAAGAGTACGAAATTCGCAGAAAAGCTCTTTGAACAAAAGAGGACGCTAATCTGGGAAAACAAGTTACCAACAACTGAGGCAACCAGGAAGAAAGCCTGCAACATGATGCATGTTAATCTATGGCACAACTGGGAATGTTCAAATTGTGAGTTCCAAGAGAAACCCCTATTGGGTACAAGAATACGGGTTACCAAGACAAAACCCGAATCCAACAAGGATATGGGTAAAAGGAAAGTTTATCCGAAGGGTTTTCACAAACCCCGGTAAAATTATGTAAACGACAAAGGCCTGAATAGTTAGGCAATAAGTGAAGGAATCAATCATGTGATTGATTAAAAAGGGAAAAACAGTTGAAAAAGCAAACAGCTGTAAAGAAACAAGTGTGGCCTACAGAAGTGGTTAGAACGGGGACCCACGCGCATTAAAAATGAATCTTGACAGCAGGCAAATGTCAAGGAAAATTGAGGAAGGCTTTGAAGTCTGGATTTGAAATCTGAAACAAGGCCTATAAAGAAGGAAGTTCAAAGCAGATGGGGATCATCAGAAATTTTCTCCAACTCTTTCATAAAACAATTATTCATAGAAAAATTGTAATCTTTCTTCTTTAAGTTTTTCTTAAACAAGTGTATGGAGATTTTCCCATTAGTAGTCCTCTCATGAGAGGCTAAGAGTTTTCTCCTCCAATAGCGGAGTAGAATAGTATTATGTAATTTTAATTTGTATTTCATCAATAAAAGAAAAGGCTTTTGTCCAACTTGTTGTCCTAAATCCAAATTATTTTTATATCTATTTATGCCTTTTACACCCAAAGGTAGGAAACGAAATTGGGTTGTGTTGTGTATTACTGAAGGAGATAAGGACTGTGAACCATCAGCTGCGGTTGTGTGGTTGGAAAAGTCCGTAAAACCGAGAACTTGGAATACCCAGTGATAAGGCGGTCAAAAGAAGGTATAGATTTATGCAAAGTTAATTTTATTTGGGAAGCATATCGGGCGTGATAAATTTATTGTTAGGGATGAATTTTGTAGACATTGGTTGAAGGGACCAAAAATGCTTAATCAGTAAGAACTATGGTACCATCTGTGCAATTTCTGTAAACCATGGTACCAATATAGCAAATCTCTATATATTATGGTACCGAAAATGCAATTATCTCCAACTCAATTGATAGAAGGTTGTAGTGGTTGAAGAGTGAATTATAGATGCTTGTTATATTCACTGGTGTAAGGTTCAAATCTCCAAACTCACACTTGGGGTCGTATTTTTGTAAAGAGAGAGGAATTGGATGGAATAAATCTGATAATTTCCACAAAAAATTTCCCTTCAAAAGCTAGTTTAATCCTAAGATTTAGTTAATTGTGCGAGTTTGGTATGAACTCAGTGAGTTAAATGATTTATGTGCTAAAATTTGAATTTTTCGGGTTGGAAGGACCAAAGATGCTGCAAGCTTACAAGTTGAAGGATTAAAATTTCGAGTGGCCAATATGTAGGACTAAAGGTGAAACTGAGGTCAACTTACAAGTTGCAATTTTCCCAAAGAATGTATGTCTTAATGGACAAGACATATATAGATGATCAAGAACAAAAATCGTAATCAAATTATGACATGGGCACCATTGCAATTATGATATTGTAACTTGATATTCTCGTTGTTTTTGTATTTTGAATATGTGGGGTGGCAGTTTAGGTACAATAATAATAGAAAAATTGGCACATTGAATATTTTTTGCCGAAAATTGCTGACGTAGTTGTTGGAAAAGCTAAAGTTGGTTATTTTTTAGAATTAAAGCAAAAATTTGATGATGTGGCGACCAACGGTGGACAATGAAGAGATGACATGGCGAACAATTAGACAAAGTTGAATGTTTTTGTTACCAAGTAGATTTGAACATATGATCTTGAAATTAAAACTAAACACTTCTACCACTCAGCCACATCAATAAGTTGTTTGATTCAAGTTCTGTTTAGTCAATTATAGCATTACTTCAGTATATGAGTTAGTAATATGTCGTTATCATTATTCAAGTAATTCTCATCTGTAACAATATTTTTTAGCATTATCAATCTATCAATATATTTTTACTAATATCTATAGTTAATAATACAAATACAAATATTTAAGTATTTATAATAAAAAAAATTATAAATGTCGAATATATAATTATTTCATCTAAAATTTATTATAAAATATGCAATTATTTTAGTTATAATATATAAATATTTATATATTTTATACATGTATTCGTTCTTATACATCTTTAGTATATATATTAAATTTTTTGAATGAGTGCAGATGTATAAATTTTTTATAAATAGTTATATATGTTTGTTATATATATAAAGAAATTATATGGAAGAATATACTTACATCTAAATAAAAATATTATTGATGCGGTTCGAAATTTACACTAAGGAAACGTATAAATTGAAATGCAATTTATACTCTAAAACTACTACGAAATAATATGCTAGAATATATGATTTATACGTAAACTTAAAAGATGAACAAGATATTGCCCTTTTCTTCAATTTTATTGAGAGAGAATACAAGTACTTAGTGAAATTAGAGAGTGAATGTAAAAAATACATGAAATGAATTAAATCTTCTTAAATACGGCCTATGTGGCCGATTTTCCTCTCCATTTTGATGTTGTGCGTTTGTTGTGTAGTTGGGGGGATATGGAGATCATATCCCCCATTTAAGGGGATAGTGACTGGAGTTTGATTTGGTTGAACTTTATCCTATCGTCAATTGTCCTTTTTGAGCCTTCTTTCCATTTTCTACCTATCCACGTTCCAGCTATCCATTTAATCCTACTACTAGCTTGACGTAGGATCATCCACGTAGCTTATTCCTTGAATTACTCTTGATGAGCTTTGATCTTGATCTTTCCTTCGATGTCTAATTGTTTTGTTGGCCCAGATAATCGATGTTTCTCGGCGCTCAATTTGCACATAAGCCCAAATAGCAAGTATGATATTTATGGGCATATTATAAGTCCCCCTACTCTTGAGATTTTGAAAGGAATTCAAAGTCTCGAGAGTACAAACCTATGCGTGAATTGATTTATTTTTTTGGATTTTTGGGCAGGGCCTATTTACGGGCCAGGCTCAGGCCCGATTTGCTAGCAGGCGGCGCGGGTTGGACCCTCTTTTTCCCTTTTTCTTCATTTTTTTTTTTGATAATGCTTTCCTTTTCCTTGTAGCATAAGGACTCTTTCTTTCCAAGTAAATGTCCTTTCGTTCTTCTTTTTAAACTCGTCCTCTTTCCTTCTTCTTTTCAGATTCTTGTTTAATCTAAGAGATTTCAAATCTGTTATCTTTTAAAAGATTTAAAAAATCTCCCAAAAATCTTCAATGCGTTCAAAGCTTCCAATTCTTCCTCATTATCTTCAAAATTTCGAAATTTGCATGCTCCAAGTGTGATACCCCTATTTTCCAATAATTTTCAATAAATCCAATCATCTTAAAATCCTTTCTAACATGCCAAGAGTGTAAAAGGGCATGGAAGGGGCTCCTCATTGGAGCGATTTCTTCTCTCATTCACTCTATTACATGCCAGTTTTAGCTTCTCTTTATCAGGTATCTTCTCACGTTTAGGGACGAAATTGTCCAAATTGGGAGTACTCAAAATCTTCACAAGAGGATAAGGAATAATATATGGAACGGATAGATTGGCTACCAAAAGTTAGCTTCAAACCGTGCGGTAAGCTGTCCGTATTTTCAATTCAGAACTGTGTTCTATTTTTCTGGGCAAGAAACGTTGGTTTGATCATACATGCAAGACCATATTTAGAAACCTCTATGAGTGTAGATATCACATGTAAATTTCTTTAGAAATCGTTGAGGATCAGCGTAGAATAAATGTCAAATTCAATTGCCCAAAAAAAAAAAACCCCTTTTTCCGTCTCTAAATTGTACAGCAAGACCACCGTTAGAATCCTTATTACTGTAGATATGTTTATGGTAAATGTTGTAGAAAATTGTTGCGGAACTTGTCCAAAAATGGCCACCAACGGACCTATGCAGTCTGCTGTTTTGGTTCCCAGAAAATATCATTAATGTTTCTTTGTTTGAATACCATTTCTTGTTGTTCTATTGTAAATTATATATACACTAGATGGCACTTCCATGGTGTAATGTGATTGGAAAGTTGATTTGTCATGGCATGACGTGTCTATCTGGCAATTGACTTGGTCAGGTTCGAGATGAAATTTAGATTGTAAGAAATCTTAGTTATTTGAGAATTTATGGATTTAAGTTTAGTTATTGATTGGATTGTTAAAGGGACGAACAAAGGATAATGGCGGAGACGCGCGACAATATCTGGGTAATCTTGGAATGAACAATGGAGGTTTTCAGCTTCTTGGAGCTATACATAGTATTGAAGTTGGATAAGTGTTTGGTAAGTTGTCTTAGCATTAACCTTTGGTTATTTGCAATTAAGTATATCATATGGGAATTAGAATTCAGATAACTTGATTATGTAAGTGTAGTAGTGATTACGTTCTTATTTGGAATAGGTTCGGCACAATTTGGTTCGCTTGGTGACAAGCAATTACTGTGAGTTGCCTCGCAAAACTATATTTATATGTCTTTCAAAAGGAAGTTTTACAACGTGGGATTTTATTGGTATATTATGTATAGAAGCCAATTAGAAAATTTTTTCCTCTTTTATGATGGGCTAAATTGAGTGATTGCATATTATATATGTCGGGCCCAAGTGTCGGCGTGGATAGGGCTAGGGTTCAGCTGGACAGGCACGGGCCTGCGGTCTTAAAACGATTCCCGAGAATAATGTTCTGAAATTATTGTAATAAAGGTTTTCTCCGTTCAAGGAAAAAGCAGCGGGACCCAAGTGCTATGAATATCCACGAGTTGCGAAATGATGATGGCATATACCTCAAATCGAGTTATGAAATTTTGGTAAAAACTCCCTCGAAAGAGTATAGACCTCACAAGCCTCCATGATGGATTTCTTTGTTTCTTCGTTAGCTCAAGATTGATGCAGGATTGTACTACTTACACACTTTTAGCTTAGCCCCTTTCAGGGCTAAAATTGGGGCGTGACACCAAGGCCTCCATTTTCTTTCCAATACCCTCATTGATATGAGGCGTAAATATCAAGGTCGTTGATGAGGACTGCCCTTGTTTAAGTTAGCTATCCAATCCCAATTCCAATAAGTTGCATCTTCCTCCGAGTTATGAAATTTTGGCTCCCTCGAAAGAGTATAGACCTCACGAGCCTCCAGATGGATTTCTTTGTTTCTTCGTTGCTCAAGTTGATGCAGGTGTACGCTTTCCAATACCCTCATTGTATGAGGAAATATCAAGGCGTTATGAGGTGCCCTTGTGTTAGCTATCTCCCAATTCCATAAGCCCCATGGCTGCCTTTTACATGGTGACCTCGTACTCTGGGGCAACTCCTTCATCCCAAAATTTTTATTCCCTCTTCCAACTTAAAAAATTAGAATCGGGACTTTTTTACTTCACAGCTCGCGTAGACGTTCGCTTCTTGAAGCATAACTTTAAGACTCACGGCTAATGAAGGGGTCATTACTTATTTATTTCTTCACCTATCTTTTGGAATTTTCCTTGTGAATGGCCAGAAAATAGCCCCGGGTATCCGTTTTTCACCATTAAGCATAGGGCTCCACCTCATCAACGCATGCTCGACATGATGAACGAGCTATTAGTATTATACCCTCAGATGCCATAGAGGATAGAGTAGTAGGGAATCTTTCTTGTAATGAACTTATTCTTATTTATAATAAAAGGAATTGTTTAGTTTTTACTTAAATCTTATCTGCATCTATAAATAGCGTAAAACATTTTGTCCATGTTTTCAGTGCAATCTCTCTACTTTCTATGTGATAGGAACATTGACACTAGAGATATTGATCTTAATTACTTAAACTCGTTCGCAAGTAATACGAAGTCTTTAATGGACAAAAAAAGACTTAGAACATTTGTACAATCGGAGCTTTGACATGGGAGTGCCAATCGAACACCATGTGATGGTGGAAGCTTAAGACTGTAGGCACATCAGTGGAACTGATATGCTCGAACACGACTCGCATCGGCTCTGTCACATGAGTTTTCACTCTATGATTGTCAATGACAGAACTGATTATGCGTAGTAGGTATAAGTGAACCTTTGACCTAAAGTATCAGGCTGAAGATACACTTGTGATGTCAAGTCTGTCACTAGAGTAGTTAGACCCAATTCACCCGTTGGTGGGGTCTACCTCGAAATGCGGCTTGATGGGCAAGTGGTAGTCTTAACTGATAACTAATATGGGATTTGTTCTCTCATAAGTGAATGAGAAAGTATCTTATGTGATTATAGATACTGATAACTAATATGGGATTTGTTCTCTCATATGTGAATAGATAATAGAGATCCAAGTCTTTGGCCAAAGCAAAAGAGACGATTGTGTGAGGCACTAAATCGAACTTAATGATCTTGTTTTATTATAATTAATACATATGGACAAGTCCAGTGAGTTTGACATAACCATGACTCTCACTTGACTGGGACACGTGAACAAAGGGTTTATACTTATACGGCATTTATGATTGGAAGTTTCTGGAATAATCCATTCATTCGATTTTGTTTGGACTACGAAGTGGACCACGTTACTGGCTAGGTGTTACCCACTTGTTTTGGATCCCTCTCATTTCCAACCGAAACGAACCTAAAGAGTCGCGCTAAAGGATTGATAAAGAAAAATAAAAGGATTTTTCTATTTTATTATAAGAGATTTAATTTATGGGATAAATTGAATATTACTAATTAATTGCTCATTAGATGAGATAATTAATTATAAAAATAAGATTAACTATTAATTAATTACTCAAAAAAATAAATTAGTGAATTAATTTATCTAATTTGGTTATTTCATTAATTGATTTATTTATTTGATATAATAAATTATTAATTAAATAATAGATAATTAATTAAAACAACAGACGAGCCGGGCCATGTAAAGGGCGTTCATTTGCAGGACTCCTAGGGCCGAGTTGGGCGTCCTCTTGGATGCCCAACATGGACTCTAATCTTTTGTCTTGGTCAATAAGTCAAGTGATATTAAAAGGACTTTTGACCTAGATGGAATTAGAACAATTCACACAACTCTCCTAGAAAAGAAAAGAAAACTCTCCTCTCTCTCTCCTATACTAGCCATCGGTCTCTAAGGGGAAAAGAAGGTATTTTTCTGTCAATCAATCCGTGTGATTATTTAGAGGCAACGTACTTTCGTTGTTCGGATCCAAAATTCAAGAAAGTTCAAGGTATTCGTGAAGAGTAGATAGCACAAGATTTGGAGATTGGAAGCTTCAAGTGATCGAATTTTTTAAGGAGGATTTAGTTCTCCAATCAATTCGCTTCAATGGGTAAGTTTTTATTCGTTTTAACGTTTAAATGATTCAATATACAAATCGAGAAAAACACTATGGGATTTAATTTTAAAACCTTCCGCTGCGCAATTTTTTGCGTAATCCAACAGTGGTATCAGCATATTTGATCTATGTTATGTGATTTTTGATATGTGTATTACGTGTTTTTGAAGCATGCGTTTATGCATTATTAAATCTGCATTTTTCATGATTTTTTTTCCTAGAATTTGATTTTTTATGTTCATAATAATTCTGGATTTTTTTTTGACATGAAAAAAAAATCTAAGAACGAGGAAAAACGGGGCCCGAAGGCCCTAAGCAAGCAGCGCACAGCCTTGTGCGTGCGCTATGAGCCGCACGGCGCCTGGCGCCATGTGATAACACAGACCACATGGTCACACGGCCTGATTGGGTAGTGTGTTTGACACAAGGCCCGCTGAAACGGGTCATGGACCCAGATCTAAAAATTGGGCTGTAAATTGGGTCAAATTTAGTATTCTGATTTTGGGTAAATTTAATTATCAGGATGGGTCAAGAGGATGATGACCCGAAATAATTCAAATTAAGCCCAATTGTAGAATTACTTAATTTTCGCTTATTAATTAGTTTGGACTTAATTTAGTAAATTCCAATGGGCCAACGGGTTTGTGGCACCCTCCGGCTAGGGGATGGGAACCGAGGTCCGCCACATCGCAACGCTAGCTCCATCCAAGAGACGATCTCGTCATGAGCTAACGTTAAGCGTGAACTATCAAAAAGAAAAAAAATAAAACTTCCAACCCACACAAACAATAACTCCACGAAGCACATATATATATACATAGCATAACATCCCATGTACATGTTAGAGTTCGGATGTAACTCAAAACCACATGTCAAAACTAGACGATGTACAAGCCATTTACAAACAGTAACATTTGACTCTTAGACTCCATAGACTCTTAAGCTTCCTTAGTCATGACTTGGCCTTCCAGGCCTGACATATTGAGCTCCTCTGAAACAAAAGAGGAAAGAAGGGTGAGTCCGAATGACCCAATGAGGTGACTATTAACTTGCTTTACCTTATTCTGAAACCGAATCTGCAGCGTAAGACATAAATAAAACAAGCATATATAGAGGGTAAAATAATAAGACGAGAATACTATAAGGGCAAACGATCAAGTACAACACAAAGGGCCAATTAATGGAAGACATCTCATATACTTTGGAATCAATATATAACTATTAGAATCTATATCTCCACTGTCCCATACCCGTAGGGACTTCACACACCTTTCTGTACATATGTTACGAGTTATGAATTGTAGGTGTCGGGGCTCTAGAGGTGGCTCTTACGGGCTCAAGAGGTGGCCCCCGTCGTCGCGTGGCACTTTGCCCCATATAGCACTTAGCTCCCTTCACTCTACCTTTAAGATTCAAAGCTTTAGAGTAATGACAGGTACATCGCAGATAGATGCCGGATATTGGTACTCTAGAGGTTGCTCCTACGGGCTCAAGAGGTGGCCCCCGCCGTCGCGTGACACTTTGCCCCGCATAGCACTTAGCTCCCTTTGCCGACAGAGTAGAGTCAAGAAATATAATGGTTTCAACGAATTTTCTAATAGAACGGGTGCAATGATTAATAATCGAACGAGATACAGAGGAAACGAAATATTACCAAACATCGAGACACAATTGGACACTTACCTTATACGAAGTTAAGGGTTCAGAACGACAAAACTTACGAGATCACAACTGACTAGGATTATTAGCTAGAAAGAACGCAAGTGGTAAGCAAGTTCAAATTGAAAGAACAAAAGAAACCCTCACAGTTACTATCCGGCGTCGCCGCTGCGTGCCTCAGAATCGTGATAGAATCCTGTGGTCCAATCACAATAATATTTTCTCAAACTATAGCACTATAAGCCAAACTAAACCAAGCAATTCACATTTAGCATGTAAACATATAGCAATGGGTCATTCAAGACTGAAATGGGGTATCTACCTGCAAGGTGTAACTACCATAGTTCTTAAACTTTTTGGAACCCCATTTTTTTTTTTATATAAACCCCCCTGTTATTCCAAAAATTCTAAATTTTGGTTTGCACCTTCCTAACACACATATAAGCATATTGTACAATTTTCATAGGTTAACAAAATTTGTACATGGAAGTGTGGAATTTGATTTCTACATGATTTTTGATTTCTACATGGAAGTGTGGAATTTGAAAAATGCAGTGGGAGCCAAGATGAATTTTAAAGTTCTTAATTGTTCTTGGTTCAGTCAATTACAAATAATCTAATTAATCTGGTTTATTTCTGCAGTTATTTTCTCGTTTATCTCTCTCAAATATGACAAACCCACTTTCAATTCTGCTCGAAAAGAATACCCTAACTAGACCCAATTATGTGGACTGGCTTAACAATTTGAGGATTGTCCTCAATATGGAATCTCTCGGATACGTCTTGGATGCTGATCTCCCGGCGGCTCCAGCTAGGACACGTGCTAGTGAGGAAAAAGTCCAAGCCCATGAAAAATGGGTTAAGGACGACGTTTGGGTGAGAGGATACATGTTGGGATCTATGACCAATGAACTTCAAAGGTCACATGATAAGATGTCCACTGCAAGAGATGTCCTAGCACACTTGGTTGAGCTCTATGGTGAGCATAGTCGAATTGCTCGATATGAGATATCGATAACACATTAAGACAGTGAACAACTATCTCTGGATCAATGCCCACCAGGTCTTCATCTCACCAAGCAAAGATGCTCGTGTAATCCCGAAGTAACTGGGCAGGCGGAATGCCAACTCAAGTTCTAGCTGGGAGCCTATCCGGGCCACCTTAGAGGGATCGCCTAGCACAAGATCAACGAATATTAGCTCTTCCACCGGCTTAACTTTAGCTTGTATATGTATGTCCTTCCCCTTGTTCTTGATGGCCATAACATCTTTATCCTTGTCACTATAATTTTCTCTTTGGTCTATCTCCATGTAAGTCTGTTTCTCACTTGTCTTAATGGATTCCATGTAACAGTTTTGAACCATATACTAGCTGCTTCTAATCTCTCCTACTCCTTCCCATACAGGGAACATCATCTTCATGTGGTAAATTGAGATGATTGCTCTGAAAGTGTTTAACATTGGCCTTCCCAGTATGACATTATAGGCCTAAGCGGTATCCACAACTAGGAACTTGATCAATTTGGTTTTTCTCCAAGGTGACTCTCCCAATGAGAGGGGCAATTGTACTTGACCTATAAAACGAATCACCTCTCCAGCGAATCCAAAGTGTGTTGTATCCACCAGTTCCATCTTGAAGTCTCCCAGGTCCATCTATTGGATAGCACGTCCATTGAGCTCCCACTATTTACGAACACACTATGGACATCATAGTCTTCTACGGTAACAGTGATCACCAAAGCATCATGATGGAGGTTGGGTGGCTGATGGATGTTAGCTGGGTCGAACTGTATAAGAGGCGTAGCATCAACAGATGCTACCTTTGATTTGATCAGCTCATGGAGGGCCGCACATGAGCTCACCTAGCTCTATGGGAATCTCCATCAGTAGGCCCACCAGCTATCATATGGATGTCCTTGCATGAACAACTAGATCCTCTAGGCTTCCCATTATTTCCCCTCTTAACCCTGGTGTTTTCTTGATAATGCATCTCTACAGCAGCCTTATAGTTAGGAGGCGAAGGGCTCCTTTTGAATAGTCTTGTATTCTTCTCTCGATCTATACTTATAAGCTCTTGTAGATGACCACTTTCAATTAGTCGCTTTATTTCATTTAGCAGATGCCTACACGAGTTGGTATCGTTCCCGTAGTCCTTGTGGAATTGGAAACACTTATCAAACTTTGGATTAACTGGTCCCAGCGTTGACCTTCTGAGCCACCTGATGAGGCTCTTGTGCTCCACTTCCATAAGTGCCTAGGCAAGTGTGACTTTCAAAGGTGTATAATGGGTAAACTGACGGCTATCGCCTCTGTTTTTGTCTACTTCAAGGGGCCTTCTAGAGGTTTGCCCTGCGTCTTTCTTCTCCTTGGGTGCCTTTTTGACTTCAGCCTCCTTCATTCTCACATCTTCCTCCATATTTATATATTTCTTCGCTCTATCTAGCAAGTTGTCAAAGTCGGTAACCGACTTCTTAACTAGTGACAAAAAGAATTTTCCATCATTTAACCCATGGGAAAAAGCATTAGCTAACACTTCAGCACTCACCGATCGAAGGGACCTCGAGAGCAGAAGCATTGAATCTTCATATATACTCCTTGAGTGTTTCAGTGGCTCCCTAGTGCATGCAGAATTGACTCAAAGAGATCTTTTGATACTTCTTGCTGCCCTCGAATTGATAGAACTCGGCTCCAGCTGATTAAACCATTGTTGTGTAGCTCTGGTTAGCGTGGTTCAGAAAACTAGACACTTAACTCCATCGGTGTACTAATGGAGTAGCGCACAGTTCTCAAACTTTCCAAAGTACTTCATATGATCAGCTGATCTATCATATTCCATGATATTAGGAGCACGGAAGTTATAAGATAGCTCCTCTACTAACACCTGGGGGCCGAAAGGGACTCCTCTAGGCAAGAGTGTCAGGCTTCCTCCGAGGCGCTGCCTCATTTCTTTCATTTTTTCTTGCAGGCTTCCAAATCTTTCCATCATCTCCATTTGAGACGTCCCCCATGGGTCCCAAATTCTAAGAACTTCGCTCGAGGAGGTTATTTCTTCTTTTTGGGACATTCATCCCGACGACATTGTGATAAGGCCCCCTTATGGCAGGGATGGGAGAGCTATTCTCAATCCCAAGAGCCTGGGGTGCCATTAATGGTGGCATAGTTACAGCTACTTGCATTGGTATTTACATTCCGGGCATAGTTGGTTGGAATGTTGGCGAGAATGCTGGTCGAAATGTTGGCGGGATAGCTCCTGACATATGAGTCGTAGCTTCCATAAGAGGAGGGAAGAACCCTCCTAAGATAACTGATGGGAACATCGGTGGGGCAGCTTCTAGTACGCTCGCCATTGCTTGGGGGTTGGCGTCCTGCATGGCCGAAGGTACGGTAGTGATGAAGATGCGTCCCAATTAATCAACTAGTTGGTGTCTATTTTCTGGTGATGTCACATTTGGCCAAACGTCGAGGAGATACCTCCAGGTGCGACAAGCGTGTGCTCCCCGCCTTCCTTCTTTTGCCTAATGCTCCTCATTTCTGACAGGTCTGCTTTCCCTTATCGGCCTTGTAGGCTTGGTAATTCCTCTTGCTAGGGGTGCTCCAATCTCGGGAACGGTGCTGGCTTTTGGCTCTATGCTTTTTCTTTCATGGTAGCCAGGCTTGGGCTCCTTCTCTCTTGAGAGCGCACGTACACCAAAGGACGTGGCTCGTTTGTTGTTCCTCGCAAAGCCGGGACGACAACGGGGACACAACATCTAGGGCAGCGGGACCGCGGCATTTTGCCCTATGACCACATCCGAGCCGCGGGCGAAGCTTGAAACGGTGTCTACACTCGGGCCGACGGTGGCACTCGACATGGTCACAGCGTTTGTGATAGAGAAGATGCCCGGTGCGCCAATTTATTTGGGCGCCAACCTTGAAATAGATAGATTTTATAGACAATCTTTTCCTTATAAATAAAATCAATTCTTAATGGCAATCTTTATTCTTATATTAACATCTTGCATATGTTAGAATAAAATCCCTTAGGATCACACATAGCTATAGGATGTCATCGGGCATCGGGAATGGCAATGATAGAATACGTCTCTAAGGCTTTGATCCTTAAACTATGTTCCAAGTCATAAAAGACTTTGTCAAGATGAGGGATATTAACGAACCCGAAAGACTTGCTTGTACGATACATAGTCTAGAAGAGTGTTCTCCATTCCATAGGTACTAGCACGGTGAAAGTTGATGTATGTGTTAGGGTTTCTATTTGGAATAGGTAAACCGAATCAACCTAAAGGAAGTTCTTTAAAAGGAATCCCAATCGAATCTGGAACTTCCTATGATCACGTAGTATAAGAGTAATCCTCATGAACCTGAGATTCCATAGCTTATCTTGTATGTGATCCATTAAACTTTGATTTGCTCCATAATCTAATTAAGATCATTACATGGGGTATTTCGGTTGTGATCTGATCATATATGGAGATACATGAGAATCAAGATGGGATCCATCTCTAACTTGTATTGTCAATGCATCTCCTATGTTTACATAACTAAGTTGACTTAGGAGATCTTCGGCCAAGATAAGACTTCTAAAGAGGCGTAGGGTTTCCTCGTTTAGATGGTCAAAGTCAACTCTACTGTAAATAGGAAACATAGATATTGAGTTATTAGGGTTTCTACTAAACCTCTACCCTAGACTCAATCGGGAGATCATGATGAAAGGATCTTACTTATATGAGAATCGTGATTGTGAAAGGCGTATCTTTACTTATCATTTATGTCTAGGTGTTCATCGCCCATTGCTAGATAGTAATCACGATTTGTAGGTGTCTTGAATTAATATGGTGTTTAATTCAAGACTTGATTAAATCAAGATGTATTTAATCTTGTATTTTCATTTTTGGAAAGTACACTAGCACTTTGGGAAAATGAGCCTACTACTAGTATATAAACGAGTCTAAGGGGTCACACACTAACTCTTTAGGGTTTTCGTTTTAAGTGTGAATTAATCAATTTGAGGAAATTGAGGAAATTAGGAAAGTATAGTACTTTACTAATTGAGAATATAAATTAATTAGTAGAGACTAATTAATTGAGACTATTTAATTAATCTTGATGAATTAATTAAATAATGGACATTAAGTTCGTCCAAGTAATTTATTTAACCGGGTTGGACTAAAGTTAAATCAATAATATGAATAATTGGTGAAAATAAATAAAGCAGGACGTTATTTATTGGAATTAATTAAGAAGATTGGATTCGTTGTAATTAATTAATTGGAGTCAAGAATTAAATCAAGAGATTAAAACTTGCACTCCAAGACTAGAGAGAGGCGTGTATGAGGAAGAGAATTCTTTCCTTCCTCAACTTCGTGATCAAAGGTAAATAATTGGATGGTTTATGTAATTAAGAAAAGATGACTTACTTGGTAACTAAGTCTATTCCTTAAAGGATTATATGTATATTATATATACATATAAGATAATAATAATAATAATATATAGACATACACGCTAGGCGTGTATTATATATGTATGTATGTATATTATTATTTATTATATATTATGGAAGAATCCTGGGTAACGTATATCTAGGAATAAGGAAAGAATTAAATCTTGGAGATTGAATACTTCCTTATATCTAATTGTATTAGGGTCTGGATTCTATCTCCATATATATGTGATCAAGCAAGAGAAAAACAAACTTGTTCTTATACCTAGTAAAATCAGCCATCACTAAGAAAAAGATGAGGAAAATTTTGTTCCTCCCCTCTCTCACTTAGCTGCCCCTATACCATTATTCAAGGTGTAATGTTGCTCATGTGTTGAGCTTAATTACTCACTAATATATTCCTCACCTTTTCACATAAGCCTAGAAATAGTTTCTAGATTCGTTCTATTGGCTAGCACCGGAAATAGAACGTTTGGAGATTCGAGGAGATGTGGACTATTCTTAGAGGTGCAGCAGTTGAAGCGCTACAACCAGAGATACGAAAGACGTTTTTGTGTGGAAACGAAGTATGGGTTTTGGAAGCTCGTAGCGGGTTGATAAAGATCCAACCGGAACTAAAATTCTCTGTTGGTAATTTTATGTTTCGGAATTTAAAATATATTTTTTTAAAATGGTTATAACTATTTGTTGTATTTGTAATTTTAATATGTTATTACAGTATTTTTAAGGTTATGTTTTTATGTTAAAACGATCTTCAATTTGAAAAAAAATATTGATAAGTCAAAGATTGAAATATTCTTATAACTAACTAAACTAAAGTTTATAAACAATGTTTTTATGATGTAGAACAGTTGTGGAAGTGCCAAAATTTGAACTCTAAGGTCATGAGTTCAAATTTTCTTAGTAGCAAAAGTTTTTAGCTTTATCTAATCATCACCATGTCACCACTTGATTGTCAAGTTGGGACTCCACGTCTCCAATTCTAAAAAATCCCAATTTTTATGCCAAATTTGTACTCAATGGGTTCAGACCAGACTCTAATTCATTACCATCTCTAATCTCATGCTTCATTTTAACTATGTACCATATGGGTATAAATGTTTTTTGTAAAATAAAAAAGTTGACATAGATTATGTAAAGGGATAATAGCAGACATCCCCCTCAGTTATGGGGTGATGTGCACTTTCCCCCCTAACTTATTGAAATGTGCACTTTGCCCCCTCACTTACCATAAAATGTGCACTTCACCCCCTCGGGCAGTTCGGGCAGATTCGGGCACCACACTTATCATAAAAATTGGACTTTTGCCCCTGACTTATGTGTCTTTGTAGCACTTTGTCCCCTGACTTATGTGTTTTTGTAGCATTTTGCCCCCTCACTTATGTGTTTTGTAGCACTTTGCCCCTGCCCGAGGGGGTGAAGTGCACATTTTATGATAAGTGAGGGGGGCAAAGTGCACATTTCAATAAGTTAGGGGGCAAAGTGCACATCACCCCATAACTGAGGGGGGGTGTCTGCCATTATCCCTTATATAAATTTGTTATATCAATGTAAAGTAGAATACAAGATGATACACTATTGTGGAATAAAAATCTTAGGCCTTGTTTGTTTATGTTTTCAAATTCCATTTTCAATATTCTGAATCACAAAATTCTAAAAATCCATAACACAAACCATTTTCATTTAAATTCTACTTAACTTTTTCAATTCTCCATATAACTACCTACCACTCACTATATCAATCATTTCACACATTTATCAATCAACATCATTTCCTCCAATCATTACTTTTCTATTCAATCTTCCACTTTTACTATATATTAATAATAAATTTCAAATTTCAAATTTCAAATTTCAAAATATATTAATATTAAATTAACTTTATATATCTATCTATCTTATTCTATTATTTATTTATTCACATAATCATTACACAAATAACTAACTCAATTATTTAACTCATATTTTACAAATCTCAACCACTATTTAAAAACATAAACAAACACAACACACATCACATCAATTCTCATACGATCCATGTAGTACGCATTTCCCGAGAAATTTTCAAAATTTCATCTCAAAAACATAAGCAAACAGAGCCTTAATTTCTTGAAATATAGTCTTCACCAATATATATATATATATATAAATTGGTTCTGCAACTAAGAAAATCATATCCATATGTTTTAAACAATTGATAATATACAGGGTTATATAGGGGCATGGCCTGCTATAAGCATTGCATTGAACAATGACATAGCAAAAGTGTGGCAGCAGATCCCAGGACGCAGCCAAGCAATAATAACGAAATGTGTGTGTGTGTTTGGGGTTGGTGGGGAGGGGGGGGGGGGTGGCAGCAGATCCCAGGACACAGCCAAGCAATAATAACGAAATGTGTGTGAGTGTGTACTTGGGGTCGGTTGGGGGGGGGGGGGGGGGGCGCTAAGGGGATGGGATGGTCGTGAAAGCAGCAACTTATCATTGGGGGTTCGCACAGTTAGCAATTATATTTTTTTAGAATTTTGAGTATTTTTAATTGTAACAAAAATTGTTATTGGCTGAATGATATTTATGGTAGTTAGATCTTTTGAATTTTCAAATTACCCATGGACGGCTAATTTGCATTTTCCTTTTAACATTTAACTACTTTTTTAATTAAAGGAACCTTTTGTTTTCATTAGCTAAAGATAGGTATTAATCCTATAATTCACGGAATTATGCGGTTAAAAAGGAAACTACCACATCTCATTGTTCTACCTCTTAATTAATTCTTTTCATTTCAGTTCTGAAAAACTTATTAACCATGCCATATTTTTGCTGCTTCACAAATCAATTCCATTGTCCTCAAAATTCACTACTTTTTCTTCTACATACATTGACCTAGCTTGGGGCAATCAGGTACTTTGTTTTTTCAATATATTTTTTTCAATAGTTTTGAATTTTTACTATTTAATTTTTGTTTGATTGCCTTCATTTAACTTAGTCTGGAACATTATGATATTGTGTAAATTTCATCTTCTTTTGTTTAACTTATTTAATCTTAATTGGTTTAGTTTTTTTCTCAATTGATTCAAAGACATTCATTGCTTTTTATTAGTTGTTCTTTCTTTTTTTCCCCTTATTCTCTTTTTTTCTCTTATTAATTTGTTTAAATTTTGTTGATTTGATACGGTGACAACACTCATTGGGATTCTACTTTTTTTTCCTAATCTGAATTTGACGTTTCTCACACCATATTTGGTTCATTTTTTAAATTTCGTTCATTCTTGATCTTTCAGTTTTTTTTTTCTAATCTGAATTTGTCATTTCCTACACTAAATTTGATTCATTTTTCAATTTTTGGTTGTTCTTATCTTTTTTTTATTTTATTTTATATTCTCTAAATTTTATTTGATTATCTGACTTTATTTACTTTTGATTCTTAGGATTTTATGAGAATTTTCTCTTTTATTGTTCCCATTAATAAAATTTCTTCTTATTTGTTTTCATTTCTTGAATAGAGGAAATCGATTTTTTGCTTTTCTCAAGTTATTTATTTAATTCTTATGCATACATTTTTTTATTTTTTTTTTCTCCACAAGCTATTATATATTTGAAGGGGGGTGTTTCACTACAAAAAAACAAGGCATCAGCTACGATGATTTACGTAGCTGATGCCCATATTTTTGTAGATATGGCGACCGAATGGCCGTAGCCCATGTCCGAAGCTGATAAGAGCGTTGCAAAATTTGGCTACGGAGTTAAAAAAACTTGTAGCTAGTACATAACTACGGAATGTTGTTGCTATTCTTGTAGCTATTATAGTCATCACATATTTCGTAGCTACTTTTGTTGTAATAGCAACTGAATATTTGTTGAAATTTTTTAGCAACCTTCGTAACTATTTCAACGGAATATCCATGGCCATTTTCGTTGCTATGAAGCAACAAAAAAGTTTATGGCAATTGTCGTTGCCATAGTGACAAAACATTCGTAGCAAATCTTGTTGCAATATGATCGCAAAATCCGTAGCAAAGTTCGTTACCGAGGCTACAAAATTTTACTAGCAATTTTCATCATAATAACAACAAACTATTTGTTGCAATATTCATAGCCAAGGTTATCGAATTTACATATACCATAGCGATAGCCACAAGAACTCGTAGCAATGTAATGGTAGAGAATTCGTAGCAATGACAAAATCTCCATAGCAAATGGCATTGTGATAGCAATGGAACATTTACGAGAATCCAAAGCATATCCGTAGCTATCCTGGTATAAAATTATTGTTGGCTACGAAACAATTCCTTGTAGCAATGACAACGAATATGCATTTTTAACCCATTTCTAAAAAAATCGGTAAAAATAAAAACTAAAACCTCAATAAATACAAAGAAAGATGCTAAGATAAATTAAATATCCAAAATAGACAAAGCAAATAAGTTAAACATCATCCAAAGCTACTCATAATATCCTAGGTGCCAACTTAGTATCGAAATTCCTAACACATTCATCGTTGTTAATCTAACTACTCTCGTTCTCATCATCCTCATTTGCATCAGACATACTAGCATTACTCCTAGTATTTTCACTATTGGTTCTATTGCTATCAACGGGACTCTTACCATGTCTTCTACCTTCACGAAGACCACTCATAAATTCTTGTTCTCGTACCCCAGATCCACCGGCATGAGTATGGTTTGTCCACTGGATGTCTTGCAACAGTTGACGTACTGAATCTGAGACTGGGAGATGTTCTCCAATAAGATTAATCATTTTCATATTCATCTCTTTCATATGCTCCATCTCTTTCTTTAAATTCTCAAAGCGTTCATCTGATTCTTGTTGTGCATTGTTGAATGCCTCCCAACGTTTAGATTTTGAGCCTACAGAATGCGCAATGTCACCAAGAATTGATGAGGAGGCTGACTTCCAAATCCATATACCCGACCTTTGGGCACACCACCACAAGCCTCAATCCATGCATCAGGATTAAAAGTACTTAAAGAATTATCTTCAACCAAATTGTCATACGCATCCTACAAAAACAATCAAGTTCAATGAATAATTTAATGAAAATGATTCTCATATTTCAATGTAAATTCCTTAGATTTAATGTAAGCTACATAGAAGCCCATAAATTATATGAACATATAAAAGAACAAATTAAATTTAAGACTACATTTTGTCTTTTAAATCCAATTATTTTAACATTAGTTTTTGCAGTCAATTGCAAAAGTTATGCACTATAATTCCATACACCAACCACGATTTTTATGTCACATGAAAATCTACTATTCTGGAATCTTAAAATTCATCTCATCAATCTATCAACAAAGAAAATGAATTTTTAATTGTTATAAAACTTACCCGCACCCTCTTAGCTTTGTCGCATATGAATTCCCCTTTTCCTTGTTTTGTCCTATGGGTACGGTCATAAAGCTCAACTTTCGAAACTTTGCGCTTATATTCATCTTCCTGTATAAATACAAAAAATAGTAACATTTTGTAATATACTGATAAACCACAATTTCGCTAAAATTCTTAAATTAAAAAGTTTACCATTTCCTCTTCATGGACTGCAAAAGGCCTTGAGCCACCAGTATGCGTTGACATTGTACCATCCGCCGAACTCCTTCTATTATTTTTTCCAACATCTGACATTCTTTGGAACTTCTCTGTACTCCAATGATCCTCGCACAACTTGTTCCATGTATTTTCTCCGAGCCATTTAGGACCATGGCCTCTCCAATCCAAAGGTTTACTCGACTTTACTTTTAGTTTGACTTTTTTGCGTTCCTTGCAGATTATATCCCTGTAACGTCGATTTGCAATGCCCCACCACACACGCTTAATATCATCTATTGTTTCAAATGTCCATCTGTATTTGGCCTGTCAAAGAAGGTTTTTCGTTAAAAAGGGGTAAATTGACAATTATATCAATTTTTAAGAGCAAAAATTCGAAGTTAAGATACTATTTAAATAACTTTGTTTGAATACATAAAAATTTAAAACATATGCTCAGAAGAAATATTTTCAAATCTAACCTCAAAGAGCTCCCAAAGACATGTCTTTAGGTGATCCGGAAAGTGTGCCCATGACGGCCAAGGGCCTGTTATATGGTATTTAACCGATGCAGAGATCTCTTGAACCACACTTGAAGGTTTGAAACTTTCAGATTACACCATTTCACAACACAAAAGATAAATTTTATTAAGCATAGACATCTATTGCATAGACATATTTTGCAAGTTATTCATAATTCGTTATTAGTTGTACAAGAACAGATAGATGAGCAGGGTCCAGACCTCTATACAAGTAATCCGCAATGTATTGAAGTGTCATTTGTGCAAGTAATAACGAATTATGAATAACATGTGAAAGTCGATTTCTTACATCTGAATTCTATAAATATCAATGCAGTAACATCTTAATAGAGATTTTGGCCTAAAGGGAATTGTTAAAACACATATGAGAAAAGTTGGTTTGATTAAGCAATTATATAAGACTAAAGTACTTTAAACTTAGCATTATCAATATCCGCTGTACAAATAAATAAATAAATAAATAAATATATGTATATATAAGAACTGTTAGACTTAAAGAGATCTGGAATACTACGTTTGGTCCCACAACTGCAAATGTTGGACAAAAGGTAAAGAATTTTATACACAAGGTGTTCATAATTGCTAAAAATTGGGTCACTAATCAACTTAAAGAAATTCAAACATACTTCATGGCATATCTTTTCATTTTCTTATGTAATTAGCAATAAATATAGAAGTGTCAAGCTTCTCGGTGCACTGATGCCAATTAGTCATAGTTATAGCTACAAATTTGAGTTCGATGCACTTTTTTTCGTAGCTGATGCCTTGTTTTCTTGTAGTGTTTGACTCCATTTTGGCCCAATTAAACTCAAATTCTAATTTTCTAAAATTTTGAAGGTTTTTTAATTATGTTGAAATTTTTCATTGGTTCAAATATCCATGTGAGGTAGAGTTTTCAAAATTTATATTTCCAATTTACTCATTAATTTCCTTATTTTTGTCTTCAATCAAGGCAAATAACAATAAATGAAAGTTTCCTAACTTCGAAATTCTTAAATGGAATTTTTTTATCTTAAATTACTAATCATGATTGTACCTTCCTCATTCAAAATCCAAGAAGTTGTCTGCAAGTTTCTAAAACAAAAGAAATGTGTAGAGAAATAAATATATGGTGGACAATTAAGATGATTAGGTGTGAATGTGCTGCAGTACGTGGTTCATAGATGATGGTAGTGGTCCCAAGTGGCATACGAAAGGGTCTAGAAGGGTGAGGGGGGGGGGGGGTTTGAATAGACCTTGAAGTCTTTTTCGACTTCAAAAATTTCGTATCACTTTTAAAGGTTAGAATGCTTAGGAAGCTGATAAGAGGCGTTCTTATGTGTTTCTAAGCCCGTGATTTGATATTTTTGAATTTATTTATTGCCTAAATCATGCCACATTCGCGTTTAATCGGGGTGTTAAGTGATTTCAGGTGATAAACATGTTAGAGTATATGCCCTCGAAAGCCATAAAGAGGATAGATTTATAGGGCATAAACATTGTAACTAAATTATGGTTTTTCCATTAATATAAGGCAGTTGATTGTTGTTTTCTTATAGGCATTTATAAGGTGTGAATAAACAACGTAAAGTCCTTGATGACAACGCGAACCTTCTACCTCCTATGGGATAGGAGGAAAGGCACTAGAATGGTTTGACCCTTGACATCTAAAAGGGTTCGCAAGTCTAAGAAATATTGATTGGGCATCAATAGTGAATAAAGACTTGTATGATGTAAGTTTCGACAGAGAAAGTGTCAGTCGTACACTATGAAAATAGTAGTGGAAACTTATATCATAGACGTGTCAGTTGGACTGATATGTTCGAACACGGCTCGCATCAGTTCATCACATGGGTATTCATTCATTGACAGTTAATGATGAAACTGATAAGTAGTGATAGGTACGTGTGAACCTCTAACCTGAGAAATCGAGTTGAAGATGTACTTGTGACATCAAGTCTTTCATTAGAGTAGTTAGATTCAAATCACCTGTTGGTGGAATCGACCTCGAAGTGCGACTTGATGGGCAAGTAGCATTGTTAACTGATTTGCAATATGGAATTTATTCTCTCATAAGTGACTGAGTAAAATATCCTATGCGATCATGAATAAGTGAGGATGAAAGTCTTTGGCCAAAGCATTTAAATACCTCGACTTATTATGAGCTTAGGCATATGATCAAGTTATATGAGTTTGACTTTAAACCATGACTCTTACTTGACTGGGATATAAGAATTAAAAAGATTTATATACGTACGGTATTCACGGCGTAAAGGTTTGGAAATGATCATATTCATTCGTTCTCAATTGTGTTACGGTGTGAGCCACGAGACTGACTAGGTGTCACTCACACCCCTTTGGATTCCTCCCAATTGCCTTTTGAGACGAACCTAAAGAGTCGCGCTTAAAGAAAGTGCAAAAGGAAAAACATGGGAAAAAGACTTGAGAGAAATTCACGGCATTGGATGTCGTAATTAATTAATTATTGGATAATTTACTTAATTAATTAAATTAATGAGTTAATTAATTTCTTGGAGAAATTGAATTATAAATTAATTAGGAATTGAATTAATTGGATTATCAATTTATTTATTGGATAAATAAATTATCCGATTAATTAATTAGCAAGCAAAATGAAAGCCCGAAGGCTTCCGAGCCCACTAAGGGGCAGCCAAATAGACGCCCAAATAGGGCTCTTGCATGCTAGGGTTATTGTTTCATAATGATATAAATATATCACAAGGCGAAAAATAACACAAGGCAACTTACATAACTTTCTCTCCAAGAAAAAGTCTCCCACCTCTCTCTCTCTCTAGACGTCTTTGACAAGGAAGAAAGGAGGAGTTTTTCATTTTTCATTCCGGCGTGACGAATTAGAGACGTTGGCAAATTCGGCGTTAGAGAAAAGGATCACGTTTAGAAATCAACATACGCGAGAACGGTAATCTTTCTATACACAATTAAACACGAGGATTAGAGATGATTCGGGCTTTGGGAATTAAATTTACTTTCCGCTGCGTTTTATTCGAATAATTCCCAAAAAAACGAGAACATACAAAGAAAAGGGCGAAAACGATGCATGACACAATTTCAAGCCTGTTGACCACGCCCGGGCGCCGAGCAAGAAGCAGCAAGTTCAGCATCTTGTTGCCCACGCCTAGGCGTAGCCTTACCCGCGCCTAGGCGCCGACCTGTTCGCACCCGAGCGCCGTTGTCGCCATGCCTAGGCGGCGCCTAGGCGCCGGCATAACCATTTACCAAGTGTATGAAAGCCAGATTTCAGCAATGAAGAGGGTTCGAAAATCTGGGGAGGAAGGCATTTTTCTAGGATTTTGAGCCAAAAATTCATCAATCTTAGAGGGAGAAGAAGGGGGATTAAGCTAGAGATTGAAGTTTCAAGCTAGGATTCATCATCAACGAAGCCTTAGGGAGTTTTACTTGCTTTCATTACATGTTTATGTTCATAATTATGTATATGATTGTTCTAGATCTTCTTGAGCTATTGATGATGAGCTAATTTTGTAGAACTAAGGCTTTGTGAAGGCCAAATTTATGAGTCAATATATATGAAGTGATTTTTGTATTAATTCTCCTATTGCTTTGTGTGTTAATTTTATGCTTTTATTTCAATCATGCGCTTGATCACCATATGCTTGTATCTTGCCTAATCTAGTCATTCGAGAGAAGATAGGTTAGGGTTCAAGGGAATTAACACATCATCCGAAACAAATGAGGAATTGCCCCTAGAGATAGGTAAAGATTTTCGGGAGCTGTTAGCCAGATTTATCAGGGGAAACTCTAGAACGTTAATGCGTGGTTATTGATTAGATTCTCGGATAGACATATTTAGAGAACCGTCATTTAATCATAGGATTATTATGAGCCGAGACATCGGGTAACAGTTAACTAAGGAATTTCCACCAAAGCAATAGGAGTCTAATAATTCAAGGAGTAACCCATATATATTGACGAGTAGATTCGGTTGTAGCATGTGCCTTAGTCATTTTATCATACGTGAGTTTTAATCTATAGCTCGTTTCCTCTTTTATCCTTTGTTTATTCAATCCATTCTTGCACATTACTTAAATTGTCTTTCTTTTATTGTTAATCATAAACTAAAATAACTAGTCCTTGAGCTTCGACAACCCGGACTTTTTGTCCATTTATTACTACGCACGACTAGTATACTTGCTATCCAAGCACGTTAGGTATTAGCGTGTCAAGTTTTTGGCGTCGTTGCCGGGGGCTAGTTTATTTTTAGTTTTTGATTTTTGTTTACACTTTCATAATTCTTAGTTTGTTGTTTATTTCTTGCTTTTCTTTTATTATCGTATTAGTCTAATTTTTGTGTCTTGTGCTTAATTGAAAGGTTTGACTTGTGGAGCATGACCCGCTCTTCCAACGAGCCCCTATTCAATTTTGAGCTCGAGATAGAACATGTTCTTCGGGCTAGTAGACGAGTTCGAGAAATGGCCCACAATTTCAATCCTAATCTGAATGGGAACTTTTCGACATGAATCTCCTAGAAAATAGGAAATGGCTGCAAAATATACTCCAAGCTATGCAACCGGCACCTCCACCACTACCTCCATCAGTTCGTGGTAATTAACCACCCCGGGTGCACACTACACCGGGACCCCTTGTCTTTCCGGACTTCGCTACGTCACATTTCCACATTCCTTCTCATATGTTCTGGATGGTTCAAGCGGAGCCGTTTTATGGCGACTCGAAACATGGGATGATCTAGTAGATGAGTTTCTCTAGAAATTCTTCCCTCCATCAAAAATCAACAAGTTTAGAAGTGAGATCAAAGGGTTCAAACAAACAAGGAACGAGTCTTTAGCATCCACATGGGCAAGGTACAAGGGTATGCTACGGAAGTGCCCCGATCACAATTATACCCGAGATGAGCAAGTGCAACATTTCTATAATGGAGTCCGATCTTAGATTCGACACCGACTCAATACGGGAGCCGGTGGTGACCTTTTGGGCCTTGATAGTAGGACCGTGTGGATTAAGCTTGAGCAAATGGCTAGAGAAGATGAACTTTACCCCGAAGATGATGATGAGCTTCCTCCACCAAATCGAAGGGTTGCTTGTGTGCAAGAATTAGAAGAAGTGGTTACCCCAGAACCGGAGGTTGTAGATGAAGGATATGAGGACACAAATGAGACAAATAGCAACCGTGATTAATGAGAGAGCCCCGGGAACGTTGCCAAGTGACACGGAGAAGAACCCGAAAGAACAATGCTATGCAATCGCTTTGAGGAGTGGGAAGCAGTTGAAAAATGATGTAACACTGTCTCCCACACCTAGGCACGAGTCAGGAGACGCCCAGGCGCCATCCACACCCAGTTAGGAAAATGTGTCACTGCATGCGATGCCCGAGAGCCGTCATGACCACGCCCAGGCGCCGACCACACCGCACCTAGGCACCGACATCAGCACCCAGGCGCCACCTCCTATTTCTTTAGGCCTTCGACTCCAACGCCTCCTCCCATCAAGATCCGTCTTCTCTTCCCTAATGCACAAAAGAAGAAAAAGAAGGAGATAGATCCGAGTTTCCTCCGTATTTTGTCTATTCTTCGTGAGGTGAGGATAAATATTCCTTTTGTGGACGCTCTTTTTCAAATGCCAAACTATGTGAAGTTTTTCAAGGATATTTTATCCAACAAGCAAAAATGGGAGGAAAATGAAATGGTTTGTCTAACCGAGGAGTGCTCTGCCGTCTTACTCAACAAATTGCCTCGCAAGCTCAAGGACCCGGGGAGTCTCACTATACCGTGCACTATTGGTCATCTTACTTTTGAGGAAGTGCTTTGAGATTCGAGAGCAAGTATTAATCTTCTCCCCTATTCTATTTTTAAGAAGCTAGGCCTTGGAGATCCTACACCAACATCCATGTCCGTGCAATTGACGGATCGCTCTATCAAGAAACCAAAGGGCATTATCGAGTATGTCATTGTACGAGTCGACAAGTTCTTCTATCCTGTTGACTTCGTGGTTCTCGACATGGATAGTGACATTGACATTCCCTTGATTCTAGGAAGACCCTTCTTAGCCACTAGCAAAGCCAAGATCGATGTGGGAAAGGGTAAGTTGACATTGAAGGTGGGTGATGAAAAGGTGATATTCGATGTTTATCATAAAATGTAACCGCCTATGGATGATCTTACTTGTTCACATGTCGATGCATTCACCTTTTGTTTGATGAGAAATGCACACTTGGTAAGACTAAGGGCACTCTTACGGTGGAGGATGAGGTCCCCAATGAACAACAAGGTAAGGTGAGAAAAAATGATTTTTGCATGAAGTAAATTCCACCACATCTACGTGTTTGGGAGATCGATAAGACAAATCTGGAACGAAGGTCTAATCTCAAATCAGCGCAATGTGAGTGGAGGCAAGTGGGACATAAGAAAAAAAGGAGGAATGGCAAGGATATTGTCGTTCTAAATGGGCCACCTATTTGAACCTTAAAGCACAAAAGTCAAGCTAATGATTATAAACAAGCGCTTCTTGGGAGGCAACCCAAGTTTGTAAGTTTTCTTTTCTTTTCGTTTTAGTTTTTGTTGTGTTTGTTTCATCCTTTTGTTTTTAGTAGAAGCATGTCTGTTTTAGTTATCTTTTGTTTTGTTGTTGGTTGTTTGTCGTTTCTCGCTTCTATCCATTACTTAACGCTTTGTCTAGCTGGCATCGTTTAATGTGTAGTTGTCCCATTCATTGCTCACCAACCGCTGTTGCCACTCTTTAATACAATTGCATTCGAGGACTCGGGTTTGCTTTTCAGCATCCCTATGTTGATGTGTACTTTGCCTTTCTCTTTTTCGAACATTTGGGGACAATGTTCATTTTAAGTTTGGGGGGGGGGATAGGTATACTAGATCCATTATAGTCGTGTTTATCCATGTTTTATATATTTCGATCCAAGTTTGGGGGGAGTGGTACCTCTACATGTGAAAACGTGTGCAATTTTTAAAAACAATTGGATAGAAGTTCAACCTCTCAATCACTGCATTGAAAATGGTTGATTTGAATCCATGGCATGTTTTCTCTATCAATGTGGATTTTAATGACTATACAAATCGTCTTCTTGCTTGTGGGACCCTAAACGAGATTAGATTGTCCTTAAGATGATTCACATATGCACATAAGTCGAGGGTAGAGGAGTTGAGTGGACACCCATTTTGAAACACTTAAAGCCTTGATCCCGAAAATATCAACTTAGATGTGTCACATGTGTTATAAGTTGAGAATGTCTTTGTATGCTTAAAAAGAATAAAAGAGGTTGAACATTGGTGTGACTGCAAAAGTCAAGCTTAATGGATACTGGGGGCGAAGAGTACCATGCCTAGAATACTGTACTATTAAGCTAATTTGAGCTAAGCACAAGCCAATGAAAGTGTAAAGGGAATAAGGACCTAGTTTGGTTTTGTGGCCTTTGGCACTCGAGTGATTAAGCCTTTAGGAGTGTCTCTACATTTAATACCCTAAAACCGTCCGGTTTGGGAGTTATTGGCTCAAAGCTAGTTACAAGGGTGTCATAGAAAGCCTAAGAGAACTGAACATTGCACATGGTCTAGCCTCTAATGTTTTGAGTTGAAAGTTGTATAAGTTAAAGCCCAAAGTGGATAAATTGATGAAATTGTAAGTGGCTATGAAGTTTTCTTCAATTCTCATGCCATGTGAATAATCGAAAGTCGATAAGATATGGGATTAATGCTTGAAAAGTGGTAAAAATGCCACTCGATTATAATATCTTAGATTTATCACACTACACCCTTAGGATGGTCTTTTCAAGGATAAGTCATAACATGAGCAAGTATGTGACGTGTATATATATGTAATTTTGAGCTTAAACAGATGAATTCATGTCATTGCTTTATTATTAATCATATTGATTTGCGTTGTTTGAGTGTGGTTGAAAATCCATCGATTTTGTGGGTATATCGTATGCAAACCCTCACGAGACTATAACTCGTCCTTTGAGGTAACTCAAGGGTTCAAAGGCTTGTTGCATTCGCTAAATGCAACCGTGTACTCCACGAAAGTGAGTTAGGTAGTTCTTCTTTTTGTTTCTCTCGTGTTTGATGATGTTTTTCCTACCCTATAGTTTATTTCTCGAGGTCGAGCAATTGATAAGTTTGGGGGGGTTGATAAGAGGCGTTCTTAAGTGTTTTTAAGGCCATGATTTGATGTTTTTGGATTTATTTATTGCCTAAATCATGCCACATTTGCGTTTAATCGGGGTGTTAAGTGATTTCAGGTGATAAACGAGAGCACACGAAGAAAAGGGCGAAAAATGATGCACGACACAATTTCAAGCATGTTGACCACGCCCAGGAGCCAGTATGACCACACCCGGGCGCCAAGCAAGAAGCAGCAAGTTTAGCATCCTGTTGCCCATGCCTGGCGGCGCCTAGGCGCCGATTTGTCCGCGCCCAAGCGCTGTTGTGGCCATGCCTGGGCGCCACCGGACTTATCCCCCAAGAAAGATACTCCACGTAGGCCGCGCCTAGGCGCCAGCGTAACCGTTTTCCAAGTGTATAAAAGCCAGATTTCAGCAATGAAGAGGGTTCAAAAATCTGTGGAAGAAGGCATTTTTCTAGGATTTTGAGCCGAAAATTCATCAATCTTGGAGGGAGAAGAAGGGGATTAAGCTAGAGATTGAAGTTTCAAGCTAGGATTCATCATCAACGAAGCCTTAGGGAGTTTTACTTGCTTTCATTACATGTTTATGTTCATAATTATGTATATGATTGTTCTAGATCTTCTTGAGCTATTGATGATGAGCTAATTTTGTAGAACTAAGGCCATGTGAAGGCCAAATTTATGAGTCAATATATATGAAGTGATTTTTGTATTAATTCTCCTATTGCTTTGTGTGTTAATTTTATGCTTTTATTCCAATCATGTGCTTGATCACCATATGTTTGCTATCTTGCCTAATCTAGTCATTAGAGAGAAGATAGGTTAGGGTTCAAGGGAATTAACACATCATCCGAAACAAATGAAGAATTGCCCCTAGAGATAGGTAAAGATTTTCGAGTGCTGTTAGCCGGATTTATCCGGGAAAACTCTAGAACGTTAATGCGTGGTTATTGATTAGATTCTCGGATAGACATATTTAGAGAACCGTCAATTAATCATAGGATTATTATGAGCCGAGACATCAGGTAATAGTTAACTAAGGAGTTTCCACCAAAGTAATAGGAGTCTAATAATTCGAGGAGTAACCCATATATATTGACGAGTAGATTTGGTTGTAGCATGTGCCTTAGTCATTTCATCATACGTGAGTTTTAATCTATAGCTCGTTTCCTCTTTTATCCTTCGTTTATTCAATCAATTCTTTCATTGTTAATCATAAACTAAAATACCTAGTCCTTGAGGTTCGACAACCCGGACTTTTTGTCCATTTATTACTACGCACGACTAGTATACTTGCTATCCAAGCACGTTAGGTATTAGCGTGTCAGAAGCCGAGCACTTGGGTCAGGCGCTACAGTAAAGATAACTTAGACTTAGTGATTTCGGCAATTTACCAAAGTAGGGTAATGCTTAGATCGCTTAATTAGGGTTAACACAGTGGAAATGATTTTAAAGCTTTAGCGTTCATTTTGTTTAAATAGTCGCTTAGGAGATTAACTTATCTTTTTCAGAATAGATAGAATAATATAAAACAAGACAATAATAAAAGTAAATGACACAAGATATATAAGGTTTCACTGGGTGATGTAATCCCAGCTACGTCTTTCTTCTCCTTTTCCACTTGGAGGGAATTTACTAAGATGATTATCAAAGAATCACACAGAATCTTCTACAAGATAGCAAATAGGTGAAAATGATCTAGGGCTCCTTGATCACACAGATTTCAGCACCAATGAAGATCTTCTTCTATAAGCTTCTCTCACTCAGAAATACAACCTGTAAGAGGTTTTAACAACTTTCTCACTCAGATGAAAGGTTGAGGGTTTTATCACAAGGGTTTATTTGTTTTTGGAAAGTTCAAACAACTTGGAATATTTCAGTAAAAGTTTAGGTTTCTTCTTTGGAAGAGGTTTGAGATATTTTTGACTGTCTGGAATGTATGTAAAATCCTCAAAAGATTTTGGCTATGGAGTATCTAAGCTTTTTCTTCAGTAAATTATTCTTGTGCACGTACGTATATCTCTATCTCTCTGTGTATTTTAGGGTTTGCTAGAAGGAGGTATTTATAGGCAATTCTTGGGATTTGTCTGTTGGACACATGTGAGAGTGTGCCTTTCACGCGGCACGTGATTATACCTTTTCTCTGACATTCCTGAATTCCTGCTGGTTCCGATTGGACGGGAGCAGCTATAAACTCTGAAGTTCTGACAATCTAGTCAAAAGGTGGCTTGTCCACAAGTCATATTCGCTTATCACATTTAATGCTCTTATCAGGCATTTAATGCATTTGAATTTATTTCCCGTTTGAAATAAATGTCCGTTGAATGATTGCATTTAAGTCCTTCATGACTTGAGAATTTATTTCAGGTGAATCTGATTCTGATCGCTAGAGTGCTTTGAGCACTTGATCCATAAATTCTGAAATAGTCCTTTAGCGTTTGACAGACGCTAAGAATAAATCTTCATCTCCTTTTGACTTCAGACGCTGATCTTCAACTTCATTTCTAATAGACTCACCTAGAATTCTATTAGCGATTCGGTATCCAATACTTAGTCTAAAATCTACAAAGATAAAAATTGCAAGCTTAACAAAATTACATACTTTCAAGAGCTTATACAAATGATCTATGAAACATAAACTTACATTATATTTGGGGTCTAACATAAAATCCTATCTTGTCATCATAAAACATCTAACATGAAATTTCCTAACAATTTCCCCCTTTTTGATGATGTCAAGACTTTAACTCTTATAACTCTTTTATAATTTAAGAGTTCAAAGGATAGCCCAAATAAATATAAGTTAGCATTTGAAAAGTTAGTAAAGTTAGCTAATGTTAGATTAGCCTCAACAAGTTGTTTCAGCGATAAATCATTCATTTATAGAGAGAGATAATAAGCAAACATGATTTATACTGAATATAAGATAATAAAAAACAAAACATATAAAGCATTCATCTTTTCTATCGCTTTATGCTTTCTTCTTTTTGGTAGATCTCATTTGCTAAGTCCATGAGGAATCGATCAACATTTATCATGGTGGTATGTTGAAGTTCATCATAGTGATGCCTTCGTTGTCTAGCGCTTTCATTCAGTTCTTTCAGCCTGTCCACCCATTCCCTTGGAGGAATACCAAGTTCACGAATTAAGTCATAATAGATGTCTTGTCTTCTATCGTTGGATGGTTTCCAGTTGATTGGTCGTCTAAGTGGTCCGGCATAAGGATGAAATCCCATACTCTCCAAAAATTCAACGTCCAACTCTGGGAGCAAGTACCTTCCTAGATAATATCTTGGCTTTCTCTTTTTAGTTAGCATCTTCTTTATGTTCACTATTTCTTCAAACATTGATCGCAAGTATTTTTTATCTGTTTTAGATATTGCCTTGGACTTTTCTTTATCTTCTCCCTTCTTGACATCAGCAAAGGAGGTTTTTAAGTCAGTGATATCCCTTTGGAGAAGCTTGACTTCATCTATCAAGAGAGCAATCTGTTCAGCAATACTCTGAGACATAAGGTTGGAGGAATTGTGATGTTCAGTATCAGCTAAAGCATTCTGGGCAAGCTTCCAGTTGAAATCGTCTGAAAGCTCCTTGATGAGAAAAGCGATACAGTTCATCATGGAGATTGTAAGCTTGTTGGCATGTCGCAAATCATCTTTGAGAACTGTTTCTACTTGATTAAGCGTGGAAGTACTTCGCTCTTCCAATCGAGAACATGGTCCTTTTATATTGCTGAGAGAATGTTGAACAGCCTTTCTGAAATCTTTAGCTTCTGGATCACTGTCAGAATCTGAATCGGAAGATGAATGCTCAGGTCCGTGAGAGCTTGAGACTGCTGGAGCTTTGCCTTTAGATTTGTCTCTGATAATAGACTCGTCAAGCTGTGCGGCTAAGTCAGCATGAACCTCTTCTATTGCTGAGTCGAGCGTTTGAGTTGCGGAGTCAATTTGAACAACTTGTTCCTCAAGTGAAACCTCGATTGCTGGAGCGCTGGGGACAATGTCTTTCATATCAACGTTTGTGGGTTGAGCAGCTTCCACAGCATGAGTTTGTTCCTCTTCTATTTCAACAATCTCAATTGGAGACGCTGGACTTTCAACAGGTATGACCCATAGTGGGCCAATCGCTTCCATTACGTGCCTTGGACTGATCAAGTTGGTCTGCGGAATAAAGACTATAGCGTCTTCGCTCTCTTCATTGCTTAGTGCAAGTTGCACTCTTTCTGGCAGATCAACTCCTGAAGTATAAGAGTTGTAAAAGTCCAAAATAAATGGCATCAGCGCTTGAGCTGCTTCTAGGTCCACTGGCCTGATCAGCGATATCATCTTGGCCAACTAGATGTTCTGTTCACAAAAGAGCACAAGGTGAAGATTGTATCCTCGGAAGTCGCTCAGCCCTGAATAGTGGTTGAAAGTGATATCCAGCGCTTATGCGTTTTCTATCACTACTCTTCTGTCTTGATAGAATTCAGCAAACTCAGCGTGCTCATTTGTAACATTGACACGAATTTCACTTTGTCCTGGAAGAAGCGGTTGTCTACTGGTGGAGGCTTCTTCGTTCAAATTTGGAAAGATTCGCTAAACAAACGCTTGATGGGAGTGAAACACATAGCATCCGCCTTGACTGAATAAGGGTAGCTGTTGGCGAATGTAGCTCTCGATGGGTTGCTTGTAAATTGGCAGATCGCTAACATTTCCGGCAATATGCTAACGCTGATGAAGTAAAAAAATAGCAAACCCTCGGCGTCTGTATTCTATTCCAAATTCAAAAAGGAATGGATATCTCACGAGTTCTTCAAGGGTATACAAGTGTAAAACAAACTCTTCAGCCCATCTGGCTGTATCCATCATCCATCGCTTACCAAGCTTGTCAGTTTTCTTCTGATCTTTTCTGGCAGCAAGGAATTTCTCAAGGCGTTCAGTTTCTTCATCATAATCCTCAGCCCATAATCTTGCAAGGTATTCTCGGGCTTCATCTTCTATCCACGAGTTGATAGGATTGGGACGCTCAGCAACTACTGGTCCTTTCCCTTTCCACAATCTGAGAGGTTTAGGGGATAGAGCATTTTGAGGAGAATGAACGACTTTGGGAAAAGCTGAATATCCAATCCTGTTGAGAATTTCTTCATCTGGATTCTTTGGCCAATCACCCATATGGGGATTCTTGATGAAAACTTTATTTTGGCTCAAAGGATAAAAGGACTCTTCAGAATGACCAGGGTAGTTAAAATGCTTTTCGTCAAATTCAGTCATGTTGAATGCTGGTCGACGAATATACTCAAGTCTGGATTGGAGTCGAGTTGGAAACATGAGGCCTATAGAGAGTGTATTGAAAGCTGATTTCTGATTCAGCAAGGGTCTGAGTGTCTCGTTCTCTAGCGGCATAACAAAATTCAACTTTGGCAGAATATCCGCGAGGAAAGAAATCGACAACACCAGGAGGGGAACTAGTTGGAGTAGGAACAAAGGTAATTGACTCAGTTGGGATAGGGGCCACTTTTATCAACCACTCAGCATGGAGAGTCGCTTCACTGACTAGAGATGTTTCAGCGTCAGGAAGGACTTGAGCTACTTCTTTAACTATATCCACAACAGTTTCCAGGTCAACATCTACTTCAATGGGAACCTCTGAAGATGGAGGTGCATCTTGAGTTGATACATGTAAGCATTTTAGAAAAGCAAGCAAAATTTCTATGAAGTAGAAATTACCAGTAAGATACTACGACGCTTACCCTGAGGACTATCATCGACTTTGTCAGTCGCTTGATCTGTTTCAACAATTGGTACAGTTTCCTCAGGCTCCGGGACCTCTTCATCAAGATCTAAATCGAGAAAAGAAGTGAGGAGATCAGCACGAATTGGTATATTCAAAGTCTCAAGAGTGTTAAGAGCATTTTGAATATCTGCGTCAACTTCAGCTGAAAAAGGTTTTAACCTAGCGTTAGAAAAAGAAACCTAACGAGGAAAGGATAAACTACTTTGTTTTTCACAAGTACTTACCCTGAAAATGAGCAGCCTTCTCAGAAAGAGTAGTGGCTCTAGGCTCAGGAGAAGATTCAGGAACAGCGACTGAAAAAGGAGGAGGAACACTCGCTAAGTCTTCAAGCGCTGGCTCAACTGGAGCGCTTGTTGATGCAGCTGGAGTGGAGAGGAGAGTACGCCTTCGGGCAAGTGGTACTTATTCTACCTCTTCTTCCTCTTCTGGAAAGATCTCACGAAGATAGGTGGGAGAGAGGGTGATTTAGGAGAAGGAGACTTTTGTTTCTTTTTGGGCTCCGGCTTCTACTTTTGCTTTTTTGCTGGTTTTGATGGCTCAGTGACTTTCAAGATGATTTTTCATTTTGGCCGCTTAACCACCACTTCTTCTTCAGATGATGATGAAGACGAAGACGCTTGCTCTTCATCATCACTACGAACAACTCCTTCGGCAAGAAGTCGCTCACGCTCTTCTTTGGGAACTGCTGCTCCACCACATTTTCTTGGCCTTAGCAGCTCGCTAATCATTTTCTTTCCATAAAAATTTAACGCTGGTATTTTTTTCCATCAAAATTTGTGAAAACGCTAGATCTAAGATTACGACTTAAAATAATCCCGTATGGCTTGGGATTAACCGATTTGTCCATTGCTTGTTTGAATCGATTAAAAACGTAAAGTGACCAATTTATCTTCAGCTTGGTCAGAATGGCCACCATCATCTTGTACTGGAGATTTGAAACTTTATCGAAGCTCCCCTTTCTGCATTCGATCATCTTGGCGCATATGTCCTCAAGAATGACATACTCGCCCTTTCATATCATTTTTCTTGAAGTTGGGTTCATAGGCAGCCTCAACTTCATCTTTCTTGATCAATGTCCATACCTTTGTAGCATCACCAAGGGTGACATTTTCCACTTCGGTACCATCATTTGGCAAGTTTAGGAGAGATGAAATCAGAGAAGGGGTGAGGACGAAGGTCTCACGGGCAAAAGGAAAGACGCAAGAAATGGAGTTTTCGTCGTCGGAGATTTTTGTAAGCTTGAAGAAGAATAAGGTTTCTTCCTCAAAGAATTTGAAAACAGCAGTTATCATGTCGCGTAAACCAGACTCCTTGACAAATGGAAGAACAGTCCGTAGAGGGAAGTTCTGGTTATCGAAAAGATAGTCCCAGTTAACAAGAAAATCGGCGTTAACAGTGACTAGTTTCTCAGATTTGGAAGATTTTTCGGCAGCAGATTTTGAAGATTTGGGTGCCATTGATGAACTGGAAAAGCTTGGGTAGAGGAGAGAAAAGATAATTTTTTTTGCCTTAGAGAGAACTTTTACAGTAGAAGAATTTAGAAGTGATAAAGTTTTACTGTAAAGGTTGTGAAGGGTTTAAATAGAAGGCAAAAATAACTCCTCAACTGGTAGATGAATGACACGTGTTCAGAAATTAATTTTGAAAATAACAAAAAGTAAATTTGAGCCGTTTACTCATAAAGACGGATGTCAAAAAGTGTGGTAAAATGGGTAACCACTGTGGAATATAATGGTTTGAAACCCGCAGTTACTTTTTCAAAAAAATGTTTGAATAAATTTGAAATTTTCAGTGTGAAATACATGCGCCTGATAGTACACTGACACGTACTCAAACTGGTGCAGTTACTAAACCGCCTAGTTTTTAGATAGGAATCATTAACCATCAGTTTGATTTGATAAGCACGTGTGGGCAGTTGTCAAATCTAATCTTTTGGACTTATCCACACGCTACTTTCAGCGATGAAAACTGTGCATGATTTTCAGAGAAATTTACTAAGCGTTAAAGTGGGGATCTTTTTAACGCTGAAGTCTTTTTTAGAACAAAATTTAATTTCTTAAAGTTAAAGATAAAATCAACCACTTGGATTTATAAAAGACATTTTCATTTATTAGTGTTAGGATTTTGCCCTCAAATGCCATAGAGGATAGAATGTATAGGGCATGTATCTTGTATTGAACTTAAACTCTTCTTAAATAAAAGACATTATTGAGTTTTCACTTAATTCTTATCTGCATCTATAAGTTGTGTAAAACGTTTTGTCCATGTTTTCAGTGCGATCCCTCTACTTCCTATGGGATAGGAAGATTGGCACTAGAGAGATCGATCTTGATTACTAAAATAAGTTCGCAAGTAATATGAAGTCTTTAATGGACAAATAACGATTTCGAATACTTGTACAATCTTAGCTCCGACATGGCAGTGTCTGTCTGGTATCATGGGATGATAGGAGATTAATATTGTAGACACGTTAGTGGAACTGATATGTTCGAACACGACTCGCATAGGTTCTGTCACATGGGTTTTCACTCTATGACTGTCAATGACGGAACTGATTATGCATAATAGGTATATGTGAACCTTATCAGGCTGAAGATGCACTTGTGACGTCAAGTCTTTCACTAGAGTAGTTAGACCCAATTCACCCTTTGGTGGGGTCAACCTCGAAATGCGGACTTGATGGGCAAGTGGTAATCTTAGCAGATATCTAATATGAGATTTGTTCTCTCATAAGTGAATGAGTATGTACCCTATGTAATTATAGATAAATAGAGATCAAAGTCTTTGGCCAAAACAAACGAGACGATTGTGCTTGGCACTAAATCGATCTCAATGATCTCGTATTTATTATGATTTATACATATGGTCAAGTCCAGTGAGTTTGACATAACCATGACTCTCACTTGACCAGGGAACGTGAACAAAGGGTTTATACATATTCGGTATTTACGATTGGAAGGTTTCGGAATGATCCTATCATTCGTTTTCGTTTGGGTTACGAAGTGGGCCACGTGAATGGCGAGGTGTTACTCACTTTCTTTGGTTTTCTCTCATTGCCAAATGAAACGAACCTAAAGAGTCGCGCTAAAGGATTGACAAAGAAAAATGAAGAAAAAAGAATTTCTATTATTTCTTTTGGGAGTTTTAATTTATTGGATAAATTAAATAATTAATTATTCATTAGATAAAATAATTAATTATAATGATAAGATTAATTATTAATTAACTTCATTGTGAAATATATTAATGAATTAATTTATCTAATTAATTTGGTTATTTAATTAATTAATTTGTTTATTGGATACAATATTATTAATTGAAATAAGAAATTAATTAAACAAAAGAAATCCCGGGGCTAAATAAGGAGTCTAATTGGACACCTACTAGGCCTCAATGTGGCGTCCTTGAGAGGCCACATATTAGGGCTCTTTTGCTTTGGCTTGTTCAATAAGTCATGAGGTATATAAGGACTCTTTGACTTAGAACAAGTAAGAAGAATACACAACTCTCATAACTCTCAAAAAGAAAGAAAAATGTTCCTCCCCTCCTCTATACCTACCCGTCGACCATAGAGAAAGAAGAAAGGGGATTTTTCGTTTGTTGATCCGTGCGTGACGATTTAGAGACGACGTATTTTCGTTGTTCGGATCAAGTTCAAGTTTGAAGAATCAAACCAAAGGATTGAAGATTTGGAAGCTTCAATATCTCAAGTTTGGAGAAGAAGAAGTGTTTCTCCATCATCATATTCATATTAACGAGTAAGTTTTATTCGTTATATGCTTTTAGATTCAATTATGCGAATTAGAGTACCAATTGAGTTTTCGTTTTAATTTTTGAAATCCCTTACGCTGCGTTTATGCTTTTTCGAACGAAACCCAACAATTAGAGGTTGATTTTGTCATATATAATAGATAAGCGCTAGAGATCAATGCATAAATTGTCAAAGTCATTTTTTATCACAGTCCCTTATGAATTGAGATAAGTATAATTTTAAAGTTCCTCCTAAAGTTAATAACTTATTTCAATTTGAAAAATGATTTAGACATAATCATAAAGTGGATTCCCCCTAAATTATATGCCTATAAAATATGATGCTCTATGATTTAAGCGTTTAAATAAATCATACCTAATTCACTTCTTAAAGTGAGAAAGCGTTGTTTGTTGAGCGCTTTGGTGAAGATATCTGCCAATTGTTTGTCAGTTCCAATGAAGTGTATAGAGATATCCTTCTTTTGAACATGGTCACGCAAGAAATGGTATCGAATGTCAATGTGTTTAGTTCTAGAGTGAAGAACAGGATTTTGGGTCATAGCTAAAGCGCTTTGGTTATCACAATGGATTGGGGTAGGACCTAGAATTGTTCCATAATCTCTAAGTTGTTGCCTCATCCAAAGGATTTGTGCACAACAGCTCCCAGCGGCTACGTACTCTGCTTCAGCGGTAGAAGTCGCTATGGATTGTTGTTTCTTACTATGCCACGAAATTAGTCTATCACCTAGAAATTGACATGTACCACTAGTGCCTTTTCTATCTATTTTACATCCTGCAAAATGTGTGTCTGAATAACCAATTAGTTCAAAAGGAGAGTCCCTTGGATACCATAAGCCCACATTTTGTGTGCCTTTTAGGTATTTAAGGATTCTCTTGGTAGCATTTAAGTGTGATTCTCTTGGATCAGCTTGAAAGCGTGCACACATACATACCAAAAACATAATATCGGGTCTACTAGCGGTAAGATAAAGAAGTGATCCAATGATACCTCTATAGTTAGTGATATCAATTTTCTTTCCACTTTCATCTTTATCTAACTTAAGCGTTTGGCTTAGTGGAATTTTTGAAGATGATGCATTTTCCATACCAATTTTCTTAATCATATCACGTGTGTATTAAGCTTGATTTATAAATATGTCATTAGGGAGTTGTTTAACTTGCAATCCTAAGAAGAAAGTTAATTCACCCATCATGCTCATTTCAAATTGATCTTGCATCATTTTTGAAAATTTCTCACACAATCGCTTATTGGTAGAACCAAATATAATATCATTAACATAAATTTGGAATAAGAGAATATCTTTATTATGGGTAATTTTAAATAACGTTGTATCAACAGTGCCTTTTGAAAAGCCTTTACCTATAAGGAAGATAGAGAGAGTGTCATACCATGCTCTTGGTACTTGTTTAAGGTCATAGAGTGCCTTATCTAATTTGTAGACCATACTTTTGCCATGGTTTTTGATGAATCCTGGAGGTTGCTCCACATGGACTTCTTCTTGGAGTTTACCATTCAGGAATGCACTCTTCACGTCCATTTGATACACTGTGAACTTGTTGAACGTGGCAAACACTAGGAACATCCTAATCGCTTCAAGATGGTCTGCTGGGGCATACGTCTCATCAAACTTTGTTTCTTTCAAATTGGTTAAGGTCTTCTTGCATTGCTTCTACCCAACTTGAATCATTGAGCGCTTCATCCACTTTCTTTGGTTCCATTTGAGATAAGAAACTTGCGAACATGGCCTCATTGATTGTAGCGGACCTAGTTCTAACAGGTGCTTCAATATCTCCAATTACTAACTAGGGTGGATGGTCTCTAAGCCATTTGCGGTCTGGTTGGAGCGGGTTGAGAGACTCTTGATTATCAATCGCTTGACCCTCATTTGTCTCTGGCGCAATCGCTGCATCATTCACAGCTCTATTTTGCTCTTGATGATCATTCTCTTCATGATCATCAGCGATTTTGATAGTATCATCATTTGTAACCTCACGAGTAACTTTGGGAATAGGCACAAAGATCTCATCATCCTCGTCATCACTGTCATCACCAAGATTGATTTGTGATGTTTGTTGGGCAAGATCTTCAATTCCTACATCATCAGGATTAACCTTACTCGGTTCTTGGTTAGCATCATCAAACACAACATGAATGGATTCTTCAACCTTCGATTTGATCTTATTTAGGATGCAAAAACTCTTTCCATTTTTGGCATAGCCTAGAAAGATTCCCTCATCCGCTTTAGGATCAAATGTCTTTAGGCTGTGGGATCCATTGTTATGAATGAAACATTTTGAACCAAATACATAAAAATATGAAACGTTAGATGTACGTCCCTTCCATAATTCATATGGAGTCTTTTCATGTTGCTTGTTGATCATACACCGGTTCTGAGTGTAGCAAGCGGTATTAATAGCTTAGGCCCAAAACCTTTGAGGCAGCTTAGACTCTGCAAGCATCGTCCTAGCGGCTTCTTTAAGCGTTCTATTTCGTCGCTCGGCAACTCCATTCTGTTGAGGTGTTTTAGGAGCAGAATACTCATGAAGTATTCCAAAATCTATACAAAACTTCTCAACAAATTGGTTAGTAAATTCAGTTCCTCTATGTTAGGAAATTTCATGTTAGATGTTTTGATGATGACAAGATAGGATTTTATGTTAGACCCCAAATATAATGTAAGTTTCTGCTTTAATAGATCTATGTATAAGCATTTGAAAGTACGTAATTTTTTATTAGGCTTGTAATATTTATCTTTATAGATTTTAGACTAAGTATTAGATACCGAATCACTAATAGAATTCTGGGTGAGTCTATTAGAGAAGAAGTTGAAGATCTGCATCTGAAGTCAACTAAAGATGAAGATTTGTTTTTAGCGCCTGTCAAACGCTAAAGGACTATTTCAGGATTCATGAATCAAGCGCTCAAAGCATTATAGCGATATTTATCAGATTCACCCGAATTAAATCCTCAAGTCATGAAGAACTTAAATGCAATCATTCAACGGACATTTATTTCCAACGGAAAATAAATTCAAATGCGTTAAATGCCTGATAAGAGCATTAAATGTGATAAGCTATTATGACTTGTGGACAAGCCATCTTTTTTACTAGACTGTCAGAACTTCAGAGTTTATAGTTGCTTCCCATCCAATCGGAACCAGCGAATTTTCAGGAATGTCAGAGAAAAGGTAGAATCATGCGCTGCGTGAAAGGCACGCTCCCACATGTGTCCAACGGACAAATCCCAAGAATTGCCTATAAATACCCTACCTTCAGCAAACCTTGATATAGAGACAATAGAGATAAACGTACATGCACAAGAAACTCTGTTGAAATTTCTCGTTCAAAGAAAAAGCTTAGAAACTCCATAGCCAAAAATTTTCAAGCTTTTTATATACATTCCAGACACTCACAAATATCTCAAACCTCTTCCAAAGAAGAAACCTAAATTCTTGCTGAGATATTCCAAGTTGTTTGATCTTCCCAAAAACAAATAAACCCTTGTGACAAAACCCTCAACCTTTCATCTGAGTGAGAAAGCTATTGAAACCCCTTACAGGCAGTATTTCTGATTGAGAGAAGCTTGTAGAAGACGATTTTCATTGGTGCTGAAATCTGTGTGATCAAGGAACCCGAGATCATTTTCTCCTACTTACTATCTTGTAGAAGATTTTGTGTGATTCTTTGATAATCATCTTAGTGAATTTCCTCCAAGTGAAAAAGGAGAAGAAGGACGTAGCTGGGATTACATCACCCAGTGAACCTTACAATTTCTTATGTCATTTACTTTAATTATTGTCTTGTTTTACATTATATTATATTCTTTGTAAAAGACAAGGTAATCTTCTAAATGACTATTTAACCAAAACGAACGCTAAAGCTTTAAAATCATTTCCGTTGTGATAACCCTGATTAAGTGATCTAAGAGTTACTCTACTTTGGTAAATTGCTAAAATCACTAAGTTTAAGTTATCTTTACTGAAGCGTCTGACCCAAGCGTTCAGTTGCCTAAGCGTTCTAACCATTAAAAGTGATACGAAATTTTTGAAGTTGAAAAAGACTTCAGGGTCTATTCAACCCTCCCCCCCCCTCCCCCTCTAGACCCTTTCGTATGCCACTTGGGACCACCACTCTATCGCTTCTAATTCTCGTCACTTTTAAATCTTTATAAGTTTGCAATTGATGAATTAGCGATGTGAGCTTGACACTAGTTTCATCTTTGGTCGCTAGGAATTCTACCCATGTATAGCGAGAGAAATCATCAACTATTACTAGTACTTTTTACCACTAATGCTCATGATTTGAATAGGACCAAACAAATCTAGATGCAATAGTTCAAGAACTCTAGAAGTAGATATGCATGGTTTCTTCTTAAAAGATGATTTAACTTGTTTACCCATTTGACATGCATCACATAAGCAATTATTTTGAAAGAAACCCTTAGGCAATCCCTCTACTAGATTTAGCGATATTAACTGAGAGATTGCCTTAAAGTTGAGGCGATTCATTTTTCTATGCCATAATCAACCCAATTCATTTTGACTTTTAGCAACAAAGCATGTGGGGTTGTTATCAATTGTAGAATCCCAATCCACTAAATAAACATTATTTGTTCTTTTTCTTCTTAATTTAGTAGACTTAGTTTTAGAGTCGTTAACATAGCCGTAGTCACTTGAAAATTTTACTTCAAAGCCTTTATCAAAAAATTGACTAATGCCTAACAAATTATGCTTAAGACCCTCAACATAATATACATCACTAATCATGATGTTCCCCCTATGCATGATACCTATACCTTTGGTTTTACCTTTGGAGTTATCACCGAATATAACTTGAGGACCATTGGTTGCACGATAGTTGACCAAGAGATCCTTTGATCCAATCATGTGCCTTGATGACCCACTATCGAAGTACCAAACAGAAGTATCGGTGTTGATTCTAGGTACCTGCATTTAAAGGAAAGTTCTAATTCTTCTTAGGTACCCATGTTGTCTTGGGTCCTTCATTGTTAGTGACTTTGGTTTGAATTAAAACTTTAGGAACCCATATTTTCCTAGTCTTCATTGTAGGAATACTGGCCTTCTTGGGTTTCACATTGTGTTGTGTGTGCTTTTTGGGTGTATAGTAATATCCTTGATTATAATAGTAATCATAATCATATTCATATTCATAATCATAATCATAATCATAGTCATAATCATAATTATCATAGTAGCGATAATATGATCTAGACCGTTGTGGATATTGACGCTGGTATTTCCTGGGCGCTGGCTTAAGAGTCACTTTTGGCGATTGACGGTTAGTGTTTGATTTACTTGTAGATGGTTTATCCTTAGCCTTTTGAGCTTTCGGATGAACCCTCTTCTGTGAATCATTGACTTTCGTCTTCTCCTTATTGCCTGAGTTGGTATTGACCTCCTCATTTGGCCTCTTACCATTGTCGCTTGGTTCATTTAGCATTTGTCTTTGTGAACCTTTCTCAACAAAGAAAACACCCTTTCCTTTGTTGTTCGCTATAACATTAGATTTGTTTGGTTGTTTACCGAATTCATTGCATCCTAAACCGGTCTTTTCACCAAACATTCTTGTTACCTCAGTCACATTATCCAACTTTCTTGAAGCTTTTGATAATGATGAGATGAGCTGCTCTGATTTGGCAATTCTAGAGATCAGATCAGCTTCTCTCTTGACTATTATATCAAGATCGCTTTTCAATTGAGTAATCTCACTCTCAAGTGATTGGTTCTTCTCAATGCAATGTTGCTGAACTTTCAACTCTGCTTTGAGCGTTACTTTATCACTTTTGAGTGATGAAATAATAGCGAGGTCATTTTGATATATTTTGGTGGCATCTTGACAATTTTTGTAATATTCATTAACTTTGTCAAGTAATTCATCATAAGAAAGAGAATGAGATAATTCAATGGTTATCTCTGGTAGCTAGTTATCATACGCTTCATCATCTCATGCCATGAGACAAATCAACGCTGAGTCACTTGTTGGCTCATCATCACTACTTTCATCTGATGATTCCAGATCCTCTTCAGGCATAGAGAATGGTTCAGATTCCGCTAGCAAACCTTGTTAGTGAAGGTTGCTCCTGAATTGGTTTCTATCCGCATAGTCTTGCCTTGTTGTCTTAGACACATTTGGATAAGGGCAATTTATCTGGTAGTGCTTTGGTTTCCTGCAATTATAACACAAATTAGTTTTCATTTTCTGTTCAGTGGTTAATCGCTTTGAACCAACTAGTGCTGAGAGATTCTGAGTAGGAGTTGTAGGCGCTTTGTAAGGAACTGGTGCTACTTGTTGAGGTGCAGAATAGACTGGGGCTTGATACTGAGGCACTGGTGCAGGAGGAGGGGTTTGAAATGAAGTTTATCCAATAGGATTTCTCTTTTCATATCTTAGAAATTTCTTGAATTTCTTGACCAATAAAGCCATCTCTTTTTCTTCATTGGATTCCGTCACTTTCACCTCACTAACCGCTTTCCCTTACTCTTAGTGGTAGCGATTAAAGCTCCTGATTCAGTCGCTGAAGTCGATATGTCACTGACTTCACCTAATTCGAACTCAAATGCCTTTAATTCTAAAAACACATGTTCTGGAGTAAGAGTTTCCAAAGTCTGTGATTCTCTCATAGCAACAGTCTTAATTAAATACTTGCTCGGAAGACTTCTGAAATCTTATTGACCATTTCCTTGTTGGTCAATTCGTTGTCTAATGACGCTAACTCTGTAATGAGCATAGTAAACCTTGCGTCCAATTGTCCAATCATCTCGTTGGGCTGCATCTTGAAATGTTCAAATCTTTACATGGCTATGGAGAGCTTATTCTCCTTCATCTGTGCTGAACCTTCACACACTATAGCCAACTTATCCCATATTTCTTTGGAAGTTTTACATTGCTTGATCTTGTTGAACAATGCATCATTGTCTCCTAACGCTGAGTAAAGTGCACTTCGTCCAACATTATCTAGATTTGCTCTTTTCCAATCATCTGGCGTCCATTCTAACTTGGATTTCTCGACATATCCATCTGGAGTAGCTTCATCAGCTCCATGTGCTCAAGTTATTACTTTCATGATCTTAATGGGGCCATCTGAAATTACATCACACATTTCATTATCGCAAGAACATGAATACGCGAATGCTCTAAGTTTCCAAGACTCATAGTTTAACTCTACCAACTTAGGCATTTTGTTAAAAGCCATAATGAGATGTTTTGAGAGAGAGTTTTAAAGCAACAAAGTTTTAGAAAAATGGATCTAAACAAGCAGTTACGCTCGGAAACGCTTTAGGTTTCAACTTCAACCGCTCTGATACCACTTGGTGGTCCCAAGTGGCATACGAAAGGGTCTAGAAGGGGGGGGGGTTAAATAGACCCTGAAGTCTTTTTTGACTTCAAAAATTTCGTATCACTTTTAAAGGTTAGAACGCTTAGGAAGCTGAGCGCTTGGGTCAAGCGCTACAGTAAAGATAACTTAGACTTAGTGATTTCGGCAATTTACCAAAGTAGGGTAATGCTTAGATCGCTTAATCAGAGTTAGCACAGCGGAAATGATTTTAAAACTTTAGTGTTCGTTTTAGTTAAATAGTCGCTTAGCAGATTAACTTATCTTTTTCAGAATAATATAAAACAAGACAAAAATAAAAGTAAATGACACAAGATATATAAGGTTCACTTGGTGATGTAATCCCAGCTACGTCCTTCTTCTCCTTTTTCACTTGGAGGGAATTTACTAAGATGATTATCAAAGAATCACACAGAATCTTCTACAAGATAGTAAATAAGTGAAAATGATCTCGGGTTTCTTGATCACACAGATTTCAGCACCAATGAAGATCTTCTTCTACAAACTTCTCTCACTCAGAAATACTGCCTGTAAGGGGTTTCAACAACTTTCTCACTCAGATGAAAGGTTGAGGGTTTTATCACAAGGGTTTGTTTGTTTTTGGAAAGATCAAACAACTTGAAATATCTCAGTAAGAGTTTAGGTTTTCTTCTTTGGAAGAGGTTTGAGATATTTTTGACTGTCTGGAATGTATGTAAAAAGCTTGAAAGATTTTGGCTATGGAGTTTCTAAGCTTTTTCTTCATTAAATTTTTCTTGTGCACGTACGTATATCTCTATCTCTCTGTGTATTTTAGGGTTTACTGGAAAGAGGTATTTATAGACAATTTTTGGGATCTGTCCGTGGGACACATGTGAGAGTGTGCCTTTCACGCGGCGCGTGATTATACCTTTTCTCTGACATTCCTGAATTCCTACTGGTTCCGATTGGACGGGAGCAGGTATAAAGTCTGAAGTTCTGACAGTCTAGTCAAAAGATGGCTTGTCCACAAGTCATATTGGCTTATCATATTTAATGCTCTTATCAGGCATTTAATGCATTTGAATTTATTTCCCGTTTGAAATAAATGTCCGTTGAATGATTGCATTTAAGTCCTTCATGACTTGAGAATTTATTTCAAGTGAATCTGATTCTAATCGCTAGAGTGCTTTGAACGCTTGATCCATAAATCCTGAAATGGTCCTTTAGCGTTTGACTGACACTAAGAATAAATCTTCATCTCCTTTTAACTTCAGACGCTGATCTTCAACTTCATTTCTAATAGACTCACCTAGAATTCTATTAGCGATTCGGTATCCAATACTTAGTCTAAAATCTACAAAATAAAAATTACAAGCCTAACAAAATTACATACTTTGAAACGCTTATACAAATGATCTATGAAACATAAACTTAATCCTATCTTATCATCATCAAAACATCTAACATGAAATTTCCTAACAGATGGTGAGTAAGAAAATTGTTTCTAATCTTTAATTGCAATTGTTTTTAATATTAGGAATGAAAATTATATTATTATTATATGCTTCTTATATTTAGCAAATCAAATGAACATGATTTTTGATTTTATTTTCCTTTTTGCTTATTTTATATAATCTAATCAATAATTATTGGTTAAAAAAGTTTCATATAGTAATATTAACCATTTAACTTTTCAATATGTATCAAATAATTTTTATGATGTATGATGTTTATTTTTCAAATTGTTAAAGACAAATTTACCTATATTTCAGTTGAATTATTTTATGTTGTATTTTTCTTTTTCTCTATATCATCCATTTTGGTAATATTTGTTGCCATATTATTTTGTTTGTTCCCCTATATGTATTAATCTTTGCTTTTGAAGTTATCAAATTTGTTTAATTCATACTACTGCAATTCTTTGTTGTTTTGTCTCATTTACCAGTTTTTTATTTTAATTTTTCTGTTAAATTATTAGATTTTATGTTGTGTCAATCATGAGTTTGGTTTCGGATTTGGAGTTTAAGGTATTAAATATACTTATGTACTTTGTTTTGTTTTTTTCATTCTTAGTTATCACACTAATGTTTTTGACCTTTCTTTCTAACCCTTTTTTTTATTTGAGTTTTGGAGGGATTATTATCATGGAATATTTTTTGTTTATTCAGCGGCTAATGTGACTATTTTCTACAATTAATATTTATCTTGATATTATCAGAAATGTTTTGTGTTCACAAGTTTCAATGCTAATTTAATTTATTGAGTATTATAATTATTGCCTTATTTTGAAGAATTTATTGACATTTTTGAAATATATGTCCATGCACTTTTCTTAGAAAATTGTACATCAGTTTCAGATTTAATCTTCCTTTTCTCTTAATTTGAAGGATTATGATGAGTTTCTTTTTCAAATTCTATTTCCCTTTGTAGGTTTTGTTTTCTCTTAAAAAATATTGTCTTTCGCGTATTGTCATGTAGCGATAGTTCATCTTTGATTTCCCGAGATTTCATCGGTTCAATACATAATGTACTTCTTTAATTTGATAAATATATATTTTCAAAACTCTTAGCAATACCCCTTCTATATTTTTCTTTTGATCTTCTCGATCGGAATAGCATTTTTATTATTAGATGAAGTTATATCTTATTACTTTAATAATTTATTTTATTTTAAGAATACATTTATTTGTTGTGGCTATGTAGTCCCTTTGCATTTCTAATCCTTAAACAATATCTTCATACGTTTGATGTTTATTTTTTTGGACCTCAATAAATTTTTTAATGACCACTTTTTTTAATGTGGCTAAATTTTGGAAAATCTATTTCCAAAAATAACATTTTTTTTAAAATGATCAAGAGTTTCATTATCCATGTGTTCTAACGTCATATTCAAAATCATTTGTGTAATTTATACTTCGAACCAATGATTCTCAAAGGTAAATCTGAAAATACTTACAACATTTCTATAATTTTTAAATTGTTTGGGGTCATATATTACCTAAATTTGATAAAATTATGAGTATGTGGCATATTGCACTCTTGAATTGTTACATTTTAGCACTTGGCACTAGGGCTGTAAACGAACCGAGCCTTGTAAAATTTACAGGCTCGAGCTCGAGCTCGTCTCAAATAATTTGAGCTCGAACTCGAGCTCAAGCTCAGTGAGCCCAGTTTTTAGAGCTTGACAAATGAGCAAAGCTCGAGCTCAGGACAAATGAGCAAAGCTCGAGCTCGGCTTGTTGGCTCATTCGAGCTCGAGCTCAAGCTCAACCTCGACTCGTTTGCTCGTTTGAGTTCGAGCCAAACTCAAAATTTCGGTTAACAAAAATATACCATGTAAATAAAAAGTTATGATTCTGAGTCTTTGTATTTCTATATAACATTCTAATTCTAAGTTTAGGGTTTAGAACTTAGGGTTTAAGGTTTAGGGTTTAGTGTTATAATATCTTATATTAGTTTTCCCTTTTTTTTTTAATCATCATAATAAAACTAGAATTTTGGTATAACTCGACAAGTCTTAAATTTCACAACTTAAGTAGTTATTCAGTATAGTTTTTTTTTCAGGTTTAAGGTTTAGGGTTTAGGATTATAATATCTTATATTAGTTTTTCCTTTTTTTCTTAATCATCGTAACAAAACTAGAATTTTGTTATAACTCGACAAGTCTTAAATTTCACAACTTAAATAGTTATTCAGTATAGTTCAGAAAAAAAAAAAAAAACTGGATGAAATCTAGGGTTTAGGATTTAAGATTTAGGGCTTAGGGTTCTATCTTATATTTGTTTTACCTTTCTTGCTTAACCATCGTAACAAAACTAGAATTTTGGTATAACTATACAAGTCTTAAATTTCACCGTTTAAGTAGTTTGTTCACTATAGTTCAAAAAAAAAAAAGTGGATAAAAAATTGCTCATGTGATGTGGTTATATAAATTTCGATATGCGTATACTGAGTTATCTTCAAGTTAAATTAATTCTTTAAAAAAATATATGCATATTATTTTAAATTTCATTATGAGAATATGACAAATGAACAATGTGAAAGCCAATAGCTTGATTGGATGAAATATTATAATTAAGAATGAAAAATTTAGATGAAAAAGTGCTTTTAATTTTTTTTAAATATATTATTTCGTGATTTCTTAATTATTATTATTATTGCAATACTATTAGCATATATATATAACACAAATGAAAGTTGGCATTTAACACGTAGCAGGTGAAGTGTTTATTCAGTATTATTTTTTATTAAAAATAATGTATAATTTTGTATATAAGTATATAATAAGTTAACACAAATATATATATATATATATATATATATATATATATAAATTAAAGTAAAAGCTCGTGAGCTTGCTCACGAGCTTATGAACACCTAAGTGGAAGCTCGAGCTCGGTTCACCAATAAGCTCGAGCTCGAGCTCGAAACATCTCGTGCTCGAGCCAAGCTTTAATCGAGTTGGCTCGCAAGGCTCTCGAGCCTGCTCGACTCGCCTTACACCCCTACTTGGCACCCTTAAAATTGATTTTTGGCACTTTACACCATCGAATTGTATATAATTTGGCATTTTGCACCCTAACATAAATTTACACCATCTAAATCACACACAAAAAAGTTCACTTAGTTTAGATGGGTAAAATTGTAAATACAAAAGAAGGCGTAATTGTATCAAGAAAAAAATGTTATAATCTGTAAAGTTTGAAGGCAAAATCATACCGTAAAAATGTAAAATTTGTGGAACTCCTCCCTCCCAATTCCAAGGTTAGCCAATCAACTAAGATCGCTAAAATGCCCTCTTTAACATTTGGACAACATATGCAGAGGCAACAATGGTGGGATATAGAGACTTGAGGTCGATGATAGAGATTTTCCAGTAATTTCTTCGGGTGTTGAAGAGAGTATTTTAGGGATTTTAGTTAACTGGCTAGCCCTAGAATTGAGAAGACTTTTACATATTTAATGTTTTTTTGGTACAGTTTTGCATTCGAACTTTTTCAGATTTTCACATTTTTTGGGTGCAATTTTACTTTTTTTATATTTATAACTTTCCTCTAAAAATTTAACAAACACATTTTTTAGTGAGTTAGATGGTGTAAATTCACTTTAGGGTGCAAAAATGGCAAGATACATGTAATTCGAGGGTGCCAAATGCCAAAAATCGAATTTAAAGGTGCAAAATGCCAAAAGGTGGCAATTCGAGGGTGCATATGCCAATTAACCTAAAATTATATCGCAAATTAAAGGCTTTCAATTCGAGAAATAAGGAGCAATAATTGAACGATCTAGAATTGCTATTGCCATGACCTTCTCTTGCTATGTAATGGATTTTAGGATAGTATTTTCAGTTCATTCACTCTACATTTTTTAAGAAGGAAATTTAAGAGATATTATGTTTTTTAATGGAAAATTGTTTGAATGTATAAATTAAACATTTAAAAAGTGATGATACATGCATCTTTTTTTCTTCAAAATAATGCATTCAAGTACAACATAACCTAAATAGAAAAATACAAGTGGAATTTAAAGCACTTTATTTTTTGGGAAAAATACTTTTTTGGTCCAGTAACTATAGGGTGTTGACACTTTTCGTCCTATATTTTTTATAATTACACTTTTAGTCCTAATTTGACACCCACCATTTCAATTTTAATCCTTTTTTTCACTATTTTGGTCCTGAATTACACATTTAGTCCTATTTTCCTTTAGTGATCAATTTTTCTAGTCAAATCGGAACTCGCACGTGTGTTTAGACTTTTTTTCTTCCAAATTCATTACCAAAACCAGACCAATTACTCTAGTTATTCGACATGTGTAAACATTTTTTATCTCTACCAGTCAGTGAAGAAAGTGGAATTTAGATCATATAAATCATGTGCGCATCACACATGCGAAGTCCCAGCCATTAATTTTATGGATTTTTTAACCTTAATTTATTTTGCGAAAAAAATCATGTATGACTTTGTGTGAAAGACCAACAGGTATGTGGAGTGTCAAATGAAAGTGTAAGTATGAAATATACATGATGAAAAGTGCCAACACCCTTAAATTACAGGACTAAAAAAGAAATTTTACCTTATTTTTTTATATGATTTCCATGCATACAACGGGGCTCATGCTAGTATATATATATGGGAGGGGAACCCCAAAAATCCCCTACCATGACATAGGTGGGTATACGTGAAAATATGTGCTTGGGGGGTTACTGTTAGGCTAATTAGATATTGATTCAACGGAGTGCAGGGCGTATCTAACCTTTTCAATGCATCGACGAATCTTCATTGTCACCTTTAATATACCATATATATATATGTATATATGTATACCTAGGTTGCATGGTTCCGAATACGACGACACGGATACGATCAACACGGTTTTTATCTAGTTCTGAATATAACTATTTGAATCTTCAGAGCAATGTTGTTATCGTCAAATTGTCTGGTCATTTGTCATGTCATATTCCCACTTTCGTAGGTTAGGGCTACTAACCTTTGCACTGTCACCTTTACCATATACCACAAAACTACGATCATTTTTATTGGGAGCAATGTTGTTATCGTCAGATTTCTGGCTAAGACACGTTTCAGATACGTTCCGGACACAGTATCTATAATTTTTTTTATTTTTTATTTTTTGATACGCCACGTGGCGTATCCGATACGTATCCTACGGGGATCATATCCCCCCAAGTATCCAACACTGCATCATGTCCTTTTTAGAAGTATCAGTGGATCATAGATGTTTATGGACGGAGCCAAGATTTGGGGTTCAGGGGGGATACAAAAAAAAGGGGTCAAGACTTGATATTTTTTAATCTTGGTGGGGAATGGAGGGGGTTTCTGATTTCAAAAGGTTATAGGGCAAAAAAATAATTTTCTCAAAGTAAGGAAGCTCAAGAAAGTGATGTCAGAAAATGTGTACGGAACATTGGATCCTACCTAACTTGCGACACATGAGACCTTTTCCATAAAAACAACAATTAGGACTTCTTATCAAATGATTAGATTAACTTTCATTAACACTAATCAATAGGTATTTATAGTGTACATAAGAAAAATCTATACTAGACCGAGTCCAATGGTCCTAGTGTCTATCTCTCTCACACAGCAAAATTTGTTGTGTGTGGTCCCCACACACAGCTGTGTGAAAGAGATAGACACAGAGTACACGCTCAGACCATTGCACTTGATCTGACATAGAATTATTCATGAACATAATGAGCCGTGGGCCTAAATTCTTTTGGGTTGGCCTATCTAATAAATGTGGGGCTAAATGCAACCAACCTCCAAAAAAAAAACTCTTCTTCCCCAACTCACCATCTTCCCAAAGCCCTAACCCAAATATACATTTTTAGCTCACCCCCCACCATCCATCTCCTCAAACATCCATCTAAACTCATATCTACCAATCCGTCAGCCACCCTAATCCACTGTCCCCGCCACCGTCACCGTCCAGCACTGCTGTCGTCGCATGCCTGCTTCGCCGCCGCCCACAGGATATAAATTCTTTTTCATGCATGCCCTCCACCTCCACCATCCTCTCCATCCCCCGTCTTGGACATCTCCCTCCTCAACATCCGCAACCATCGTCGTTGATAAAAATCCAAATAAACTCAGCTCAACATATCAAAGCGCAAAACTTCTGGATTTTGCATATCAAGTTGGCCATGTTCATCTATCTAGATCGACATCAAGGAAGACGAACAACTAGAAACATAGTTCTCACACTCCCACCCTTCGTGGTCGCTAGTGCCTCCGCAGCCGTTCTGATCTGTCACTGCCATGACTTTTTCCAAATCCAAATCTATATATATATATACACACGTATATATATATATCATGTAATAATATAGATAATATTTTTTTTTTTGATAATTAATAATGATGTGGGTCGAAATAGGCTCTTGGGCCAAGCTGATAGCCTAACATGATTAAGGGCCCAAGCCCAACAGCATAACGGACTCGGACCCCTTTAGAAGGCATTATAGTCAGGTCCGCCCCTCCAGAGGTTCGCCCTATCCCGACCTGTCCAGATACAGCATTCTATATAAGGCAAGCCTGGAGACAAGGATCAATCAGGGGATGCACTTACCATATCCGGACCTGCGGAGATCACTCTAACTGATCTGCCAATTATACCATAAAAGAGATGGCTCAAGATGGAAGGATTAGGATTTATTCTACTTTCTATTGTACATTTAGGAATAGTTTACTTACCTTATTAGTCACCCCCTCATAAACATGTATATATATCAACTCCAAACACTAATAAAGGATCGACTCTTTTACCTCGTGGACGTAGGTCATATTATTGGCCGAACCACGTAAATATCTCGTGTTCTTTACTTATAATTCGTGCTTTATATCATATTTTCATATCATATATCGCATATTATCATTGGTGTGCTTCCCACACACATCAATTCGCGCCGTCTGAGGAATTTCAGAGCAAAATAGGACGTGAGGTAAATCTATTTTTCGCAAAAAAAAATTCTTTAACGTTAATATCTTGCAATGGCAGCGAAAGATATGTTAATGATGGAGAATCTGATCGAAAATGGCGGAAATGGGAAAAAGACAATGTTTTCCCCATCTGGGGTTGAGCAGGCCACACCTGCAACTTCGGCCAACCTGGTGAGGCGATTGGAGGATGACCTGCAAAACCAAGTAGGAGACAACACTCCAGGAGAGCAAACAAGCGGGAAAGATGCCTCTCTTCAAAGTGTACTCGATCTGGAGCAATTCATGGGAAGAATCGAAGGTGTCATTGACAAAGTTGTTAATAAGGTAGTAAATTCTAAACTTGCAGGCATGCCAGATCTGATGCAGAAGGATGATGTGACTCCACCCCTCCCGAGGGGCACACCCAAGGTAGGAAACGCGGAGATGGGGGGTAATGGTAATGTTATCCCCGATGGCAATCCAGGCAAGCGGGTGGAACAACCTGAAGACCTAAAATAAGACGGAGGAAAGGATGACAACGTGCCTCCAAAAAAGTACTTAGCGCCAGCGGGACGCTACATGCGCCGCCTAGACCTGGAAGAGGAAGATCTGGAAGGTTGGGTCCCCCACCTAATCTCCATAAAGAACAACCACAAGAGGAAAAGTCACATCTCCAGATGTAGCACTCACGTAATGACAAACCTGGGAGGGAGGACCTGCATAAACGACAAGCACGAGTCTGTACAAGACATGACAAGGATCTCGAGGATGATGCTAGTAGTTACGTATCAGCCTAATCTGGATGGGCAGATCAGGGCATGAAAGAAAAGGCAAAGGCACGACTTGAGAAAATGGAGGAAATACCAAGACGAATGGAAGACCTGGAGCGTAAGACGATAGGAGGTCGGACCTCGGCAGATCGAGGCATTCTATTTATTGATTTCATTGCAAACGAGGAACTCCCACGGGATTTCAGGGTCCAATCCATTTCACTTTATGATGGAACCACGGATCCAGAAGACCATCTATATACCTTTCGCAATTATGCTTTGTTACACAGGTACTCCGATGCCATCAAATGTAGGGTGTTCTTATGTACCTTAGCCAAATCCGTGCAACAGTGGTTCAACCAACTCCCGGCTAGATTCATTGGATCTTTCTTAGAGTTTAGCTCAAATTTTTTGCACCAATTCGCCAGCAGCAAGCGGCGCGAGAAAACTCCTTTAAGCTTATTCAGCATCAAACAAAGAAATGACGAAACCCTACATGCGTATGTCAAACGTTTCAACACGGCAGCACTTGAGACTCCGGCGGCAATATCGGACTTGAAGGCGAGTGCATTTACGACGGGCTTGAAGGAGAGCGACCTATTCAAATCATTGACTAAAAGGCCCGCCCTGAGCTTTGTTGAGTTACTAACCCGAGCTGAAAAATACGTCAACCTAGAAGATGCCCACATGATGAGGAGAGTCGAGCAAAAGAAAGAAAAGCAAGACGATGGCAATAAAAATAGATCTCGAAAAGACAAAAGAAGTGGATGGATCCCCAACACAACTAGGGTGGCACCTCCCGCTCCGAGTGCGCCCAGATCCAGACGCATACCCATGAGGGGAAATTGGAGCGACCATTTGATGGCGGTGGAGGTCAAGAACCTGATCCAATGGCCCGAAGGTGCGGATCAGGAACCCAAAAACCCTCCCAGTGCACTTTTCTGCGGGTACCACCGAGAGTACGGTCATGATACGGATGAATGTCCACAATTGATCGATGAAATCCAGCGGTTAGCAAACATGGTTACTTGAAGAAATATGTGATAGACAACCACAACACAAGCGACGCAGCCCCAACACGAGGGGGTCATACCTGGAGAGGTCGGGGTAGAGGATGGCGAGGTGGGAGGGCCAGACCTGGAGGCAGAGAAAATTTTCCTCAACAGATCAATAAGGCACCCACCCAAGAGGTTGCACCCAGAGAGGTCGACAACCACAATCGAGCCACCATTCATATTATATCGGGAGGCCTAGCAACATGTGAATCAAAGCGGAACCTAAAACAGCAAGCGAGAGCTATAGAAGCCCGACCAGCATTCTTTATGAATGTCAGCCAGACCCGACCTAGGAAGGAAATACAGTTTGGACCTGAAGACGCACAAGCCATACAAAGAGATAAAGAGAGCACTAAGAAAATAGTACCATCGCATGTGGAGCCGGTTGGTGAACTGATGAACATAGAGCTCGTACCTGGAGACAAAGAGAAGATAATCAAGATAGGACCGCACTTGAGTCCGGACCTGAAAGAGGAACTGATAACCATGCTGAGGCAGCACGCGGATGTCTTCTCCTAGTCCGCAAATGACTTGGAAGGAATTGCGCCAACAGTCATACAACATCACCTGAACGTAGATCCAAGTGCAAGACCGATCATTCAAAAGAAAAGACACTTCGGCCCGAAGAAAGATGCCATCATCAAAGCTGAAATTGATAAACTACTCAAAGCTAAGCACATTGCAGAAATACAGTTCCCGGAATGGATATCCAACGTAGTCTTAGTACCGAAGGCGGGGAAAAAGTGGAGAATGTGCATCGACTTTCGCGACCTGAACAATGCTTGTCCTAAGGATCATTATCCCCTACCTAGGATCGACCAATTGGTAGATGCTACAACTGGGTACGAGTTACTAAGCACTATGGATGTGCAGAGCGGGTATCATCAGATACCCTTGGCTGAGGAAGACCAAAGGAAGGTCAGCTTCATCACCTCCTTCGGTACCTTCTGCTACATAGTTATGCCCTTCGGCTTAAAGAATGCCGGAGCCACATAACAAAGACTGGTGGACGTGATGTTCCAGGAACAGAGGGGAAAGAATATTGAAGTATACGTAGACGACATGGTGGTTAAAAGTTGCATCTCCAGTACCCATGTACAGGACCTACAAGAGACCTTTGAAACACTTCGAAGATATGGGATGAAGCTGAACCCGGCCAAATGTGCATTTGGAATCAAGGGAGGAAAGTTTCTAGGGTACATGGTAATAGAGAGAGGCATAGAGGCTAACCCCACGAAGATCAAGGCTATCCAAGATATGGTAGCACCTAGGAATGTGAACAAAGTACAAAGGTTAAACGGGAGAATCACAGCCTTAAGTCGCTTCATATCCAAATCCGCAGAGAAGAGCTTACCATTTTTCAAGATCCTACGGAAAGTTGATAACTTTAGCTGGACTACTGAATGCCAGCAAGCTTTCGAAGACCTCAAGATATACCTGAGTAAGAGTCGCTATTAACGAAATTTGTGCAGGGCCAGCCGCTGGTGGTCTACATAGATGTGGCTGACCAAACTGTCAGCACAGTCCTAGTTCGAGAAGAGGATAAGACGAAGAAGCCTGTATATTACGTCAGCAAAGTCCTCACGGACCTTGAGTCACGATACTCGGATGTGGGGAAAACGGCGTTGGAGATGGCTGTCACTGCAAGGAGACTCAAGCCTTACTTCCTGACATACAAGATCATCGTGAAAACCAGCCAACCACTTAAGACTATGCTCGGAAAAGCCGAAACATCAGGTCAACTCGTCAAATGGCCCATAGAGCTTGGGAAATTCGAGATAGAGTATACATCCCGAGCTACGGTTATGGCCCAGGTCCTGGCAGACTTCGTCACAGAAATGACCCGACCAGAACAAGAGAAGGAAGAAGATGAAAAAGTGTGGCTTTTACATGTGGACGGATCATCCACGCAAAGTGGGAGCGGGGCAGGTGTAGTACTCACCACACCAGAGGAAGATCAGCTGGAATATGCCATTAAATTCGAGTTTAAAGCAAGCAACAATGAAGCGGAATACGAAGCATTCATCATGGGGCTTAAAATGGCAATCAAGGGAGGAGCTAAGAGCTTGATAGTATACTCAGAATCGCAACTGGTTACCAAACAAATCGAAGGAACCTATGAAGCCAAGGAAGAAAGGATGGTGAAGTACCTGAAAACCATAGAGGCACTGCGAGGACACTTCCACAAATTAGAAATTCATCAAATACCCCGAGCTGAAAACACCAAAGTTGACTACCTGTCCAAGCTGGGTAGCTTAGTCGCTGACTGTCAAACCCGGAGTATTACCATTCAAGCTCTAACCAAACCTAGCACTGAGCAAGAAATCTTGCAGATAGAGGAAGGTGAAGATTGGAGAACGGAGATAATTCAGTATCTCACAAAGGAAACACTAGTTGAAGAAAGGAAGAAGCGACAACAGTTAGAGACCCGAGCTACCAGGTTCGTCATGATCTATGATGTGTTATACAAGAAGTCATTCGTACATCCGCACCCGACGTGTACTTCGAAAGAAGAAGGAGATTATATATTAAGAGAAATACATGAAGGAGATTGTGGCAGCCACATAGGTGGAGCAGCCCTAGCTGGGAAAATGGTAAGGGCTGGTTACTTTTGGCCAACCCTGAAGGAGGATGCAGCCAACCTGGTAAAAAAGTGTGAGCAATGCTAGAAACATGCCAGTCTCATTCATCAACCGGCGGAAGCGATGCGCTCCATGAGTGTCCCTTGTCCCTTCGTTAGGTAGGGGATGGACATTGTGGCCCATTTCCCATAGCAAAGGGCCAAAAGAAGTTCTTACTGGTGCTGGTTGATTACTTCAGCAAATGGGTAGAAGCCGAAGCCTTAGCCCGGATCACGGAAGCAGAGGTCATTTGTTTCCTGTGGAAAAACATTATCTGCATGTTCGGCATACCCAGGGAGATCATGGCTGATAACGGAAGACAATTCAGCGGGATCAATCTAAGGAGGTGGTGCGAAGAATTAGGAATTCAGCAGCGGTTTAGTGCCCACCCTCAAACAAATGGCCAGGTCGAGGTAACCAATAGAATAATAGTCCAAGGTCTAAAGACCAGGTATGTCCATTAACCATCTTGTAAAACACTCGCGCTTTCTTTCTTCACATTCTTGTCCTAGTCAACATGTTTATTTCTGCATCCCATTTTCTAATAAGTTCGCGTGAATACCCAAACCTCGGTCATAAAGACTGGAGGGAGTGGGTGGGAATTGGGTAGAAGAATTATTACCAGTACTATGGTCGTATCGTACTACCCCAAAATCCACTACAGGTGAAAGCCCATTTCATTTAGAGTATGGAGCCGAGGCCGTCATACCCACGGAGATCAGAGTGCAGTCCCATCGGGTAAGATACTTCGAGCCGGAGCAAAACGAAGAAAGGCTAGGGAGGAGCTGGATTAATCGACGAAGTCAGAGACAGGGCATGCTTAAGGATCGAACAATACAAGCAGCGTATCGTGAAGGCTCAAGGAACAAAAGTGAAGGCCAGATCTGTCCAGGTGGGGGATCTGGTGCTGAAGAGGGCAGATGCGGTGCGAACGGTGAAGAAATTGGACCCTAACTGGGAGGGCCCATACAAGGTTACCAAGGTGTTAGCTGGATGGGGAGGGTAAGCCACTTCCTTGCCCCTGGAATATGCAAAACCTAAGGAAGTTTTACGTGTAACCGCGAGGGTTGCACTATTCCTTTTATTTTCGTTTTTAATATCTTTTGTGTCATTTCGTGTCATGTGAAGAACTCAAGTTTTCCTAATAATCCTTTTTGGAAGTTGTGGTTGTTATGATTTTCAGGTGCGACCCAGAGATTGTAAAGCCTTCTTTGCAGGGCCGCATGCAAAGCTCCCATAATGTAGTAAGATTTTATTTATATTTTTTTCAAAATTTTGAGATTGAGTTGTGCCTATATATAAAATATGTATGATGAATTGTGAAGTAAAGGGTAGCTGGTGAAGTGGAGGTAGCCGGAGGATAGGATTGTACCATCTGGGTGGGGACCCGGATCTGTCTAGGTAGGGATAATTCACCTACAGATCAAACGGTCTTCAGGCCAGGGAGAAATAAGGAGTGGTAAGTCCTCGGGAACATCTATGGACCTACCCTAAGGAAGACCGGGGTTTGGAGTGACAAGGAGGAAGGGGTAGTCATAAGGTTGGAGAAGGAATAAGGAGGGAAGGTACGGAGAATGTGGGACATAAGGAAGGATACCTTCGGTACTGACCACCCTCGAACGTTAAGGAATATTTTGGACGGAGGGAGGAAAAAGGGGATATAAGGCAGGAGGTAAATGCAAGTCCCCACGATTGCATAGTTGCGGTGCAAGTCCCCACGATTGTACGCGCCTAGTGACGGGTGTTCGATCCCGTGTGCAAGTCCCCACGATTGCACGGAGGTGGTACAAGTCTCCACGATTGTAAGCACCTGGAAAACGGTGTTTGATCCCGATGCAAGTCCCCATGATTGCATAAGAGAAAGAGAATGAATGCAAGTCCCCACGATTGCATAAGAGAAAGAACGTGAATGCAAGTCACCATGATTGCACAATGATAGTGCAAGTCCCCACGATTGTACGTGTCAAGAAGTTACTAAGAAATTGACGGAGGTGGTGATGCAAGTCCCCACGATTGCAAAAATTTGTGGACCACCTGACCCAGCTGGGGCTATAGCTCAGTGTAGGTCTGGTGGGTACCACCTGAGAACTAATGCATTTTGTTTTTGCTTTCCTGCGAGGAATGTTAGATAAAAGGTCCTACCCAGATTCTCTAAGGACATGTTTGTGTTAACAAGAAGGAAGGTACGGTTGTAATATTCTCATAGAGGTGCCCCTCGGTCGAGGTATGGTCGTGATAACTTAATTTGTTATTTGTCCTAGTGATTTTCTCGTGGTAATTCAACAGTAAGGTTAGATCATTCCTTGGTTAAATTTGTGCAAACAATTACTCTTAAGTTTTTTTTTTTTTAAGACATAGCAGGAACACCATATGCAAGATGGACATCACACATCCCAAAACAATGTAAGTAAACATGTTCAGCATACAAAACAAAATATGCGCACCAAAATGTCAAGATGCAGGTAACAAAGCAAGAAGTACGAGCCTAACTTAACATGCATAATAAAAAGATGTCAACAGCCCAAACCTGGGCAGGGACAGCAAAATGAGGAAGAATTTGTCCAAAGGCAACACAGGCCCATCAAAACAGCAAAAACAAAAAAGGTGTTTCGAAATACTAGGGCTACATATGCCCGTCAAAAACCAAGTTTTAAAAAGGAAAGCATCAAATTTTTCAAGGCTTCACGGGGGGAGCAGCCTGGGCATCAACTCCTGCACCACCTGGAACATCGGCCTCAGCTGGAACCTTGGCACCACCTACCGTCAGATCGGGCGACTCGACAACTGGTTGGTTTGCGGCTGGAGGAGGGGATGGACCTGAAGAAGGCGGATCTGAAGCAGCCATGGTATCAAGGAGAGCTGCGTCACAATCCAGGAAATCCGCAGAGACCCCTTCTGGAGGAAAGCCCTTCGCCTTGAATTGAGCAACACATCCTTCGAAACCTTTGACAAAGAAGCCGAAGATTTTGTCATCAAGAAGGCGTTCGAATTCTTTAGAAGCCAGAAAGACAGCCTTAAACTTGGCAACCAAGGCTTGGCCTTCTTCAGATGAAGGCAACTCATTGATCCAAGTCTCATGTGCCTTAAGTAGAGTGCCCTTCATGGCAGCGTCATGAGCAATCTCCATGTCTGAAAGGGTCGCCTCCAAATCCACCTTCTCGGCAAGAAGCTTGTTAAAGTCCTTTTGATGAGTCTTCAGCTCCTTGTCCTTGCTAGAGCAATAACCTTGGACCTGGTGCGAGAAGCCGGGGGATCTGAAGTCTTGAGGGACAGGTCGGGGATCATCTCCCGAATGGCTATGCCCGAGCTGCTGCGCTTCGGAGGATGTGTACTAGAGGGGGTCTCGGTGATCATGGATCTTTTGCCAAGGACCTTCTCCTGGTCAGCGCGCGACCTGGAAGAGTCACCATGGCCTGAGGGAGGAGAGGTCAAAACCATAGAGGGGACATCCTGGGGCGTCGACGGAGGAGGAGGAGGCAGAGCTGGTTCTTCTGAGGGAGGGCGCTGTCTCCTACGGCTCACAAACTCCCGGGCACGAGCTAGATCCATCAATTTTTTGGCAAAGACGCCCAAACAAAACAAAGGTCAGCGCAAGATATGAAGAAGTAAAACAAGTCAAGCAAACACAAGGGGACAAGCCAAAACCAGAAGCACTACCTTTGGTGACACCTCCCAGGTCAGCCCCCATGGGGCTATAACCAATGTTGTATAAAAGCCGGCTGTCAACAAGTTTATTTATAAGGCGAGGGGATAAATTCAAAAATTGTACCACCTGACGATGGTATTCAGATAACTGGCGGGGGGTCGGATGGTGCTCATCCAACCTCTCCAAGAATGTCTGGCAAAAGTTCCATACCACACCCGGGGGCGGGGCAATGTAGAAAAAATTGTTCTTCCATTGCTTGTCCCCAGGGCGACCAGAAAGAAAAATGGCAAGACCTCAGGAGGTCAGATAAAAAAACCCCACTGTCAGCAACACTGGAACGAGGATGAAAGAGGGCGTAAAAGAACTCGGTTGTGGGCTCAATCCCGTGATAGCGAAGAAGAACAGCAAACCCAGCCATCATTCGAATAGCATTGGGCGAGAATTGGTTCAAGGGGCTGTCGTACCTATTGGCTACAGAAATAAAGAGAGGAGGAATGGGGAACCTAAGAGCTGCTTTTAGGAGGGCCACATGAAAACAAGTATGCTGAGGAGGGGGACGATGGGCTCTGTCCTGGGGAGAGGGAACTATTATCGAATAATCGTTAGGGACGCCATACATACGGCGAAGGTTTTTCAATTTTTGCAGGGTGAAAGAAGAGGGAGTCTCGTTCCAATAATTAGGGTTTGACTCTTCTCCCTCCCCCAATTCAAGGTCAGATGGGTGTGCATCGTCACCCCCTGAAGAAACCCCAGCATGCCCAGCCCCAACATCTGAAGACGGAGGGACATTGGTGGTGTGTCGGCCGTCGAATTCGGTATCCGATGAGGATAATCCTACAAACTCTCTTCCCCCTAAAACAGGAGACCCATCATAAAAATCTCGCACATAAGAGGAAGTATCCCCCACCGAATCATGCTCTAACAAATTTTGGCGATCCTCTCGATTTTGAGAATCCGAGCCTAAACTATTTGACATTTTTCGCAAAAAGAAGGGAAAGGGGATACAGGGACAACAACAGCAAAGTAGCAACAAACACAAAACAACAAACACACAACACAAGACAAACAAATAAGATGAAGCGCAATACCTAGAGAAGGGGCGGTGAACGCGGGAGAAAACGGCCGGTAAGAGAAGATGGGGGAAAAATGGAGAAACTCTGATTATTAAACACAAAACACACAAATGACAGAAAGAAATAAAATCTCAAGTTTTGGCAAGTTACTTTTTGAATTTTAATTTTCAAAAATAAATCGAAAATAAATAAGGAAAGAGCGGGCTTCAACCTAAGCCATACACATGTGCAAAGATCAACGGTTGCCAGGGCATGAAGATGGCGGCCTTAACTGACAGAAACAATGAGTGGCGCGATTTTTCAGGAAATGCCTTCATAACTGCAAGTCTAGGGAAATGCAACCGTCGTGTCAGGTACAGGATATCGCCCAGAAGCGCACTTGAGAACAAGATCCATACCTGAGAAGAATCTCCACACAAATTTTTCTTAAGCAGCTCGAGAATACACTCAGCTCGGCCCAAAGATCTATCTTTTCTCAACTCATGCAGCTTGACTACGTCAAACTGCGGAGTTGGGGGGGACTATTGATGTGGGTCGAAATAGGCTCTTGGGCTAAGCTGATAGGCCAACATGATTAAGGGCCCAAGCCCAACAGCATAACTGACTCGAACCCCTTTAGAAGGCATTATAGTCAGGTCCATCCCTCCGGAGGTTTGCCCTATCCCGACCTATCCAGATACAGCATTCTATATAAGGCAAGCTTAGAGACAAGGATCAGACAAGGATCAATTAGGGGATGCACTTACCATATCCGGACCTACGGAGATCACTCTAACCGATCTTCCAATTATACCATAAAAAAGATGGCTCAAGATGGAAGGATTAGGATTTATTCTACTTTCGATTGTACATTTAGGAATAGTTGACTTACCTTATTAGTCAACCCCTCATAAACATGTATATATATCAACTCCAAACACTAATAAAGGATCAACTCTTTTGCCTCGCGGACGTAGGTCATATTATTGGCCGAACCACGTAAATATCTTGTGTTCTTTACTTATAATTCGTGCTTTGTATCATATATCGCATATTATCATTGGTGTGCTTCCCACACACATCAAATAACATATATAATATGTATAATTAATAATATATATTATTTAGTTTATAGATTTATAATTAATAATACATATATATATTATATAATTAATGTTAGGAATCAATGTAGCTGCTTATCTTGTAGATAGAGAGTGTTGGCAATCACCTCCTTTATTTCAGTTGTTGTCGGTATAACTGCTTCGGTGGTATATAACATTTTGTGTGTATATATATACATATATTTACGCTATGGCCCTCTAGTCTATGTTTTTTCTTTGTCACACCTATCTCTAGTCGTATATGACCCTATAAGACTCCAAATAAGGAGACAAAAGTCACAGCTTGTGATATATTGTAATAAAACTCAGGACCTCCCACATGAAAATGGAAGTTGATACCACTAGGCTAACAAACCTGTAGTATAGTATATAAGTTTTTAAATATGAAAAAGTAGTGGTTATAGTTGAGTGGGCAAGCACCTGCTTCTTAAACATGAAGCTGAGTTCGTTTTTCTTAAATCTCAAGGGAGTTCTTAAAGGCAATTCAAATTTTGTTATTGGCACTCGAACGCTCTTTTATTTTTATCAAATAGACCAAAATGCCCTTCATTGTGGAATCCCAAATTCTTGAAGACAAATATGTCATTTTTATTAAGAGTTTTAATAAAGCATTATCGCAGTTTACCTTTTTTTTTTGTTCTTTTTTATTTTTTGATATTTTAGTAGATGACACATGTAAAATGAAGTGATAAAGAATGTATAATCAACAAACAACATTATCAACAGATCAATTTTTTGTGATAATTTAAACTATAAACCAAATAACACACCAACAAAACAACCTTAATACCAAAAACAAAAAATTGAAAGAAAAAACTATTCTTCCCTCATGTATTCTCATGTATTGTGAGCCTTTCACTATAACAAAAAGAATTCAAGTTTCGTTCCAAAGAAAGTTAGGGCGAAACAAATTTTCTTCAGTTTTCCTCATTTTAAAAGAAAAAATCATTCAACCATAGCTACATTTGTTGCTAAATTTGTGGTTCTTAGTGGTTTATAGCATGTGTTAAATACATTTGACGCCCACCCCCCACCCCAACCTTGTGATAAAAAAAAATTAAAAACCCCTTGTGATTTTTAAAATATGTTTACTGCCTCCCTCCAGTATTTTTGCTTGCAAAATCTTATATAAAGATTAAAATACCCTTGTCCTTTTAAAAGATTTACCCAATATATTTTTCTTTTATTTATTCTTATATTATTTCTTTAACTATTTTCCTTAAATTTATTGTTTTTTTCCTTCTTCACCTTCTTCCCCAACAGCACAACCTAACACTTATACAATTCCATCAACTCCAACACCAACATTTAACACCATATCTGTCTCCCAAACTTCTTGCTCCTCCCCAGCTTCACCACCGCCCACCGCCACACTCCAAAGGGCCCAGTTGCCGCCACCACCACCACCGCCACGCTCCAAACCCCTCCCCCCCTTCCCCCGCCCCTATTGTTGGGTTTCGCAAAAAAAATTCATAAACGCAGGGAAAGGATTTCAATAATTTAATTAAAACCCCAAGTGTTCTCTAATTGCATAATTGAATCCAAAATTGCTTTGACGAATAAATTCAACTTACCTGTTGAAACGAGGTGGTAGGAGAATCCAATTCTTCTTCCAAAACTTCGAATTGATGAACTTCTTGAATTCTTCAATCCTCGTATTCTTCAAGTCTTGATTTCTTGAAGTTTCTTGTAAATAAATCCAAACAATGAAGCACGTTATCTCTAAATTATCACGCACGAATTGATGATGAAAAAAATCTCACTTCTTCTCTATATGGGCGATGGCTAGTGTATAGAGGGGGAGGATATTTTTCTTCTTCTATTATTTTGGAGAGTTACAATGAATTGTAATTCTATTAATTATCTAGGTTAAAGTCAAGAGAAAACTTTTATATTTCAATGACTTATTGACCAAGACAAAACAAAAAAGACCAAATTGATCATCCAACTAGCCCTAACCCCACATGGGGCCCGGATTTTTCTCTTGCTTTGTTTAATTAAATCTTTATTCAATTAATAATTTATTTTATCTAATAAATAAATTAATTAATTAAATAATAAAATTAATTAGATAAATTAATTCATTAATATATTTCTCTAAGAAATTAATTAATAATTAATCTTAGCCATTTAATTATTTATCTTATCCAATAAGTAATTAATTAATTATTTAACTTATCAAATAAATTAAATCTCTCCAAAAATAAAATAGAAAATCCTTTTCAATTTTCTTCATCAATTCTTTAGCGCGACTCTTTAGGTTTGTTTCATTTGGCAATGAGAGGAAACAAAAGGAAGTGGGTAACACCTAGCCAGTCACGTGGCCCACTTCGTAGCCCAAATGAAATACGAATGAATAGATTATTCCACAACTTTCCAATCGTAAATACCGTATATGTATAAACCTTTTGTTCACGTTCCCCGGTCAAGTGAGAGTCATGGCTATGTCAAACTCACTGGACTTGACCATTTGTATCAATTATAATAATACTAGATCATTGAGAACGATTAAGTGCCTAGCTCAATCGTCTCTTTTGCTTTGGCCAAAGACTTTGATCTCTATTTATCTATAATCACATAGGGTACATTCTCATTCACTTATGAGAGAACAAATCCCATATTAGATATCTGCTAAGACTTCTACTTGCCCATCAAGTCCGCATTTCGAGGTCGACCCCACCAACGAGTGAATTGGATCTAACTACTCTAGTGAAAGACTTGACATCACAAGTGCATCTTCAGCCTGATACTTCAGGTCAAAGGTTCACGTATACCTATTACGCATAATCAGTTCTGTCATTGACAATCACAGAGTGAAAACCCATGTGACAAAACTGATGCGAGTTGTGTTCATGCATATCAGTTCCACTGATGTGCCTACAGTCTTAAGCTCCCACCATCACATGGTGTTCGACTGGCACTCCCATGTCAGAGTTAAGATTGTACAAGTATTCGAAGTCTTTATTTGCCCATTAAAGACTTCATATTACTTGCGAACTAGTTTTAGTAATCAAGGTCGATCTCTCTAATGTCATTCTTCCTATCCCATAGGAAGTAGAGGGATCGCACTGAAAACACGAGCAAAATATTTTACACAACTTATAGATGTAGATAAGAATTAAGTGAAAACTAAATAATGTCTTTTATTATAAATAATATTTAAGTTCAATACAAGATAGATGCCCTACTCATTCTATCCTCTATGGCATCTGAGGGCATAATCCTAACACCTATTTCACCTTCATCCACGAGCCCGTTGCCATCACCACTACCACCACTTTCTACTTCACTCTGCTCCACCACAATCGCTCATGTCCGCTTCCGTTTTCGCCTCCATCTATACAAATTGAACACCACCTTCTAAATCGTGTTGCCGCCGTCTTCTGGTACAAACCGAGCTCCAATGCTCCAGATTTGCAACTCAGATTGCCATTTTCTTTTTGGGTATGGATTTTGAAGAAGCTTGGGGGAGTGATTTTCAAATGGGCGGCGTCGGGTTGTGGCTTCTGGTGGTGGTTGGCGTGGTGGCTTCCGGTGGTGGTTTATATGTATACATACACATATATATTTATATACTATTATAATTTTTATAAATTTAAAATAATAAAAAAACTATATTTTATAAAAATAAAATTATTTAATATGAACCGTTGATTTTAGTAGATCAAAATTGACGATTGTAAGATTAGGGGCAAATAGTCTTCTATTGACAAAAATTCGATAACCAGTCTCATGACACGTGAGTGAAACACGTAAGGAGTTAAATTGCTTTTTTAATTTGTTCACAGGGGTTCCTTGCTATTTGATTTTTCACAGGGGACCGGAGTGATAATAACGCCTTTCTTAGGGGGGTCAAATGTATTTAACCCAAAAAAGCAATTAAAACTTTGAGAAAATTTCGAAGTATTATCAATCACCCAATTAACCAATTAATTAGGGTGTAAATAATTCGAGTCAAGTTGAGTATAAAATTTATTGGCTCGAGCTCGATCTCTATCTCGATCAGTAGAAAAAATATTCTTATTATTAATATAAGTACATAATATAATTAAAATTTAAAATATTTTAAAATTTATAAAGATCGCGAGCCAGCTCGGAACATCTCAAACAGGTAAGAAAGTTCGAACTCAACTCAACAAAGAACTCGAGTTCTAGCTCAAGCCGACTTGACTTTAATTGCACCCCTACTATTGATAATTCAATTGGTAATTTTATTTTTTCATATTTCTTAACTCTTTTCCTCACGGAATTTAAATTTTGTTGGTCGTTAAAAACAAAAGTTAGGGTTTTGTTCAATGCATTGCGTGATGTGTTATTTGGTTTATAAGAGTTTAAAATATCGCCAAAATTTGATCATATTGATCAATGTTGTTAGCTGATTATATATTCTTTATCACTGCCTTTTACGTCTGACAACTAAAAAAAAAAGGTAAGATATTGCATTAATAATTCATTAAAATCCTTGTAAGGATATGTTTGTCTTTTAATTATTTTGTATTCCACAATAAATGACATTTTGGTCCATTTAATAAAATTAAAAGAGAATTGGAGTGACAGTAATAAAAGTTAAATGGAGTCTTTTTAACAACTCCCAATCTCAATGGCATATCTTCCTCTCTCTCTATATTGTTTATGTAGAATACTTATATTTAATTAAAAGAAGGAAGTTAGATTATCAATAATTTCCTTTTTTAACTTCTCTCCTACATTTATTATAATTGGAATTAACAAGATTTTCCTGAAAATCTATAAAATACACATTAAACTGCTAACAAAATTATGAAAGGAAAAGAAAGACTGCGAGTCTGCGATCACTTGCACGCTTCATTAAATAACAAAATAAGATTCATAAATTACTCTATAAACTTGTTGATCAATTACTTTCACTCATGAAAATAATGTATTTTGAATAAATTTCAATATTACATTTACAGGTTTACTTGAGTAAGGTCTATAGGTAAATCTTATGCTACAAAAGAAGCATTCATTACTCTAAAACTATATTTCTAGAAAGAAAATTTGAGAATAATTCAAAATTAATATATTTCTTCAATAAAAATAAATTCTGGAGCTAAATAACTAATATACACACACCTCTTATTTATTGGGTAATTATCATGAGCTCCTTGAAATTTTGCAAATTATCAAGGCACCACCATGTTAGATCTTAACAACTTTGAGAATAGGGAAAAATTGTAATTTGTTTTTGCTCATATGGAGTGAAATTGTCATATGTTTTTATTGGCATTGGAAGTTACGATAATTTCTCAAAGCTCTATGTATTTTTTCGTAATTAGCTTCTCACACAATAATATCTATATAATTAACCCTACAATGAACCTAGGGATGCCCACGAGCCGAGCTCGAGCCGAGCGTAGCCAAATTTCTGGGCTCGAGCAAGATTTTCGAGCTCGAGCTCAGAAAAAAAATTAATTTTCTTTAATTAATATATATAATTCAATATAATCATCATAAATATTTAATATTTAATAATTAATACATATAAGGGATAATTGCAGACACCCCCTTCACATATGGGGGTCATTGCACTTCACCCCCTCACTTATTGAAATGTGCACTTTACCCCCTCACTTATCATAAAATGTGCACTTACCCCCTTCGGGCAATTTGGGGCAAAAAAATACAAAGGAAAATCCAAATCCGGGCAGCAACGTAAGGAAAATTCCTTTGCATTTTTTCTGCCCGAGCTGCCCGAAGGGGGTAAGTGCACATTTTATGATAAGTGAGGGGGTAAAGTGCACATTTTAATAAGTGAGGGGGTGAAGTGCAATGACCCCCATATGTGAGGGGATGTCTGCAATTATCCCAAAAATAAAAAAATATTATATTATATTTATTTTTTAAAAAAATTAAAAATATATTTTTTATTTAGGCTCGCAAGCTTTCGAACAAATATAGTTGGGCTCGAGTTCGGCTTGACAGAAAAGCTCTACTAGTTAGGCTCGCCTCGAGCTCGAATTTTCTCGAGCTCGAGTCGAGCTTTGTTCGAATAGGCTCCGCTCGTTGCACACCCCTAAACGAAACATCTCAATTCTCAAGTATGCATTTAAGTAGCCGGGTCTTGTAGCGGGGACCCGTCACCTAAGCCGGGGCAATAAGGTCTTGTGGACCAAAGTCAAGTTGCTCAGGCCGGGTTTAGGGCGGGGTGGGCTGGGTCGTCTAGAAGATTAGGCCGCGTGAAGGCTCAGGTGCGCTAGGAAAAAAAAATGCATTTAAGTATGCAAGTACAGAAGTGGATGCCATGCCATATCACGCCTGAAATAGGCGTAGTTAATTTGTAGTGATAAGGTGGGGCGGTCCTGAGAGTGAAGGGCCAAGTAGAGGTCCCCAAGCAGGAAGTGTCAAGTCTCTGTCTTTGTTGGTGAATGCCTATTGTTTCTAATTCCAACACCCTATTTCACTTCTATAATCATGTATGCAAAAACTCTAAAAACCTATGGGATAATGACATTTTTGGTTTTTGAAATAGACAATTTGTATCAGAGTAGTCCTTCAAGTGAAAAAATATTAACATTACCGTTACTAATGTCAAATTTTATTCACTTAAGTCCTTTTTGGACTTTATTACCCTTATGTATGAACATGTATTCTGAAACAATCTAAAGGTAACAATATCCTAAAAGAACTTAATAGAAACAAAATTTGAACATCAGGGAATGCAATGTTAATTTTTGCTAACAATCTTTATATCCCTATTCTTTCTCTGTTTTGTTTTTTTTTTTTTTTTTGTTGCAAAGTTTAAAAGGGGAAGTTTAATCCCTCGGGCCGAGTCGAGCAAAGAGAAAACCTCCCTAGGGTGGTGTCGCCAGTAGAATTCGAACATTTGTCGCCTTTGAGGGTAAGAAGCTGCTTACCACTTGATTCAACAACTTTGGGTATTCTTTCTGGCCCTCTCACTTAAAGTACCACTTACCACCCACGCTAAGTGGAACCCAATGTTCTTCCTTATATTTTACTCCACAATCACTTTCTATTTTCACCATGTCAAACATTCAAACAGAGTCTCTGTCGATTGACAAAATAATTACTTTCTTGTTCTTTTAATTCTAGATAAAGGGCAACCACGACCAAATAAATTGGGGCCGATAATTTTTAATTATGTGTCACATAGACCTTATAAGACTCCAAATAAGGAGAAAAAAGTCACAACTTGTGACAGTTTGAAATTAAACTCAAGACATCCCATGTGAAAGCTGATACCACTAGACTAACAAGTCTTTGATAAGTAATATCTAGTTTATAAAGAAAAATAGATATGTTTTAATGGTCAGTAGTTTTCATAATAGTCGGCATAATTGTAAAGCCCAATCATATAGTTACAAACAAGTTGAGAATCCAGCCCACACATTACATTTGAATGGGCTGTGGTACCATGTCATCTTGGACCATTGGACCTAAAAGGATTTGTAATATGGACCACTTTTAAAGTTTATGTGGCCCAACTCATATTGTTTTTAAGCAATATACACAAGTTTTCAATTAATTGTTTTGGAGACCGGGGTGATATTGCCAATAAATGATACATGAATAATCTTGAGCAGGAAGTAATATAAATAAGAGATATTACATATGAAAAGTAGAAAGAATATTCATATAGCAAGAGAAATATTATATTGTGTGCGCATTGAATGTGTTATTTTACATGTACAAAGACTATTTATAGCTTAAGGTAATTATTCATTGTGGGCTCTAGGCATTCCATAGCTTAGTTTATAGCCTAATGATACCAGCTTTCACTTTTATGTGGGAGGTCCAGAGTTTAATTCCAGATTGTCACAATTTTTGACATTTCTCTTTTTATTTGGAGTCTTATAGGGTTTGTGTGATCCATGATTAAAAACTATCGGTCCAAATTTGTCAAGTCAAAGTATCTCATATTCTAGAATTGAAAAAAAGATTAATTGTTTTGGAGCTTCGTTGCCACATTTAAAGGAAGGGATCAAAACTTGTAGAGTTTGTTGGAGCAAGTAACATTAATTTTCATAAATCAAATGACAGTGTCTCTTCTATGTCATTGTTTAAACTTTTACACAATGAAGTATTTTATACCTCCTCTCAGCCCCCTAATGTTTTGGCTCCCATTTGATTATATATGACGACAGTTGAAAATGTGAATATTTTGTGAAGCTTTACACTAATATTGCTCTTGGAGTCGATGGTGCATTAGTTTAAGTGTGAGGATAACTTTGAGAATTGAGATAATATAATTCATTTTAGAAAGTAAACTCTTATTTTAAAACGTCCTAAAATAAAATAGGAGCCCTAAACTTGAGACATAGTAATGTGATGCTACATTAATTTAATCGATATAGTTATTAATGTGATGCTACACTGAACATACATAATAAGAATTGAAAAAGTCATCTAGTACCTATAAGATTTGGTTGAATATTAATTTATGTGCATTTATTGAAATCCATTTTTAAACAAGTGCTTGAGAACTTATCTTCAGAATACATTTGATGGATTTAAAGCACTTCTAACATCCAACAAGCTCGTGGATTCATGACAATCATAATTGACACACTAAATTCAGTGCTAGAACTGATTAGATACTAAAGATCTCTTTCAATTAACTAAAAATTTAATAAGGTTGTTTTTGAATTGAATAATTACAGATATAATAATTTTTAACCTATATCATGGATTTTAAACCTTTTAGCATTCGTTTTGAATTACTTCTCAATCACTATTATATATGGTTTTAAAATCCATCTGAGGTGAGTAATTTGAATCTTTAACGTTTTAGTCCATTCCAAAAGCTGACCTAAAAAATAAAGGGTACGTAAATAATACTCCATTCTCCCAGTCCCAAATTTAATTATCTTAGCATACTATCTTCGAAAAGTAACTTAAAAACTTTTTGTTCTCCCGAAGGATTATGTTCATAGTATTATGACCTTAAATTAATGTCAATTTCAAATCAACATTTTGCCAAAAAATAGTCCTAAACCATGGTCAACTCCTTTGTCCATATTTTCCACCAAAAACCAAGCAAAAAGATTTGTAACAATATTTTATTAATACTAGTAGTGAAGGCAACCCAAACAACATTATTTTTCTTTAAATATTACCGATAACAGTACTGAGTGATTGAGAAATACAATAATAAAGATCATGAACTCTATGTTTTGATTTAACAATCAAAATCAAACCTAGAGTCCGGATGGCGAGACAGGATTTAATCTAAAATGTCATTAAAGAGCATAGCGTTACAAATTACAATGATGTAAGTTGAGGAGGCAAATTGCTTCTAAATTACGTCTGAGGGATCACAACTAAATGATAAATTTCTGTGATGAATTGCCATTTAATTTACCCAAGAATAAGAGTGCACCAAGGTTGGCATGCTAGAAATTTCAAAAAGCTTAAACTTTTAGACTTGTTAAACAAATGGACAGCTCTAAAAAGGGATGAGTTAATCCGAAGTTTATGATCACAAACAAACAATACAGATATCTAATCTATCTATCTATCTAATCTAATCTAACTCTTATATAAATGTGTGAATAACTCATTTGTTTATTCCATTGTGAAAAGACTTTTATACTCACCCTTATTATTAATAATAATTAATAACTAATAATTAATAAAGTACAAGAATCTACTGAATAGTAGGAAACCATTTAGTAACAAGAGTCCAATTACATTAGGAGAAATCAATGTTACTTGGCATATAATATTTAATCCTAAAATCCTATCTATCTGTTATAATATTCACATAAACATACTACACGTTTTCTTTATTTCACAAAAGAAAAAAGTAGTTATTGATTAATACAAGAAAGGGAATTCATTTAGAATTTAAAAAAAAAAATTAGTAGCGTAAAACAATTTTGTAGAAGGAAAATAGATAATAAATATTTAAATTTCTTTATTATCTAATACTACTTGAGCAACATGCTTCAAGACTTAATTATGTATGTGAAGTGTAATAATTTATAGAGTTTGTAAAATTATGCTTTTTTTTTTAAAATATGAGGCGGTAGATATAAGTTGGGAGAAAAATCAATAATAACTAGATCACTCATATAAGATAACTCTCCTTTTGTTCCAATTCTATAGATTTATTTTTACCCAATAAGTTTTACATGAGATTTGAAATATAAAAATAGTTAGTATTTCATTTTAATTAACTGTTATTAGTATTACATTATTATTTTAAGTGAGGAGTTTGTGGAAAAAAAAAAGAAGTTCATGTTAAAAAAATTGAACCTTATTTTGGCACATCCCAAAAAGAAAGAAGCAAAAATACCATAACGTGCTTGTACAAATAGATTGTCATGTATATAAATATAAATATATATATATAGTACATATAGAAAGAGACACACACATATATGTACATATAATTAGAGGTACATATGTGCTTGAATTTATTAGAATGAATAACAAATAAAAGAAGAATGTGCTTGAAAATAAAGTTTTATAAGCAATTTAATAAAAATATGATGTATTTATGTTCAATTAGAAAAAGATTCATAAAAACGAGTATTCTCATGTGATATGGTGCATTTTTTATAGTTATTTTATCTTCAAAATGTCATAATAAACAATATGGTCTCTGGTGTTACTTTACATATGGAACTTGATACTATATTTTGAACACTATTGGAACAAGTGATAGGAAAAAAGTAATTATACTTGTGAGAGTCACAAAGAAGGAAGACGACGTCAGTGACAAATTTACAAAAGATACATAAATTAATGATCGTGTGCACAAAGACGCTAGAAAAGAATACTAATAATTTGTGTCAAAAATTATTTTTCATTCAAGTAGATAAAATTAGTTTTTTAAGAAGATAGATAAAACCAAATATTCTTAAATACATCTTGAGTATAACATAATAGCGGCAAATTAAAAGAAGAAAGAAACTTTTAACCATAGGAGATTATTTAGTAAAATAAAAGAAATATGTAGATTCCTACATTGTCCATACGATCTAGATAATTAATGTGCTTAAAAAAATTTTTGTATACTAAAAAAATATGTAATAAAATATATGTATGATAGAATTCTTAATATATTTGTTAATGTTTTTGGGTTAGTAAATTATTTGAAAAATGTGTATTACAGGATTCGTGTAAAAAATGATGTGATATTGGTTGTGTCTGTTATGTTTTAAGAAAATGATTAGGATTAATGGAATGTGTCAAAATCAAGCTTGATTTGTTGATGAATGATGTGTAAAACGTTTAGTTATTTTGTAATGAATATCTAATTAAAAAATAATAAAGTAAGAAAGAGAAAAGAAAAACAAAATAGTTAGGCTCTGTTTGGATGTGTTTTCATTTCATTTTCAACTGTCATTTTTTAAAATGTATGGGGAAATAAATTTTTTTTATTTTTATATGAGAAAAGTGAGTAGGTGTGCTAGGTTGTGTTTTTAAAAATAGTTGAAATTGGTGATTGTAATGTGTGAAATGATTGAAAAGTAATTATTAGATGAATAGTGTTGAATTTAAAAAATTAAAAGAGAGTTTAAAGAATTGAAAGGAGATGGGAGAGAAAAGTGATAAAAAGAGATTGTGGGATGAGTGATGTAAAATGTAATTTTAAAGAAATGATTGCAATTTATTGGGAACATAAAAACAAGAATGAAAATGAGAATATTTTCGGTTAAAAATGTGTAAAGTGTGTATTTTTATTTTCAAACAAAAATGAAAATGAAAAAAGTAATTTGAAAACACAAACATACTGACCCTTAGAGAATGTATTAAGTGTTGAGAGATAGTATAATATGTAACCATAAAAAAAAAAGTATAATATGACATGAGATAATGTGAAATGATGACAGTGTGTTGATTGACAAGTAGTTATAAAAGAAAAACTAAATGAAGTTGATAAAGAAAAAAAAAGAAGTAATTTTGGTTGAAAATGTATTGTAGTTGAAATTTTCAAAAAATTGTGATTCAAAAAATGAACTAAAACATTGAAAACATAAACAAACATGACCCATAGTCTTTTTTTAGATATGAAGTGTTACGGAAATTTAAGTAAGAATATAGAACTATAAATTCATTTTAAGGAACATAATCCTATCTTGGCACATCCCAAACAAAGAAAAAAATAGTAGATGAGATACGATGAACATTATTTTTGATGTTAAAAGCATAGATGTATTTTCTGAAAATATAATAAACCGTTTTCTTACATAGGATTTTTTTTCTTGCTTAGAATTGTTTATTAAACCCTTTTGATTGATATATATATATAGTATGGATCAAATACATCCCTATACTTTAGGTAAGATACAAGACCTAATCTAGACCATTTAAACAATTTGATCCCAAGGTCCATATTTAAAGCCATTAATTTGATTTTATTTTTAATTTAGTGATGATAAGGGCATTTTAGTCAATAGGTATAATAATTAATTGGTAATTTCCAAACATAAATTAATCAAAAAAGGATAAACAATAAATTGTTAACAGATTGACATGGTTGTCAACCGCTTTTACAATTCAAAAATCTGCAAGTTCACTCCTCTCTCTCTCTCTCTCTCTCTCTCTCTCTCTCTCTCTCTCTCTCTCGCCGCCGCCTCTCCGCCGTGCCGGAGTTGAGTTCGGAGGATCAATTTTTTCTCATTTTTACAGCGATTATAGTAATGGAGGCAATAATTAGAAAAACTAACCTGCAAGTTTTGAGTATATAGAGAAGAATTGTATTGTTTCTCTCTCTAGAATGGTGTTGAATGTTAATTCTCTCTCTAAAATTTCCAAACCTTCACAGCCAATTTTCGATTAAAAAAAAAAGGTATAATGAATTGAAATCCGACAGAATTGAAACTAATCTGCAAGTTTTGAGTATATAGAGAGAATTGAAGATGTTGTTTCAAAGAAACAAATGGAATCTCTGCAAACGATTATGCTCTATGAACAAGACAAATAAAATCTCTAGGAACTGCATTATACAGTAAATATATTGTCTAATTAGTTATAATATACTGTATAATGAGTTACAATACACTGTATTATGTGTTATACCATAATGTATAATGACTTATAAGATACTGTATAATAATTATAAAATTGTAATTGTATGATGTATAAACACACACTCTATAATGGGGTGTAAGATACTGTATAAAATGTTATAACATATTGTATAGTTGTTTATAAGATACTATATAATGGTTTGAAATCACTAATTATATGTCATTAATCACACACTGTATATTACAGTTGTATTTATTGTATAATGGGTTACAAACTGCTGTATAATGGTTTAAAGCTACTGTATGATAGTTTAAAAAATCACTAATTGTGATATCACTAAATACTACATTGTATATCACCACTCATCTACTGCGTTTTGCTTTAAAAAAATAAAAATATATATATTTTAAATTTTCGAAAGGCAAAAACTGTTTTTGGAATTTGGTCCTAAGCTCAACTTCAATCTTGTAGGAAACGTCGTTTTAAAAACAACTCAGCATATCATAAGTATGCTGAGCACCACCCTATCGGGTCCAAATTCCATCGTTTTAATAGGTTTTTTCGCGTTTTTGTGTTTTCAGTCGGATTTTTATTTTTATTTTTATTTATTTCCATTATTTTCGTACTTTACCTTGTCTATATTTACCGTATATTTGATTATTAACTATTATATAATGGATTAATTAGCTATTAGATTCACTGTATAATGGCTTATATGATACTATATAATAGGTTATAATATACTGTATAATGTAGTACAAAATGCTGTATAATATATTCAACTGACTGTTGAAAGGAGCACAATCACATGTTGTATATCCCTATTGTATGAGCTGTATAATGTAATATAATACGCTATATAATTTAATATAATGAGCTGTATAATGTAATATAATACGATGTATAATATAATATAATGAGTTGTATAATGTGTTCAAATCACAATTTATGGTATATCACCATTATAGTTTACTAATTAAGCAATATACAGAAATAACAGAACATTCAAAAATCAAAAATCAAAAATCAAAGCAAATAACAATGATGTAAGCGAAAACATGTGGAATTCAATCTTTTCAGATTCTGGGTTTGCAATCTCGATTTTCAGAATTTTTTCGTGGGTTTCAGAATTTCTAGAACACGTGGGTTTCAGAATTTTTTTTTTCGTGATAATCAAACGAAATCTGAGGTTAATACGATTCTATAAATTGAATGCGTTAGTCTCGGGCTGAGTTCGTGATAATAAATGGCTGAGTTCGTGGGTATCAGTTTTTGAGAGATTGCAGGGGATGATTGCCGTTATTTTTGCTAAATGGGTGATGTATAATTTTGTCATTTTGTCCATTATACCCCTAATCCCTATTTTTCATTTTTTCCTGCCTGTTTATTCCTTATTTTTTGGACTGTTGGATTTAATGTATCTAATGATGTATATTGGGTCTTAGATCTTATCTAAAAGAGGGTATGTATTCGATCTTGACCCTATATATATATATATATATATATATATTAGGATACATTAAGTTAAACTACAATATGGTTGGACAAATGAATTATCATCTAATATCTAGAAGTTCGTTATGTATTTGAAGTTATTTGAATTAATAACAAATATAAAAATGTACTTGAAAACGAAACATATAAAAAGATAATAAGAGAGAATATAATGTACTTAATTTAAATGAACTATTAGTAAGATTTATTTGTTAATAACTTAAATATTCATAAAGAGATTTGACATAAATAATGATAAGTTTCATAATCATCTACGTTAATTTAATTCATCATTGGAAAACCACATGCATCCAGCCACGTGCATCGCACGTGATCTTTTCAGTATATATATATATATATATATATAAAGCTAAAAAGTTGATTGGACGATAGTTACTCTTGACATGCGTAACACATGTTATGTAATAGTGCATTACATGACACAACAGGCATTGACGTTGTCATCATTGAACATGTTACTAACTTTGTCATCACCGCGTTGGGTCACCGGAAGAGACCCATGCTTCTCGCCTCCGTTGTAACCATGCCTCCAGTAGTTGTAGCTCTCTTTGTACTCAATCTTTGTGTCCTTGAAGTAGTTATTTGCCGAAGTGAAGTATAGTGGCGGGTTTGGGTACGGCCAAAACTCTGCCCTCTTTCCGGACCTCCTTACTGCCTTCAGCACCTTGTTACGATCAACGTATCCAATTACTATCACCTTCTCCATCTCCAACTCTATCTCGATCGAGTCTATTCCTGTTAATTAATCAAATTCAATTAGCCAGCGGAAAATAGCATTTCTATGCCTACCGCAAAATTAATTACATTTATAAGTTTGTTTAGCTCGAAATTGATCAAAAATTGGCCAGTGAAACAAATTGTTGGGAATTTATAATTTGGGAAATTATTGAGGGGTTAAATTGCATGAAACCCCTCTGTGCTTTGATGTTGAAGAAAAAGAAAAAAAAACTAATGTGTTAAAAATTCCATATGACATGATACAAAAAACTCAAAGTCATTGAATCAAAAGATGTTCGACTAACACTGCAAAAGATATAACATAAAATTCTGAAGTAGGTCAACGTAAAGACCAGAAGTACTGCATATTTGATGCACGGGGAGTTTAAAAATTTTACTTGGAATGGAAGATCGGTAGGGCCCGATCAAATGGTATGTATTTAAGGGATAGAGATATGATAGTGGAAATGTTTTTGGATAGATTTTTTTATAGAGATATGATGTAATATGTTATATACATATATATATATATATATATATATATTAGAAAAGTTGTTTTTTGTGAGATATATGTATGGATGATTTTTTATTTTTCGAGAAAATTTAGACATATTTAAGTTAAACTAGTCGATTAAGATATAAAAAAATATGCAATCGTATTCGCTCCTTGCATCGTTATGAATCAATATATGTAATTATTTTGATGCCTATGTTAAGATATTGACGGGTAAATTTTTTAATTGTTGAGTGAACTATTTAATTATGAATAATAAAAAATTTGATTTTCTTGAGATAAATTCATTTTTCAAGGAAATTTGAGATTTTCTTAGGGAATATTGATAGTAACATTTCTTTGAGATATTCTTAGAAGATGCCAAACAAATACATTTTTGATGAAAAAAATCTTTGAAAGATGAAAAAAATCTTTGAAAAATCAAAAAATGGGAAACAAAGGCCATCCAATTGGGGTTGTATACTCCAGAGCGAACGATACAAGCCACTTTCAATTTTAATTTCATTTTATGAATGAATGACAACAGAGACGAGACCTGATTTTTGATCTGGGAGGGCGAATACAAAATAGATGGGGAAAGATTGATATTTGTAGGTTTTGGAGGATAAAATTTTAAAAATAAAAAAAATATAGACCAAAAAATCAATTTTCGAAAGTTGAGGGGGTGACACCACCAGCCCTTGGCTCCGAATGACAAACTTAAATAATCCACGTCCAAGTATATAAGGAAACATTGTATCCACTCCACTTGTTTTATATATATATATATATATAACTTTGAAATACGAAATGAACTGCCAAATTAAAAATAGAAGTTCTTAATCACGTATAAGTACCTCGAAGTTTGTGAATGGCTTCTTTGACAACTCTCTCACAGCCAGTGCAGCACATCCGCACTTTAAGCTCTATAGTCTGCATTAATTAATTAATTAATTAATTGATTACGTACCTGTCAAAGATGCTGTTTCCACTACACTAAACAGACAGAGAAATCCATCTTTCGTGTTATTTTTTTTTTTGATAAGATCTTTCGTGTTATTCTATTTGCATTTGTTCCTTTTGTTGAGAAATTCTTGTGTAGTCTATAAAAGATTGAAATCAGTGCCGAATCTAGAAAATTGGCTCAATGGGGGCACAATTTATTATTGGTGGCCAAGAATAGAAGCGGGGGTGTAGACGAAGGATTCAAGGGGGTACGCAGGGCTTGCCTCCCACGGAATGGTACGTTATATTTATGAGAAAAAATATAATAAGAAATTAGAATTACTCTATTCATAAGCCTAAAATTTTTATTTTTCCCTTTGTTTGAGTTGTAGAAATGTGTGATGAAAGAGGGAAAAAGAGAAAATTTGAGAATTGGAATATAGATTGAAAAGGTCAAATGGTATACTAAGTATTTTACAATCCCACTCGATTAATTAACAACAGAATTAACTACTCTTTCTTCCCTTTTTTTATGTTTTATTCTTCTTTGATCGGGAAAATATAATCGATCGAAATTATCTTGAGAAATTTCAGTGAGCAAGATGAATTGAGTGGGCATAAATGTAATTTATAATTTAAAATTAAAAAATATTTATATATTAAAAAAAATTCAGTGGGGGCCCTGCCCCCTCCTTACACTTAAATCCGCCCCTGATTGAAACACATTTTTATGAGATTAGACAGCGATGAAAGCTACTGATAGGGGCATAGAAATAAGATTTTGTATGGCTAAGCATGTTGGTTTATGATTTATCCAAAGCTCATCATGAATTAGGTAATTTACATGGTGTAATATCATCTCTATACCCTTCCTTATGTTTCATACAAATTAAAATAAAAGTAATGCTTAACTCCTTGTTGCACATATATATATCATACAAATATATACCCCTCTATTACGTGTATAAGGTGAGTTTAGCCGGCTAGCGAGCTAATTGGATTAAAGCTCGACTCGAGCTCAAGATGTCTCGAGCTCGAGTTTATTCATGAACCGAGCTCAAGTTTAAATTTGAGTGTTCAAAAGCTCGCGAGCCTTTTATTATTATTATATATATAGGTATATTATGTTTACTTATTATTATATTCATTTATTTTGTAATATTGTTCTTGAATATTATATTTGATCAACTGATATTAACTAAATATTCTACATGTTAAGTGCCAACTTTCGTGTGTATCTATATATATATATATATATATTAATAATGATTTTATTATCCATGTCTTACTTATATTAATAATAATAAATTATATAAATAATATTGTAATAATAATAACTAAGTAATTACGAAATAATATATTCAAACATATTATGAAAGTTCTTTTTAATCCAAAATTTTTATTTTTGTTATTTTTTTCAGTCAAACGAATCAAATCTAACTGTTGGCTTTCACATTAAATATATATGTTCATTTTGTTATATATTCATTTTGGAATTTTTAATTGCATGCATATATTTTTGTAAAGAATAAATTTTATTTTATTTTCTTCTCCAAGTTTTCTTCCCCACTAACGACCCTAGTGCTTACCCTCATCCTTTCGTCTTTGCATAATATTTGTATAAATCTCAAGATTTAAAATATATATTTATTCAATAGAAACAAACAGCTCGAGTTTGCAAACGAGCCAAATTTGATATTGTTAGACTTGGGAGGGGAGATTTCACTACAACAAAAAGTAATGTTAGTGACAAAATTGGAAGTGACAATGTTAAAATTGTCACTAAATATATATAATGAGTGACAATAATTTTTACTTTGTCACAAAAAGAATTTTTAGTGACAAAAATTTCTTTATTGTTGTCACTATTAACAATTAGTGACACATATATAGTGACAACACAATAGAGTAACAATTATAATTGTTGTCACTAAGTTAACACTAAAGGTGTGTCACTAATTGTCAATAGTGACAACAAATTCCTTATCACTATGTATCAAGAGTGACAAATTCTATACAAATCTTGTCACTATTACACATGTAAAACTTATTCTTGTGACAAAACAAAAAATTTTGTCACTAAAAAATTATAATTAGTGACAACTTTTATATTGTCACTTGATATTTTATCATTAATGTATTATTTTTTTCTAGTGTTTCAAATCTAAAAAATGTATAGAGTGAAATTTTTTCCCTTGAAAATTGAAGGGTTGCGGGTGCCACCACCAGCCCCTTTTTTGTCCATGCCTCTATCTTGTTTTCTTTTTAATTTTATCGGCTTCCTTTTTTTTTCTTTTTTTTTTTTTTTTATTGATGCAATTGCATGCATGTGATGATTGAGAACTAATTTGCATATTCTGAAATCTATGATGGGATAAAAGACATGAAGATGGACTTTGTCCCTGCCTCTATCTTGTTTTCTTTTTAATTTTATCGGCTTCCTTTTTTTCTTCTTCTTTTTTTTTTTTTTTTTGATTGATGCAATTGCATGCATGTGATGATTGAGAACTAATTTGCATATTCTGAAATCTATGTTGGGATAAAAGACATGAAGATGTTGACAAAGTTTCACGTATAGCTCTTTAAGACAAGATAAAAACTCGAGCCAAGAAGTACATAACATATAATTAGATGAGATTTTCTATAGCGCAATTTTTATAGCAAGTATTGGGTGAATGACACGTGTCTAAATAATAAGACACATGTTATTCACTCAATACCGTGCGATATGAAACGCAATATAAGTTGCAATAGAAGATCATATTTGTAATATAACCTAGTAAATCAAATCTTAAGTAATGTAATAAACCTGCAAAGAAAGTGGTCGACCCTTAGACATGTTGTAGTAGGTATTCGTTGGGCTTTTGGTGGCGTTATCTTGACAGTGAAAGGAACAATTATTATGCAAGTGCAAAAACAAAGGAACCAAGTCAAGTAATTTAACCTGCATGGTGAATAGGTCCCTTTGAAGTTATATAAAGATAAGAGAGAGAAATGATGATCAAGACCAAGCATCCCAATTCAAAAAATAAAATATTCCTTAAAAGCATCGGTTTCTTAATTTTAATCTTTTTGGTCTTCATATATTCCATATAAAGGTAGTTGTTCAATGAAACTATTCCCTCGGGCCTCCTTCTCCTCCTTCTCCTTTCTACCATGTTTTTGGGCACATTATATTAAGATTAACAATGACATAAGCACAATTTGTCTACATTAGGTGTTCTACGTTAAACAATCATAATCATGTCACGCCACGCCAGCATAATATGAGTATTAATGCTTACCCGTGCCATCAATTTAAGATTTAATCACATGTTTCTGGAATTAATTAGTTGTTTCTACTTTGCATGCATGTGGTATAAGTCTCCAATATTCTTTTCCATCATATTGTTACTAAACACCCAAAAGCAACCCTTTTGTAAGGGAATGGCATCTAAAAATGTTATGGGTCAATCAAATTAAAAATGAGTGCTCACACTGAAAACAGAATCTTTGAAGTGGATGGGCTTAAGGAAGTAAAGATGAGTTAAATGCAAAAAGGAATCAAATATTTATTTACAGAAATCTCCTTTTCTCACTATCTTTAACCAAAATATTGTATTTGTACCATCTATCTGCAGATATATATTACCAGACATACGTACGTTTAGGTTCTTAGTATCTAATTCTGATTAACTCTGGAGGAAAGTTGTATTGATTTGAGCTGATTGGAAAGTCATGCAAACGAATGTCACGTGGTCACAACTCAATTTTATGTACCAAAATTCTAGAAAGAATGCCATCTAGCACACAGATTGAAAAACTGAAAACAAGAAAAGATAAAAACAACTCTTTTTCCTTTGATTTTTGATTTCTTTTTCATCGGGGGTGCGATTGATATGACTAAAGCAACAAAGATTTAGATACTGCATTGGCAATATTCCCATGATATTTTACAGTATTTTTTTATCTGAAATCTTACTTGCTAAGGCAAGGTTTCTTTGCAAAGGGGCAATAAGAATATTATACATGCAATTTGATGAACGATGAAATGGACTTTTTTTTCCTTTCTTTTATAAAAAAAAAAAGGATTTTGATTAGGCTTTATTATTTTTTACCCCCTTAGTTAGTCCGGAATTGCTAAAAAATCCCCCATGTTAAAACAATAGGCAAAAACATACCTCTGTTTTAGTAAACCCAGCGCGAAATTCATTTTCAGTTACAAACTTGATCAAAATATAGCCCTTAAAACATCCCTATATCTTTGTCTGGTAGTGAGTTTCAACCCTACAAACATGGCAAAGGTATATAGATGTTTTTGACGCTAGATTTTCATCAATTTTTTAACAAAAAAGGGGTTCACACTGGGTTTACAAAAACAAAAGTGTGTTTTTGTCTATTGTTTTAAATGAGGGGGTTGTTTAGCAACTTCGGACTAACACGGGGGGTAAAAAATAATTATCCCTTTTGATTATATCAATGGAAAAATTACACACAGACCATTTCAGTTATTATGTAATTATTAAAACTCCCGTTTACTTATTTGAAATTATCAATACATCCTCTCATATTAAGAATTTGTTACAATTACACCCCATGTGTGTTTTATAATTCTTACAATTTTACCCCTTCAAAACTTACAAATCGAGTCCTTGAGGGAGTGTTAGTAATTTTCAATAAGTGAAAGGGAGTTTTGATAATTACACAATAAATGGGGGTTTTGCATGTAATTTTCCCCATTTCTATTGCATGATAACTTATGATGTAGGGCTACTCCCAAAAATTTATTTGGTGCAGTACCAGATACTCTTTGGGTATGTAGCATACATGGATGCATGTTGGATACATTTTCAGAGAATCCAAAATTAAAGGAAAAAGAAAAATGGGATTACAATGTTGGATATATACAAAAATAGGAGTACCCAACACATTTTGAATACGCAGCGGTACTTTTGACATTTTGCAAAAGTTGGGGTGTAACAAAAGAAATAAAACAATCTAAAAGAAGTTAAATTATTTTGGATCGATTTTTATAATTCCTTACCTTCCATAATATTTTTATCCTCTACTTTTTCAAGTAAATATTAGTTGGGTCTATTAATAAGTAAAATTAGTCGCGTGGGCACACTCGATGCGTGTGCTGAGTAAATAAAAAAATCATTAATATGTGAGCATTTTATTTGAGGTTTTGTAAATAAATATAAATGAATTGAACAAAGGATTAAAAAATTTGGATGAAAAACAAAATGACAATATGACATAGGAGAGAGAGAGAATATAGTAAAAGTTGAGGATACGTGAAATAAGAGAGAAGATTGGAAAAAAATTATTTTTAAATTGGGGGTAATTTAGTCATGACACTCCAAAACACACCAAAAGTAGTTACTTTAGGATGTTTGTGCTTTATAAAAGAGTATAGATGATATACGCTTAAATATAAACGATTTAAACACATTATCTTGTATTGGTTGCCAATTTTAATATTATAATATATAGAAACAAATACACACACGCATATATATATATATATATATATATATATAGTTATTGATAAAAAAAAAATTTGAATAATTGATTCTAAAATCTTTTTGAACTGTTGCAAAGAATTTTATGATATATAAGAAAAGAACATGTTAGAAATTGAGGCAATAAATTAACTTGACCTACGTAAATAATTATAATTAGTTCAAACTACTTTTTACTTTAGTTTCTGATAACATCCACGATATATGTGTATTATATTATCTTTAGGATATCAGAGATAAGGGAAAAATTATTTTTTTAGTCCGTTAATTTGGTTTTCTTTGCGTTTTTGTCCATTAACTTGACACCTTACAAAATTAGTCCGTTATCTTGGCACTTTTTGTAATTTTGGTCCTTTCTGTTGATTTGGGGATAAATTGCATCTTAATTTGGGGATAAACTACAAATGGAAGAAAAATTGGGGGGAAATGGCTGATTTGTGGGGAAATTCATTAAAAAATTGAAAAAAATTCATTAACAATTAGAAAAAACCGAAAAAATTCATTAAAAAATTTGAAAATTTGAAAAATTCATTAAAAATTTGAAAAAACCAAAAAAAATTGAGAAAATTCATTAAAAAATTTGAAAAATTGAAAAATTCATTAAAAATTTGAAAAAAATTGAAATCTGAAAAAAAAAATCGGTTTTTTTTTGGATTTCGGTATTTTCAATTTTTTCAAAAAAATCCGAAAAAATTCATTAAATATTGTCGGGTAATGAATTTTTTCTTTAAATGAGATTTAAAGAAAAATAATTTTCCCCGACAATATTTAATGAATTTTTTCTTTAAATGTTTTCTGATTTTTTTTAAACAATTGAAATCCGAAAAAATTGAACAAATTGAATAAAAAAAAATCCGATTTTTCTTTCGGATTTCAATTTTTTTTCGATTTTTCAATTTTTTAATGAATTTTTTCAATTTTTTAATGAATTGAAATCCCCCCCCCCCCCCCCAAATGAGCAATTTTCCCCAAATTAAGATGCAATTTATCCCCAAATCAACGGAATAGACCAGAATTAAAAAAAAGTCACAAGATAACAGATTAATTTTGTAAGGTGTCAAGTTAACGGACTAAAACGCAAAGGAGGCCAAGTTAATGGACTAAAAAAATAATTTTCCCTTAGAGATAGGTATCCACCCGTATTATGTTTCATATTTTTTGAGAAATGTTCGGCTCTGGATGTGCTTTCAATTCATTTTCAACTGTCATTTTTAAAAATATATGAGAGAATGAGTTTTTTAATTTTTGTGTGATAAAGTGAAAAAGTAGGTGTGTTTGATTGTGTTTTTGAAAATTGTTGAAATTGATGATTGGTGATGTGTAAAATGATGAAAAGTAATAATTAGATGATAGAAGAGGAGAGGATAGGGTTAAAGAAAGAAGATATAAGAGGGAAAGAAAAATGAGAAAAAATTGATGTGAAATGTAATTTTGAAAGTATGATTAAAATTTATTGGAAAACGTTAATGTGAAAATGAGAATAAGAATATTTTCAATTAAAAACAGTATAAAATGTGATTTTTCATTTCCACATGAAAATGAAAATGAAAAAAGTGAAATGAAATCACAAACAAACATAACCGAAATATCTCATATTCGTACGGTATCATATTCCTATTCAATATTCATAGATATGATAACCCCTCTTTTAATTGCAAGAAGATTCCTACAATCTTATTTTAGCTCTTTTAATTGAAAAAAGGAGCCTTAATTTCCCCCCTCCATACCAGTTTTCCCGCTAGAAATGATATCTAACAGGTTTTCCTTGTCCAACACTTTGAATCTATATTTTGATTGATATTTTATATTTCATATTACATGATGCTATGCACATCAATTAAATCTATTCTTAATTACGTATTTAAATAAATACTTAAATAGTTTATACACTTCAGCATGTTTTTCTAATGTGGAACATAAGATTTTTAAAAGTTAGAAGACACGATGAATCATATAATTTAAATAAAAGATTGTATTTCTCAAACTCGTGAACAGAAAATATGCATCATGAGAAGATGTCTATACAAATCAAAGAGCCCCTACTTATTTATACATCTACTTGTACATAATAATAACTTAGAAGCTTCAAAGCCTCATCAAGAAATCCCAACATTTTTCAAGAGTCGGAAAGAAATGAGAGAATTAACATTACGTGTAGACACTAGACGCTACTCAAAATATCCTTTTTCATCAAATTAAGACATAAATCTGATAACAGTTAGACATCTAACTATTCCAAATAAGAGAACATATACAAAAGGGTAAAGAGATAGCAGATTTATATTAGCATTCAAACTCCACACTATAGTATAAAAAACTTTTCTATCAGATACAATTTATAGAAGCAGGCACGGCAATTAACTTACATGTCAAACTGGGAAATTTCCACATCCCCAGAAAAGCTACTAAGAGTATTATAAGTACATATACGCGCACAGCGTGCATTCTCAAGTACCTTGCACCTCGTCCATCAAAGAAAGCTGTTGATAACATGAATGGCCCCATTTTTGCATGTTTTGCAGCTACTATTCTTGGATCATATGTTTTGACAGTTCCTTTGTTCTCATCCACAATTCTACCTTTAGATTTGCAAGTTTTATCTACTTTGTCTTTGATTGCCTGCATCCAGTGAGTAAGGACCAAAAATGAGGAAAACTATGGCTTTGTTTATTCATGTTTTTGAGTAAATATTGTGAATTTTTTTTACGGGAATGCATGCTAGTATTTGTGTGAAATGATGTCATGTGTACTGTGTTTGTTTATGTCTTTGAGAAATGGTTAGAAATGGGAAAATATGTCAAATCATGATGTATGATGTATAAAATGATATATTTAGTTATTTTAGAAATGATCATGTGATTAAAAAAATAGTAAAGAAAGAATAGTTGGAGTTGGTGATTATCGATGAACGATAGTTTGAACTGATAAATGTATTACTTGAAGAGTATTTATATAAGAGAAGTGAGGTTGAAAAAAGGTCGTTTTGGTTGAAAATAATTTGTAATGGTGATTTTCAGAAAATAATGATCCAGAAAACAGAAAATGGTATTTGAAAACGTAACCAAACAACCCGTATACTTGTCATTTTCAGCTCTAGTCATGCTTAAGTAAATTCTCTCATAGCTAACCTTGCTTCACAAGTAAATTTACAAGTCCATGCTAATCCAAATGAATAAATGGAACTCACCTCTGTAACAAGTGATTCAGATTCTTCTTCTTCATCCTTTGACTTTGGTCCACATTCCATCAAAAGACGGATTCTCCTTGAAGCAGTTCCCTGGTTTGTAGAGTTAGCTGGACTTGGTCGATTTCGTGGCTGACGCGATCGAATCTTGATCCCAGTTCCTCTAACAGGACTACTATCATCTTTGATGGGATGTGTATGGTAAATAAATGAATCGTCCTGTTTGTAGCATGATCCACTAACTATATTAAAAGATGAATCATATTCTTCAACAGCATAGTTGGAAAGGGAATTATCAATAAATGGCGCAACTCGAGAAAATCCTGGAAATTGGCCCTGCAGGTAGACAACGACATTGATATGGGATATATGTACAACAGGAAGTGGACTGTTTCAAGGTGAAACACAAGGTGAAACACAACTAGATATAAATTCCAAAGAAAAATGCAATATTAGTCCCATAGGATATGGCCTATTGCATTTTTAGTCTCACTATTTACAAAATTGTAAAATTAGTCCCGTCGGATGCATTTGCTTGCATTTTTAGTCACAACCGTTCAAATTAAATGAGAACCACTAATTTGGTCACGTGCCTTGCACGTGATAAGTAATAAAATTAATAATTCCGTCCATTTTTTAGCGGTTGAGACCAAAATTGCAACAGAATGCTTCCTACGGGACAAATTTTGTAAGTTTATTAACAATGGGTAACAAGCCCTACGAGACTAATTTTGCAATTTTAGCTAAATTCAAGTATAAACACACAATGAGCATTAATCTTAATTAGAAGCAGGGGTTATATATGAAGTTAACTATTTATTCGACAGATGGTCAAGAGATCCAAAGTAATGATGCATTTACAAGAAACAAACTACAGATGCAACGAAGGCCAAATGCGTGTTACCTGTTCTTGAACCATTTTAACATCTGACTCTCCATAGTTTTGAAGGTTTTCCAAAAGCTCTGATAGGGATACATCCTGTTCAGATGTACCATCTTGAAAATGCAATCCATTTTGTTCATAGCCAAAGTCATCAGCAAACGGAGAACCTATGCAAGTTCCAGAACCAGTGTAACTATGCAATTGCAAGGTGTCTAAGATCTTGTCATCAAATTGATTATACGTGGCATCTTCAGACAGTGCTGGAACTTCTCTTAATGGGGCATACACCTGATTACACAAAAGCTCTCGATTTTATTATTTAAATTGACAAGAAATCTTACGGGATGTTGTCTAATACGAGTTTAAATTATCCTCTCTAACCTCCATAGCTGTTTCTTCTCCTGAGTAATCTAATCCATGGGATGCACTGCTCTCAACAGGTGCAAGGATAGCAGCATTCATATAGTCTTCTTGTTCCTTGAGTATTTGCATATCGAGTGGTGCAGGTTCTTGAAGCAGATCTGATGATACGTCATCAGGAGACGATTTGTTAGAGAAAGGAGATGATCCGGTAGGTTCAACTTCATCGTATTTCCAATTGTCAAGCTTCTCATCAGCCTTGTGGAACAAGCGACACAGGACATAGTCTCCCTGGGGCATGCCAAAAAAATAATGATTACCAAGATAAGGGCAACTGGGCAAGTAACTCGAAATGCAGGTCTCAATCAAAAAGTGGCATATTAAGACAACAGTTTTTGCAGTTTCTGTTGGGTGGGTCCCCTCATGTGGGGCCCACATAAGAAAAAGAAAAAAAAAAAGAGGTCATGCATGACATCAAGTGATGTCATGCATGACATATAAAAGTTGAAAATTGCATGCATATTTTGCTATAAATAGAGGGCCTTCCTCTCACTCTTAAGACACACCAACACAACTGAGAGCTGCGAGAGATAGAGAGAGAAATAGAGAGAAAGAGAGAAAAAATAGAGAGAAAAAAAAAAATAGAGAGAAAATTGGGAGAAGAAAAATAAGATTGAGGGAGTGTTCTATTTTTCTTCTACAATTCCAAGTTTCTAAACTTGATGTATTTGTAATCCAAGGGATATTCTCTTGAAGATTTTGTGTATCCCCTAATTAGTTTAGGGAGAAATTGTATAAGCCCATTATTGTTATAGTGGAGGTTTTCGACTTCGGTCCCGTGGTTTTTTCCCGATTTGGGTTTTCCACGTAAAAACTCTTGTCTCGTTTATTCTATTTCTTTCTATCGTACTATCGTTGGTGTGGTCCCATTTTTATCCAGTTAGTGGGGAAAAGAATTATATCGCTTCCGCGTTGCGCCGGTGTCATTTATTTTGGCACTCTTTCCCAACAAGTGGTATCAGAGCTCGGGTATTCTGAGTATGCTCTGTGGTCGCAGTTTAATCTGATCTTCCACATCAGAAAAGTTTTCCCGGGCTATTTGGCTTTCGCATTTGGAGAGCCACGTTCATATTTGAGGTAACGGATTAAAAATGGAGGAGTCATCATCTATTGGTGGGATGTTCAAACTGAACGGATCGAACTACTCAATCTGGAAACCGAGTATGTTAGATCTTCTCTATTGCAAGGATTTGTACTTACCCTTGCAGGGAGATAAATCTAAACCAAACGATATGAGTGCAGATGAGTGGACCATCTTGCACAGAAAGACGGTTGGGTTTATCCGACGTTTTTTTCGAACACAGTATCTTCCATCACTTTGCAAATGAGGAAAAGGCTGATGTTCTATGGAAAAATATAGAGGCTATGTTTGAGAGGAAAAATGCCTTAAACAAAGCTTCTGTTATCAGAAAAATTGTCCGGCTACGGTACATGGAGGGCGCCAGCATGACGGAGCATCTTAATGCTTACCAGGGCTTAATAAATCAATCCATCAACATGAAGATACCTCTTGGTGATGAAGTAATTGCTTTATTATTGCTCAGCTCATTACCGGATAGTTGGGATACCCTCGTGGTGTCAGTCAGCAACTCAGCTCCCAATGGAGATTTGACCTTGCAAGTGGTCAAAGATTGCCTTCTAAACGAAGAGTCCAGAAGAAAGGAGCAGGCGTTCAGTACCGAGCAAAATGCCTTGGTGACTGAAAATTCTGACAGACGAGGAAGAAACAAAAATAGAGGTCCTCAGCACCAGAGAGACAAATCCAGGGGGAAGTCCAAGTTCAAAGGAGATTTCAAATGCCATTACTGTGGTGGTCCAAACCACTACGAAAGAGACTGCAGAAAGAAGAAAAGAGATCAAAAGAATGGAAATAATGAAAACAAGAAAGATGACAAAGACACCACAGCTGTGGCAACTGATGGTGATGTTGTCATTATCTGTGATGATGCATGTGTCAGTTCATCATGCCAAGAAACAGATTGGATCATTGATTCAGGAGCCTCGTATCATATCACCCCACATAGGGATATGTTCACATCGTACACGAGTGGTAACTTTGGCAGAGTCAGAATGGCCAATCATGGTGTGACAGAGGTTATCGGCATGGGGAACATTAACTTGGAAACTGACACAGGGTGCCGACTCATTCTGAGAGACGTCAGACATATTCCTGACATTCGGCTCAACATTATTTCCACTGGCAAGCTAGACGATGACGGCTATGTCAGTAACTTTGGTGAAGGAAAATGGAAGCTCACCAAAGGTTCTCTGATTACTGCAAAGGGTAAGAAAAAGAACTCACTCTACCTGATGCAAGCAAAATTATCCAATGGAGAGGTGAATGCAGCAGTCAATAATTCCTCCATTGAGCTATGGCATAAGAGGCTTGGACACTTGAGCCAAAAAGGCATGCAACTTTTGGCTAAGAAGAAACTCCTACCTGACGTCAATGGGATAGAGCTACAAACTTGTGTTGATTGTTTAGCAGGAAAACAACACAGAGTTGCGTTCAAGAGCTTTTATCCGTCCAGAAAATCACATCCTCTGGACTTGGTGCATACTGATGTATGCTATATGAAAGACAAAACACTTGGTGGTGCAGTGTATTTTGTCACATTCATTGATGATTTCTCTAGAAAGGTCTGGTGTTTTGCTTTGAAATCTAAAGACCAGGTTATAACAGTCTTTAAGCATTTTCAAACAAAAGTTGAACGAGAAACCGGAAGGAAGCTGAAGTGTATTCGTTCAGACAACGGTGGCGAATACCAGGGTCCTTTTGAACAGCATTGTCGTGACCATGGTATCAGGCTTGAGAAGAGTGTTCCAAAAACTCCACAACACAATGGTGTGGCGGAGAGGATGAACAGGACAATTTGTGAGCGGATCAAATGTATGTTATCACACTCAAAATTGCCCAAATGCTTTTGGGGTGAAGCAATGAGGACTGCAGTTGACTTGATCAACCTTTCTCCATCAGCTCCTTTGGATGGTGACATTCCAGACAGAGTTTGGTCGGGGAAAGACGTTTCCTATAAACACTTGAGAGTGTTTGGCTGCAGGGCGTTTGTTCATATTCCAAAAGATGAAAGATCCAAGCTTGATGACAAAACCAAACCATGTACCTTCTTAGGCTATGGCCATGAAGAGTTTGGTTACAGACTTTGGGACCCGGTGAACAGGAAAGTGATCAGAAGTAGAGATGTTGTGTTTCTTGAGGAACAAACATCTGATGATACAAAACAGAGCGAGAAGAGAGAATCTTCTCAGGAAGTTCCTGATGACTTAGATCCAGTTCCTTCACGTACAACTCGGGATCACGGGGGAGATGTACAGGATGAGCAGAATGATATAACTGATGATGAGCCAGTTGATGATCAGGTGCCACCTATACAGACTAATGATCCAGTTCCGCCACCAGAGGCGACGGTTAGAAGGTCAACCAGATAAACACGCCCTTCGACCAGATATAATCCAGATGAGTATGTGATGCTCACTGATGGGGGAGAACCAGAGAGTTACCTAGAGGCCATATCACATGATCAGAGAGATATGTGGATGGAGGCCATGAAAGAGGAGATGAAATCCTTACAAGAAAATCACACCTATGACTTGGTGAAGCTGCCTAAAGGCAAGAGAACACTAAAAAATAAGTGGGTGTACAAGTTGAAAAATGTGGAACATAGCTCACAACCCAGATATAAAGCAAGGCTGGTTGTGAAGGGTTTCAATCAGAAAAAAGGTGTTGATTTTGAAGAAATTTTCTCACCAGTGGTGAAGATGTCTTCGATCAGAGTTGTTCTTGGGATAGCTGCCAGTCTCAATTTGGAGATTGAACAACTTGATGTGAAGACTGCATTTCTTCATGGAGATCTAGATGAAGAAATCTACATGGAACAACCGGAAGGGTTCAGAGTCAAAGGAAAAGAAAACCTGGTGTGCAGGTTGAAGAAAAGCTTGTACGGTCTGAAGCAAGCCCCGAGACAGTGGTACAAGAAATTTGACTCATTCATGACAGACCATGACTACACGAGAACCAGCTCAGATCACTGCGTATTCTTTAAGAAATTCTCAGATGGAGATTTTATAATTCTACTGTTATACGTTGATGACATGCTGATTGTAGGTCATGATGCCAGCAAGATTGAGAAGCTAAAAAAGAACTTGGAAAGTCTTTTGCGATGAAAGACTTGGGTCCGGCTAAGCAGATCCTTGGAATGAAAATCTCTAGGGATAGAGCTGATAAGAAGCTCTGGTTATCTCAAGAACAGTACATTGAGAAAGTTCTTGAAAGATTCAACATGAGTAAATCTAAAGCGGTTAGTACTCCACTTGCGGGTCATTTCAAACTCAGCTCCGCACAATGCCCCACAAGTGAGGAAGATAAACAAGAGATGAAGAAGATACCATATGCTTCTGCAGTTGGCAGTTTGATGTATGCTATGGTATGTACTAGACCCGATATTGCTCATGCAATTGGCGTAGTTAGTCGCTATCTATCTAACCCTGGCAAGGATCACTGGGAAGCAGTGAAATGGATAATGCGGTATCTGAGAGGCACTTCGAGACTATGTCTAAGGTTTGGTGATGGCCAAACTATTTTAGAGGGGTACACAGATGCAGACATGGCTGGAGACATTGATTCCAGGAAGTCCACGTCCGGATACTTGATTACCTTTGCAGGGGGAGCTATTTCTTGGCAGTCGAAACTTCAAAAATGCGTGGCATTATCCACAACAGAGGCCGAGTACATTGCTGTGACTGAAGCATGTAAAGAGGTGTTGTGGTTAAAGAAGTTTCTAGAGGAGTTGGACTTGAAGCAGGAAAAGTACAGGCTCTACTGTGACAGTCAGAGCGCGATTCACTTGAGTAAAAATTCGACTTTCCACTCAAGGTCCAAACACATAGATGTGAGATACCATTGGATCCGGGATGTTCTTGACGAAAAGTTGATACAGCTTGATAAAGTGCATACGGATGATAATGGCGCAGATATGCTCACAAAGTCTTTGCCAAGGGAAAAGCTTGAAGTCTGTAAAAGCGAAGCAGGCTTGGTTGTGCCCCCACATGAGTTGGAGGGGGAGAATTGTTGGGTGGGTCCCCTCATGTGGGGCCCACATAAGAAAAAGAAAAAAAAAAAGAGGTCATGCATGACATCAAGTGATGTCATGCATGACATATAAAAGTTGAAAATTGCATGCATATTTTGCTATAAATAGAGGGCCTTCCTCTCACTCTTAAGACACACCAACACAACTGAGAGCTGCGAGAGATAGAGAGAGAAATAGAGAGAAAGAGAGAAAAAATAGAGAGAAAAAAAAAAATAGAGAGAAAATTGGGAGAAGAAAAATAAGATTGAGGGAGTGTTCTATTTTTCTTCTACAATTCCAAGTTTCTAAACTTGATGTATTTGTAATCCAAGGGATATTCTCTTGAAGATTTTGTGTATCCCCTAATTAGTTTAGGGAGAAATTGTATAAGCCCATTATTGTTATAGTGGAGGTTTTCGACTTCGGTCCCGTGGTTTTTTCCCGATTTGGGTTTTCCACGTAAAAACTCTTGTCTCGTTTATTCTATTTCTTTCTATCGTACTATCGTTGGTGTGGTCCCATTTTTATCCAGTTAGTGGGGAAAAGAATTATATCGCTTCCGCGTTGCGCCGGTGTCATTTATTTTGGCACTCTTTCCCAACAGTTTCCTTATTATCTATTTCCATTTATTCTATTGCAGTTTGTTTGCGGTAGGCGCAATGGGTTGGCCATGCAGTATTCGATCCAGCCACCAAACTACTATTGCACTACCTGTCCTTCCTAAAGTCCTAACCCCTAGGACCAGGCTCAAAGACCACCATCTTCCCCCCCACCACAAGCAACTCCAGAAAACCATCCCTTTATTTGATAATGATACACAGGTAAACAAATAGATAGATCCATTCTTTGAGTGGAAACAAGAAGCCACTTGCACTTGAATATATAAAATGACATAATAGGTCCACTGTTGTGGCTTGTACAAAAGAAAGAAACCAAAGTACTGGCATTATTAAGGGTATATACTAAGGGGGATACAACCAAATCAAGAACTACTGTATGATACTAGATTGCAATAAAGGTAGATCAACATTAAGCAAGAGTTAAAGTCTGTTTGTCTAAATTATAAATGCCTTGACAATGGACACACAAGATGAGCTCTCAGGACGTATGGTCTCAGAAGATAATATTATCTCAGTGGACAGAGCTAACAGGGAAATCTAAAGAAACTGCAAATGGATTGTCATTCTAGTAAAAATAGAACCAGTTACAGGGAAAAATTGCGGATCGAAGTAGGACGATACCAAAAACCGAGTGTGGTAAATTCTAAGGTTATTGTATACAACAGACAGTCTAGTAAACGGAAAAAGACTAATTGGACGAAGCAAACTATCAAAAATCACTACAAAATAAAAGAAAAGTTTTAGATGACTAGTCTGTTACAGGTTCCGTAATATAGGACGAAATGTACGGATCTAAACAAAAAACAATGCATATCTCAAGTGTCATTGATATGAGAATGTTCAAATGAATTTGCAGAGAAAGAAGGAACAAAATAAGCATTTTGGATGCTCATGAATTGGTTGAAGTAATGCCTATAAGAGACTATCCGCAGGACAAGTTGAATAGTAAGCATATTTCTCCTAAGTTGCTATAAGAATCCTTAGGAAAACTGACAAAGTGATATTAAGTCAAACCTAGATCAAGAGCAAACATAGATCACAAGGACGGTTTTGTGAAAAAATATATAGTTTTTAATATTATTAATAAAAATAATACACAAATAAAAAGAATTCAAAAACTAGTATAAATGCCTTTGGGAAAGGCGTGTCCGCCTGAGACACACCTTTCCCGAAGGCATTTCCTAATTTTATTTTATTTTTTTAATTATGTGACTAGGTACGCCTTTGCCAAAGGCGTACCCAGTCAATATTTTTATTTTTTAATTGACTAGGTACACCTTTGCAGTCAATTTTTTAATATCGCACGGCCCCTCTCCCCCTCTCATTTTCCTCTCCCTCTCTCATTTTCACTGACTCTCTCAATCTTTCAAGCATTTTATCCATAAATTTCAAAGTAATTTTTCTATGCTATGCTATTATTTGTTGAATACATTTTTGAGTTAGTTAATTATTCCAATTTGGAGTTTATGGTTTATAATTTATGTCAGTTTAAACCCTAGTTCTCAATTTTAGTATTGAATTTAATTATGACTTAAATTAGTATTTCAGTTTATGGTTTATATATATTGTTATTGTATTCTAATTTTAGGTGTAAATTTATACGTATAATTTTGAATTTTAGGTATAATATCGAATTTAGTGTTTAGGTTGTGAACTTTGATTTAATTTTCAGTTTTTATTTTGTACTTAGAATTTTGAATTTTTGTATAATTTATAATTTTTAGGAATACTTTTGAGGTGTAATATCGAATTTAGTGTTTATGATATTTTTAGGTTTGTTATATCATTCTGAATATAATTTATGTTTTCGAACTATAAATTTATAATTGATATTTTGCAGAAATGTCGAGGCAAAACATAGTTCATGCTTGTATATTTTTGGATGGACAAGTAATTGAAGACTTGAACTATATATTGAGCTATAGCATTTCAGCAACAGCTTACATGAGAATACGCCGTTCGATCAAATTTGTTAATTTGTTGAAGAACGTATATGCGAGTACAGAAATTAATCCGAATCAGTTCTTGTTGAAAGTATCTTCGAAATACTCGTTTCAAGATATGAATTTACTTAGGCAGAGAGCAATGGAGATCAAAAATGATGATGATTTATTGTTTTTCTTGGATCCTGATACTGGTATTAGTACAATGAATCTTTATGTTTAGAAAGAGCAAATACAATCTCAGGGTCACTATACATCACTGTTAACACAAGGGACGTCGTGTCTGCCAAAGATCCTGAAATAGCATTTGTTCTTTCGGAATATAAAGATCCACTGTTTTTCTTTCTCTTGGATCCTGATAATGGTATTAGTACAATAAGTCTTTATATTCAGAAAGAGCAAATACAATCTCAGGATTTTTGGCAGACACGACGTCAATTGTGTTAAAAATGATGTGTAGTGACCCTGAGATTGTATTTGTTCTTTATGAATATAAAGATCCATTGTACTAATATCAATATCAAGATCCAGGAAAAATAATAAATCATCATCGTTTTTTATCTCCATTGCTCTCTGCCTAAGCAAATTCATATCTTGAATTGAGTATTCCGAAGATAATGTCAATGAGAACTGATTCAGATTAATTCGTGTACTCGCATATACCTTCTTCAACAAATCAACAAATTTGATCGAACACGTAAGCTGTTGCTGGAATGCTATAGCTCAACATATAGTTCGAATGTTGAATTATTTGTCCATCCAAAAATATATAAACATCAACTATGTTCTGCCTCAACATTTCTGCAAAATATCAATTATTAATTTATAGTTCCAAAACATAAATTATATTCAGATTGATATAAAAAACCTAATAATATTATAAACACTAAATTCGATATTACACCTCAAAATTCTACTTAAAAATTATAAATTGTACTTAAAAATATTATATCACAGTTCAAACCATAAAAACACTACATTCGAAATTATTCAAAAATTCGAAATTCTAAGTACAAAATAAAAACGATAAAATTAAATCAAAATTCATATCATAACGTAAACACTAAATTCGATATTATACCTAAAATTCAAAATTATACGTACAATTTACAGCTAAAATTAGAATACAATAACAATATATAAACCATAAACCGAAATACTAATATTTAAACTAATTTAGGTCATAATTTGATTCAAAAAGTAAAATTGAGAACTAGAGCTTAAATTGACAGAAATCATAAACATTTAAACCATGAACTCCAAATTGAAATAATTAACTAACTCAAAAATGTATTCAACAAAATAATAATATAGAATACAAAAATTACCTTGAAATTTAGGGATAAAATGCTTAAAAGATTGAGAGAGTTGGAGGAAATGAAAGAGAGAGAGAGGGGCACCACGGCTTTACAAAGCAGTAGTACCTGTGAGATATTAAAAAAAAAAAAAAAGGCAACACTGTTTGGATATGCCTTTGCCAAAGGCGCACCCATGGTCTTAAATTTCGATCGAAACACTGAAATTTTGACCGAAATTTCAGATTTCGGAGGGTCCCGAAGCGAAATCGAACCTTCAATCCAATTTTGAAAAATATCTTCCAAAATTTCCAGAAATTTTTGTCAAAACCCGAAATTTCTAGAAATTTAAAATATTTTTGTTAAATATTCATCAAAATTTCGGCCGAAATCCAATATTTCCCGAAACATTCACCGAAACCGAAATTTCGGCCGAATTTTTTTTAATATTTTTAAATAATTTTTTTATATTTTTAAATATTATATAATTAGAAAATTATATTTATATTTGGGAATGACCACACCTACCACTTACCCCCAACCACAAGAAGCAGTAAAGCAAAAAACTGAAAATGAATATGATTAAAGAAATTGTATTACTCCATTAGGGTTCTTCAAGATTCAACACCAGAAGGATATCATCATCATTATTAAATGCAGTACTACCAACATTTCATGGGCCGAATATTGTCAACATGTAACTAATAATTTCCACTTGTAATATGAAAGTAGAGTTCGGTCAAATACTAGTGATAGCGATTTCGATTATCCTAAAAACTCGATGTGGTATTGAATATTAACTTTTATTTAAATCTTGGTACATTTTATTTTTATGAAATTCTCATGAAATTTGGTTATTATCTTACTATCAAATTATATTTATTTCATACTTTTCGCAACAGTTTTTAGTGATATTATTTAACAAATTCATTATCCATATATTATATATAGAATATTATTGATGTAAAAGATGCATAAATATGATAATTAAAGTTACACAAAATTTTATTGTAAATTTTCAAATACTTTTATAAATTTTCATGATTTCTTTATAATCGAAACCGAAATTTTGAATATCCCCGAAATTTCCATCGAAATTTCCGTAAATTTACTACACCGATATCTACCCCAAAACCAAAACTTAAAACCTTGGGCGTACCCAATCACATATTAAAAAAATAATTTTGACTGGGTACTCTTTGGGAAAGGCGTACCCTATCAATTAAAAAATAAAAATATTGACTGGATACGCCTTTGGCAAAGGCATACCCAGTCACATAATTAAAAAACAAAATTAGGAAACGTCTTTCCCAAAGGCGTTTTATACTAGTTTTTGAATTGTTTTTATTTGTGTATTATTTTTATTAATAATATTCAAAACTATATTATTTTTTTAAAAAAACCCATCACAAGGAAGATAGTGACTCTCAGCTTCCTTAACTACAGGAAGGAAGGTGCTTGACACGACACCGATTGCCACAGCGCTAACGGAGACAGACAGCCGAGTGCAAAGGGGATGAACGAAGATTAACTGATTGAACTACAACCACAACTGCTATAGGCTATTATAGACCTTAGGCTGGAAACAACGGAGCAAAAGATTTGAGCCTTAATGGTTTGACTATAAAGGTGACACTTACTAGGCATTAAAAGAAGAGGATCATGCTGCAACCTAATAAATACTCAAATATCTGACAGCATTTAGATGATTATTTCTTCTACGACAGAAATAACCATGTTAAGACAGAATTTATGGACCTTTCATGCAGACCAATTGATCAGAATATTGTAATAACTGAAATCCAACAAAGAATAAAACAAAACTGTACCATTTGAAACTTCAATGGATCAGATAGGATATAGTTCTATGCAGTGATTTTTAGTTCTAAGAATTTTTAACAAATAACAGGTACAAAAGCAAAATCAAGTTGACAAGAATACATTCACATAGAATAATCAAGGTGGAGTTTAGTCTGAAAATCTTCAAACTCAACTGAGTTAATCCCTTAATAGCGGCTACAAGGGGAGACAATTGATACAGATGGAGTGTGGTTTTGAATGAAACAGGTAATCCAATATATTCAACACACTGATCTGAATTAGTATAACAATTTATTGTTCGTAAGTTGATATGATATGTTAAAAGTTATATCATTCAACAAAAATTGTTCAGACAGAAGACGACATTTTCATGATCAAAATAATGTTAACTAGTCTGAGTTGGCATGTTAATAATCGAAATTATTAAAGAAAATAATAACATTGGAAATAGAAGTTATAACATGTCCATGAAAAACAAAAACAATGACTTTGTATGTGTGTTTTTACTGTAAGTGATTGTGTATGTGTGTTTTTACTGTAAGTGTTTGTGTATGTGTGTTTTTACTGTTAAGTGTTTGTGTATATGTGTATGTGTGTATGTGAGAGAGAGAAAGCTATTGACCTGTCCAGGGCCAGTGCCGTCAAGATCTGGTTCAGTGGCACGATACTCATGCATTATCCAATTTGTACGTTCACCCTTAGGAGCACGACCCCTGTAAAAAACCAGAGTCTTCTTCATGCCAATTATATGGGCATTGGAGCAACCTGACGGTGATGATTTGCGAGACTTTATCGTACGATCCTTCCCTGTGGCTTTCCAATAACCAGCCTCTGTGGCCCTATTAGAGCGATGCCCATTTGGATATTTTCTATCACGGGGGCAGAAAAAGAACCATTCCAGGTCATCGGACTTTATCACTGACAGTGCTGCCAGGAAAACAAAGAATCATCAAGGTTTATTTTTCAGTTGCTTGTACACAGAGCAAAACATAAAAAGCCTATAATGAAGCTAGACTCAATTTTCTTTCATTACACCATTAGAGTCCACAAAGGAACTTAACTTGATTGGTTCACCCTCACCCCTTGGTTCTTCTAAACACATCTTCTTGTTCCGGTATAAATGACTTTATGAAGAAACTATACAAGGGAAACAAGAACCAGCATGCAAATTTGGTGCCACAAGAAATTCCCGAGGCTAGAACTATGATTAAGCCCTCTTTTATAGTGAGCACTTAGTTTAGAATATAAGTGAGTCAGATGTTATTTTATTTCAAAAATATCTAGGAACTTCCCTTGTTCACTCCGTTTAATTATAGAATCTCTTTAAACCCATCCACCCACCCCCTTATATTTTTCTTCGTGAAGCGAGGGGTGATTATCAGTTGTTATAGTTTAATCAAACATAACTTATGGGAATGCTATTCCAACTTCACTCCACTCTCGGCTCCATCAGGAGAATAAGTTTTTCTATAAATGTGTTATGATTGTTTCAAACAACATGCACTATCTTTAAGCTTCTTTTTAAAACTGCTATAAGATGCTCGATATCTGTTCCCCCACCACTCTGTTCCAGGATTATATGAGTCTCTAAGTATTCTTGCTTTGCAATTAGTTAGGCACCACTGAATGATACATTGCTATCGCCCGCTTGATACTATATCAATCTTAGCCTATAAAGTTGTACTCTAAAATAGAGACAGAGGCATAAGTGTCTATATATCAATCTACAATATTATCTTCACACACACACACATATATATATATATATATATATATATATATATTATTCCATAAACTTTTCCTGGTTATATCACAAATAATTCTTAGCTTAAAGTTGTAAGAGTTTGTAAGATGAATCTCATTATATTTGGAATCTGATCCTAAGTTGGTCACATAAATAAGCATACTGATAGGCACACACAACACAATACAAGGGAAGCATAAAGTGGTAGACCACAAAAAATAAAAATCCAGAATTTCTTAAATATTTTGATAAAAATAAATAAGCGTCGGAGATATCTCTTCCCTTGTCTACGAACGGATGTCCAAGTATAGTATATACTCATCTACATATACACACATAAAAAAGCCTTACAGGTTATATAGATAGATATATAGATGAAGAAAGAAAGAAAGACATATATACCAGGGAGATCCCATGGCTCCCATTTACAGCATGGTTCAAAGTCGCGGTATCGGGGATAATATCGGGGGGTGCTGTTCCATATCGGTCGCGGCGTATCGGGATATTATCGGGCGATACGATACAAAAGCATTATAAAATGCTCCAAAAATTCTAAAAAAATTAGTAAAATAAGAGACAAATATAAATAACACAAATTGCTACTTTTTAATAAATATTAAAAATATTTGCTACATCAATTATCAATGAAGCTAAATATATCATTTTTTTTTGTTTTGTGTTATTTGTCAAATTGAATTGTATTAACTTTAAATTTGGCAAAAATCAGCCTTAATTAACTATAATTTCTTTGGTCTATTTTTAATCCAAAACTTAAGCATATTTCCATAATTCACACTTATAGAAAAAGGCAACATACTTAATAAATAAATACACCTACAGTTATTTTTCTTCTTTTCTTTTTTTCCTTTTTCTATTTTTTGCCTTCTCCAGCCATTCTGTAAGGATATATGGCCGCCGCTCCCAATGTTTTAAAAACCGGCTCGGTCATCGAACAGAAAAATTGACCGGTTTAAGGGTCACTGGTCTCTGACTGTGGTTCAACGTTGATTGGACGGTGATGTCTTAATTACATCATAAATAATTATTAATATATTAAAATTAAATTAAAACAATAATAACCTACATAAACATGAAAAAAAGAAAACAAAATACACATGAGTAACCCATTTAAAGAAAAAAGCTTACTGCTCATAACACGAAAACAAAACTTACTGCCAAGCCATCCACTCACGGTCCCACCTTATGTTTTTTTGAACAAAATTCAATATAAAATCAAAAGAAAACTCTCCACCTACCTTTTGTGTTCTTGAAGAAAACGCCAGCTACCATGCGCAAATATAAAGCCAGCACAGTCGCCGGAAAAACGCCAGCTACCATGCCAACATTGAATCTTGTTAGCATCGCCTATATTTTCCGTCCATCGGCGATATTATCATGGTATCGCCGATACCATGATAATATCGCCGATACCATTAACACCCGAGAGCAAAGCATATCGTCGGATATTTTCGGATCGGAGTGGTCCGATCCGGTTATGTATCGGCCGATATCATCGGATATCGGCCGATACTTTGAACCATGATTTACAGACGTCAACCTCGGGTATAACTTTAACGGCGGAATGGTGGCCGTTTATTTTGAGCCTCAAAAAATGGTTGACAAGCTCCTCGTCCGTCGGCCGGAATCTGAACCCCTTAGGCAAGGCCTCCATTTTCATCGTGTTTCCGCAGTAATAACCCATCACTTCACAGATTTTCTCACACACAAACACACACAGAGAGTACAAAAAAGAGAAGAAAACCTTGTCGAGGGAGGTCCACTTCTCTAGGCTGGGTGGCTGTTTTCCTCTTTTTTGTGCTCGGTGCTATGGGCGGATTTACTTTACTTTACTTTTGCTTTTCTTCATGTTCTAATCAAGCCAAATTTTAAAAATTCCAAATGCCACGCCTGTGCACACGTACACGCGCATGCTAGTGCATAGTGCGATCAGTCTTGGTGAATCGGTCGTGTATTAATATTGGAGTATTCTTCCATATATACTTCTATTTGTCTTCTTCTTCTGTCAACAGTTACATGGTATTATGATGGTACGTAATAAGCTAAGAGGATAGTTTTTTTTTTCCTTTTTTTCAATTCAAGCGGTAGGGGATACCAACATATCTTAGCCGATAAACTCGGGTTGATAGTTATAATATTGAACAACAAAAACTCTATTTAGTTTAGGGATAGCAACGGATCCGGGTTGGACCCAGAACCGCCCCGACGGTTCCGCTTCCACCAGCTCTAACCGGATCCGATTCCAATTTATCGGGTTCCCGCTCGTTCCGGGTTGGACCCGGAACCGCTTTTCTTTTTTTTTTTTCAAACTGCATATTGCCCGGAAGTGTAAAAAGCGAAGAAATTTTATCTGATGTTTTATGTATATACTCTACTCTGCTTCAAGAACATGAACATGTGTATGTAGAAGATTATATATATATATATGTATATATTATGCTGCTGTTTTTAAGAAGTTTAAGAATATATCCTTCATCAATGCACTTTAAGAAATCCATTCCTCCTAAAAGAATAATTAGTTATAATACTACAGTAGTAACTTATCCTCGAATCTATTGATATGATTTGCAAAACTTTTATTAAGAAGACTCAGAATAAAGAGTCCATAGATCGTGACAGAGTTAAACATGCGAGATTTAATAAATTAAAGAATCTCAGGTCAATTAAAGAATATAATTATAGATAACTCAACCAAGTCTAGCTAAGTGAATATTAGCAGAACCTTTGGAAAACTTAATGACGAGAATTCTTTTAACTCAAATTCGCAGTGGTTGTGGATAAATGTGAACAATAAATAATATATACATTCAGTTGCATTAATTTTTTTTTTGGTTGTTATAATATTATTTACATACAAATGGAGAACGTATAGAAGAAAAAGTAGTGAAAAAGAAGAAAAAATACAAAAAAAGAAAAAGGAAAAAGGCAAAACTCTAGCCCAAAAAAAAAAAGGTCTTGCGATTCCGTTTCTGGTTCCAAACTCGCGGGTACCCGCGAGTCTTGCGGTTACGGTTCCAAACTCGCGGGTACCCGCGAGTCTCACCGTTACAGTTCTCGCGGATACCCGCAAGCGGTAGTATAAAAACAATACTCGCGGGTACCCGCCGGTCTAGCGGTTCCGGGTCCTTCATTATGCGGTTCCGATTCCGGTTTCAGGTTCCAAAAACTTATGCGGTTCCGATTCTGGATCCTCAAGAACCGACCCGTAACCGGCCTGTTGCCATCCCTAATCTAGTTTCATAAAGAATGGGAGAACCACAACTTGTGGCAGTCTGAATTCGAACTGTTCACCTCTCACATAATGTGAGAGGTGAATACCAAAGATAGTTTTGAATGGAATTTGTTAAGTACATAGTTAGTAAAATACAGGACGGGAAAAGTTCGTCATTTAATACGTACGTATATATTATGAAATTTTTTTGAAACTTACGGTGAAAAATTCGGCTGAAAAGTACAGGAACGTGAAATAAACGGATTCATAGACGTACAAGTATAATACGGATATAAATTCATTATTCGGGAGTAAAAATACGTCTTAATTCTATAGAAATTTGTAAGATTTATTGCTTGTTCTTGCTTTTAATTTATATAAATAATATTTTATATGAGTCATTAATTGACAATAATTAATATTTTGATAAATTATTAACGTTCAGAGTTTTTAATTTTATAATACTTAAGTAGTATTTATAAAAATTAATAACAATTTTTAATTTTTAAATTAAAAAAATATTTTTTTGCCAAAATTTGAGTATTATTCGTCAAGTATTATACGGGATACGTAAAGTACATGTAATAAACGGTTCAACTCAAAATTACGAGTATTATTCATTACGTTCAGAATACATATGGGAAACGAAAGTATTTTTCAATCATACATACGTACGTATATTATACAGGTATAATACCAATTTTTACTAGACTTAAGTATTCCCAATCGACATAAAAAAGTAAAAAAGAGTTACATTACTTTGTTTAGGTAGACTATATAAAAAGAAAAGAGGCTTTATAGACACAAAATGGCGGTTGTCACACCATTATACCAACTATTCAGGTGCCAAAGTTGCCCCTCAAATCATTGTCTAATAGAAAGTGGGACAGACGGTGTTAAGTGGAATTGGACTAAATAAGCGGGCAGTGGGATGGCATCGGGCCGGTTCCGGGTCGGTTCTTGAGAATGGAATTGGAACCGCATAAATTTTTGGGACCTAGAATTGGAACCGCATAATGAAGGACCCGGAACCACTAGACCCGCGGGTACCCACGAGTATTGTTTTTACACTTCCGCTTGCGGGTACCCTCGAGAACAGAAACCGTGAGACTCGCGGGTACCCACGAGTTTGGAACGGGAACCGTGAAACTCGCGGGTACCCGCGAATTTGGAACCGGAACCGGAACCGGAACAGCAAGACCTTTTTTTTTTGGGCTAGAGTTTTGACTTTTTTCTTTTCCTTTTTTTTTGTAATTTTTCTTCTTATTTGTATATATATATATATATATATATATATATGTATATAGTATTTGCTTTTTGTAGGTATATTAGCTCGTTACCTTATTGTTCTTCGCTTTAATTATCACACCAAATCATATTTGCTGCTTCTGCTTTTTGAGCAGTATAGTATAAGATCATTTTTTCTGTTCATTAGTATTAATTCCTTTTTTTGTATTTTTTTTTTCTATTTTTAGCTGCCAACAATTCAAGGTTTATGTTTTTAATTATTTAATTTGTTTTTTTTTAAAAAAAAAAAAAAAGCGGTTCCGAATTCCAACCTGGATCCGTTGCCATCCCTATGAGCGGCAATTCTTCTCTCCAAAAGTATGGAATCCACTTCCTAGTTCCTATAACTCCCTGCAACTTCACACATATGCCTTTTCCTACATTTAGAAAACCGTAGTATGCTTCTCTGTCATTTTTATGCTTTAATCACCCCAAACAAACAAGACAGGTCCATGGTTTTAAATGTAGATTTTAAGTTTTAGAATTTTTTTATAATTTTAATATTTTGATTTGTTAAAGATGAGTTTTAATTTTAAAGAACATAGTTTTGTAGAGACAAAGTCTCAATGTGCATTTCATGAACTAAAGGGGTTCTCTCATTCTCAGGTATATTTGAATTCCTTTCCTGATTTTTTCTTCAGTAAATTCTAGTTTTTTTTCAACCAACTTACATACTTCCCATTGCTTATTACTTTTTTTCAATTTCTACAGGTTTTATCAGTAGTTAAACTTCTTTAGGAATTTTACTTTGTAAGTTTCAGTGTTTAGTTAACTTACATTACTTTCCCATTTTGCTGACTATTTCCAGTTGATCGTAATTGGATGTTGTTAAGAAAATATCATCAATTTAATTACAATTGTTGTAAACATGTTCATTAGCTTGGCATTTGTGAGAACTAGAGTATGTGGCACGCGATCCTCACGCGCATAACTCTAGTTTTTGTGTGAAGAATGGGAAATTGTTATTATAACCCACTTATGCAAGATTCAACCTTACCATATAGAAAATGTCGAAGAATATGAACTGGAGGCCAACTTAGCAAATTGGATCACGATGAGAACTTTCACAATTTTAACAAAAATAAAAAAGAATTCATGAAAATATGCCTTGTTGTTTTTTGTTACAAAAAGTTTAGATAGGGTCGGATCCAATTACTTACCAGGGCCAGGGCATGCCTCCGGGGCCATAAGTCGCTTATAGAGGTACTTACATATCGCCCACCAACACAACCCTCATATCGGAAGAGAGAATCGAATACATATCCTTCGGAGGGGAAGTGGTGTTTGGATTATGCCCTCACATGCCATAGAAGATAGATTGTATAGGCGATTGAATATGTAATTGACTTATTCTATTTACAATAAAAGACATTTTATTGGTTTTCACATAAATCTTATTACCATCTGTAAATAATGTAAAATAATTGTCCATGTAATCAATGCAATCTCTCTACTTCTTATGAAATAGGAAGAAAGGCACTAGAGAGGTTGATCTTGATTACTTAAACTCGTTCGAAAGTAATAAGAAGTCTTTAATGGGCAATATAGACTTAGCATACTTGTACAATATGAGCTTTGACATGAAAGTGTCAGTCAGACACTATATGATTGTGGGAGCTTATGATTGTAGACACATAAGTGGAACTGATATGTTCGAACTCGACTAGCATCGGTACTGTCGCATGGGTTTTCACTATGTGATTGTCAATGACAAAACTAATTATTCGTGATAGGTATAAGTGAACATTCAATCTAGAGTATCAGGCTGAAGATGCACTCGTGACATCAAGTATGTCACTAGAGTAGTTAGATCCAATTCATCCACTGGTGGGGTCGACCTCGAAATACGGCTTGATGGGGGAGTGGTAGTCTTAACTGATTACTAAGATGGGATTTGTTCTACCATAAGTGAATGAGAAAGTGTCATATGTGATTATAGATAATCGAGATCAAAGTCTTTGGCCAAAGCATTGGAGTTGCTTGTGCCGGGCACAAAAGCAAACTCAGTTATTTCGTATTATTATAATTTATACATAAGGTCAAGTTTAGTGAGTTTGACATAACCATGACTCTCAATTAACTGGGACACGAGAACAAAAGATTTATATGTATATGATATTCACGATTGGAAAGGTTTTAGAATGATCCACTCATTCGATCTTGTTTAGATTACGAAGTGGACCACGTGACTGGCTAGGTGTTACCCACTTCCTTTGGATTCCTCTCATTGTTAAACGAGACGAACCTAAAGAGTCGCGCTTAATAATTGGTAAAGAAAAATAGAAGGAATTTTTCTATTGAGCTTGGGAGTATTTAATTTATTGCATAAATAAAATATTATTTTTAATTACTCATTAGATGAAATTTAATTATTAATTAATTTCTTAGACAAACAAATTAATGAATTAATTTATCTAATTAATTTAATTGATTAATTTATTTATTTGTTTATTGGATAAAATAAATAATTAAAATTAATTAAACACAAGATAAAACCGGGCCAAGGTAGGCGTCCAAATGGGCCAAGTTAGGACCTTTTGAGTCTTCTCTTGGTCAACAAGTTAAAGTAATGTAAATATGTATCACTTGTGTTTTAGACCTAAATCATTCATAACTCTCCTAAGCAAGAAAAGAAAAGATTTTCTCTCCCTTTCCATAAGCCTCTAGTTGTCGCCTGCCGTAGAGAAAGAAGGAGAATTTTTCTTCCACCAATCTACGTGATTATATAGAGACAGGGTAAATTCGTCGTTCGGATCAGACTTCAAGAAATCAAATGAAGATTAAAAAATGCTAGATATTCCAAGGAGTGGTGTAGATAGCTCTCCGACAAATTATGAAAATTTCGAAGAGCCGGGATCTCCAACTACTTCGCTACAACGGGTAAGTTTTGGTGCTTTATCAATTTGAATATGCAATAACCACCGTGGGATTTTTCATGTTTACATGTTTCCGCTACGTTTTTATGCAATCCCAACAACTGGCCCATCCTTGCTAACTGAGTCAGCTTGTGTTGGCGAGAATATGCCTTGTGCGCTAGCAGATGTCTTACTTTGTAACATTAGAAAAAAAATTCACATGTAAAGAATAGATCCATAAATCTTAATATGTAGTACAATTCTTGTTGCAACACATGAGGAGTGTAATTAATAAATGTTCATCTTTTATGTATGATCTAAACAAATAAAACTGAGTGTAGCACATCATGTAAACACAAAATTAAAAATAAAAGACGTGACAGTCGGTGCATAACTACAATATCATATATGAAGGAAACAAAGAAAGGTTCACATCACGATTTTTTTGCACCTAAGTAAATAGAAAAGTTCTCTGAATGAGATATGCCAAGGCCAGCGTGACTATTGTTCCAATCATCTAAAAGTAATATAAGGTGTACTTTAAACTTTGAATTTGTTAATATATATCATGTTAGGAATGGTAGCATTAGAGCATGAAGAAATATCATGAAACAATAAAATTCTAAGCCTAAACATAAAAGATGAACACTAGGATTTAACGTGGCTTGGCAAAGTGTCTACATACACAAGCCAACACCTAGACTACATCTTTATTTTTCAAGAGTGAATCTGAGTACATCAATGATTACAAGCTAAGTTCTCCTATTTATAATAGTAGAGAAGTCTATACCCTAACAAATTAGGAATACAATCCTAAATAACTTGGAACAAGTCTAATAGGATTAGGAAATAAATATCTCTCAAAATAAGCCCAAAACTGCCAAATCCGAGTCCAAATCACATAAGGAAATTGCCAGTACATTGCCAAACGCCGTGGCAATCATTATTTTTTCCCAATGTCGTGAACGCCACTGCGGTTCTGCCAGACACGGTGTGTTTTGTAATCTGCAGAGAACGGGCCGTTCTGTCGTAGGAACGGTTTGTTATTTTGTAATTGTGTACCCTTTCGCGACCATAGGTTTCCCCGACCATCTGGCTTCATTGTAGATCAGTTTGACCCATTTTTTTCCATCTTTCGATCCGACTTAACAATATCCTTTACAATCTCTCACTTGGAGCTAGAAAAAAATTCTCGCACCAGACTTGACCACCACTTTCGTGTTTTCTAAGTGAAAACTTATTAGTCGGCACATCCCAAACCAAATGAAAGAAAAAAATTCTAGCGACATCACTTGCCTGTCAATTTATTGTCGCCCTCTAGTGTCACCCACTGACGAACTTATTCTCTTGTGAATAGCAGTCCCCTCTTTAAACCCTCGTCACTACCCTATTATTTTGTTGCTCAGCCAAATCAATCACTTTCTATTTTCACCATGTCAAACATTCAAACAGAGTCTCTGTCGATTGACAAAATAATTACTTTCTTGTTCTTTTAATTCTAGATAAAGGGCAACCACGACCAAATAAATTTGGGCCGATAATTTTTAATCATGTGTCACATAGACCTTATAAGACTCCAAATAAGGAGAAAAAAGTCACAACTTGTGACAGTTTGAAATTGAACTCAAGACATCCCATGTGAAAGCTGATACCACTAGACTAACAAGTCTTTGATAAGTAATATCTAGTTTATAATGAAAAATAAATATGTTTTAATGGTCAGTAGTTTTCATAATAGTCGGCATAATTGTAAAGCCCAATCATATAGTTACAAACAAGTTGAGAATCCAGCCCACACATTACATTTGAATGGGCTGTGGTACCATGTCATCTTGGACCATTGGACCTAAAAGGATTTGTAATATGGACCACTTTTAAAGTTTATGTGGCCCAACTCATATTGTTTTTAAGCAATATACACAAGTTTTCAATTAATTGTTTTGGAGACCGGGGTGATATTGCCAATAAATGATACATGAATAATCTTGAGCAGGAAGTAATATAAATAAGAGATATTACATATGAAAAGTAGAAAGAATATTCATATAGAATATTATATTGTGTGCGCATTGAATGTGTTATTTTACATGTACAAAGACTATTTATAGCTTAGGGTAATTATTCATTGTGGGCTCTAGGCATTCCATAGCTTAGTTCATAGCCTAATGATACCAGCTTTCACTTTTATGTGGGAGGTCCAGAGTTTAATTCCAGATTGTCACAATTTTTGACATTTCTCTTTTTATTTGGAGTCTTATAGGGTTTGTGTGATCCATGATTAAAAACTATCGGTCCAAATTTGTCAAGTCAAAGTATCCCATATTCTAGAATTGAAAAAAAGATTAATTGTTTTGGAGCTTCGTTGCCACATTTAAAGGAAGGGATCAAAACTTGTTTAGTTTGTTGGAGCAAGTAACATTAATTTTCATAAATCAAATGACAGTGTCTCTTCTATGTCATTGTTTAAACTTGTACACAATGAAGTATTTTATACCTCCTCTCAGCCCCCTAATGTTTTGGCTCCCATTTGATTATATATGACGACAGTTGAAAATGTGAATATTTTGTGAAGCTTTACACTAATATTGCTCTTGGAGTCGATGGTGCATTAGTTTAAGTGTGAGGATAACTTTGAGAATTGAGATAATATAATTCATTTTAGAAAGTAAACTCTTATTTTAAAACGTCCTAAAATAAAATAGGAGCCCTAAACTTGAGACATAATAATGTGATGCTACATTAATTTAATCGATATAGTTATTAATGTGATGCTACACTGAACATACATAATAAGAATTGAAAAATTCATCTAGTACCTATAAGATTTGGTTGAATATTAATTTATGTGCATTTATTGAAATCCATTTTTAAACAAGTGCTTGAGAACTTATCTTCAGAATACATTTGGTGGATTTAAAGCACTTCTAACATCCAACAAGCTCGTGGATTCATGACAATCATAATTGACACACTAAATTCAGTGCTAGAACTGATTAGATACTAAAGATCTCTTTCAATTAACTAAAAATTTAATAAGGTTGTTTTTGAATTGAATAATTACAGATATAATAATTTTTAACCTATATCAAGGATTTTAAATTAACCTTTTAGCATTCGTTTTGAATTACTTCTCAATCACTATTATATATGGTTTTAAAATCCATCTGAGGTGAGTAATTTGAATCTTTAACGTTTTAGTCCATTCCAAAAGCTGACCTAAAAAATAAAGGGTACGTAAATAATACTCCATTCTCCCAGTCCCCCAAATTTAATTATCTTAGCATACTATCTTCGAAAAGTAACTTAAAAACTTTTTGTTCTCCCGAAGGATTATGTTCATAGTATTATGACCTTAAATTAATGTCAATTTCAAATCAACATTTTGCCAAAAATAGTCCTAAACCATGGTCAACTCCTTTGTCCATATTTTCCACCAAAAACCAAGCAAAAAGATTTGTAACAATATTTTATTAATACTAGTAGTGAAGGCAACCCAAACAACATTATTTTTCTTTAAATATTACCGATAACAGTACTGAGTGATTGAGAAATACAATAATAAAGATCATGAACTCTATGTTTCGATTTAACAATCAAAATCAAACCTAGAGTCCGGATGGCGCGACAGGATTTAATCTAAAATGCCATTAAAGAGCATAGCGTTACAAATTACAATGATGTAAGTTGAGGAGGCAAATTGCTTCTAAATTACGTCTGAGGGATCACAACTAAATGATAAATTTCTGTGATGAATTGCCATTTAATTTACCCAAGAATAAGAGTGCACCAAGGTTGGCATGCTAGAAATTTCAAAAAGCTTAAACTTTTAGACTTGTTAAACAAATGGACAGCTCTAAAAAGGGATGAGTTAATCCGAAGTTTATGATCACAAACAAACAATACAGATATCTAATCTATCTATCTATCTAATCTAATCTAACTCTTATATAAATGTGTAAATAACTCATTTGTTTATTCCATTGTGAAAAGACTTTTATACCCACCCTTATTATTAATAATAATTAATAACTAATAATTAATAAAGTACAAGAATCCATTGAATAGTAGGAAACCATTTAGTAGTAAGAGTCCAATTACATTAGGAGAAATCAATGTTACTTGGCATATAATATTTAATCCTAAAATCCTATCTATCTGTTATAATATTCACATAAACATACTACACGTTTTCTTTACTTCACAAAAGAAAAAAGTAGTTATTGATTAATACAAGAAAGGGAACTCATTTAGAATTTTTTTAAAAAAAATTAGTAGCGTAAAACAATTTTGTAGAAGGAAAATAGATAATAAATATTTAAATTTCTTTATTATCTAATACTACTTGAGCAACATGCTTCAAGACTTAATTATGTATGTGAAGTGTAATAATTTATAGAGTTTGTAAAATTATGCTTTTTTTTTTAAAATATGAGGCGGTAGATATAAGTTGGGAGAAAAATCAATAATAACTAGATCACTCATATAAGATAACTCTCCTTTTGTTCCAATTCTATAGATTTATTTTTACCCAATCATAAGTTTTACATGAGATTTGAAATATAAAAATAGTTAGTATTTCATTTTAATTAACTGTTATTAGTATTACATTATTATTTTAAGTGAGGAGTTTGGGAAAAAAAAAAAGAAGTTCATGTTAAAAAAATTGAACCTTATTTTGGCACATCCCAAAAAGAAAGAAGCAAAAATACCATAACGTGCTTGTACAAATAGATTGTCATGTATATAAATATAAATATATATATATAGTACATATAGAAAGAGACACACACATATAATTAGAGGTACATATGTGCTTGAATTTATTAGAATTAATAACAAATAAAAGAAGAATGTGCTTGAAAATAAAGTTTTATAAGCAATTTAATAAAAATATGATGTATTTATGTTCAATTAGAAAAAGATTCATAAAAACGAGTATTCTCATGTGATATGGTGCATTTTTTATAGTTATTTTATCTTCAAAATGTCATAATAAACAATATGGTCTCTGGTGTTACTTTACATATGAAACTTGATACTATATTTTGAACACTATTGAAACAAGTGATAGGAAAAAAGTAATTATACTCGTGAGAATCACAAAGAAGGAAGACGACGTCAGTGACAAATTTACAAAAGATACATAAATTAATGGTCATGTGCACAAAGACGCTAGAAAAGAATACTAATAATTTGTGTCAAAAAATTATTTTTCATTCAAGTAGATAAAATTAGTTTTTTAAGAAGATAGATAAAACCAAATATTCTTAAATACATCTTGAGTATAACATAATAGCGGCAAATTAAAAGAAGAAAGAAACTTTTAACCATAGGAGATTATTTAGTAAAATAACAGAAATATGTAGATTCCTACATTGTCCATACAATCTAGATAATTAATGTGCTTAAAAAACTTTTTGTATACTAAAAAAATATGTAATAAAATATATGTATGATAGAATTCTTAATATATTTGTTAATGTTTTTGGGTTAGTAAATTATTTGAAAAATGTGTATAACAGGATTCGTGTAAAAAATGATGTGATATTGGTTGTGTCTGTTATGTTTTAAGAAAATGATTAGGATTAATGGAATGTGTCAAAATCAAGCTTGATTTGTTGATGAATGACGTGTAAAACGTTTAGTTATTTTGTAATGAATATGTAATTAAAAAATAATAAAGTAAGAAAGAGAAAAGAAAAGCAAAATAGTTAGGCTCTGTTTGGATGTGTTTTCATTTCATTTTCAACTGTCATTTTTTAAAATGTATGGGGAAATAAATTTTTTTATTTTTATATGAGAAAAGTGAGTAGATGTGCTAGGTTGTGTTTTTAAAAATGGTTGAAATTGGTGATTGTAATGTGTGAAATGATTGAAAAGTAATGATTAGATGAATAGTGTTGAATTTAAAAACTTAAAGGAGAGTTTAAAGAATTGCAAGGAGACGGGAGAAAAAAGTGATAAAAAGAGATTGTGGGATGAGTAATGTAAAATATAATTTTAAAGAAATGATTGCAATTTATTGGGAACATAAAAACAAGAATGAAAATAAGAATATTTTCAATTAAAAACGTGTAAAGTGTGTATTTTTATTTTCAAACAAAAATGAAAATGAAAAAAGTAATTTGAAAACACAAACATACGGGCCCTTAGAGAATGTATTAAGTGTTGAGAGATAGTATAATATGTAACCATAAAAAAAAAGTATAATATGACATGAGATAATGTGAAATGATGACAGTGTGTTGATTGACAAGTAGTTATAAAAGAAAAACTAAATGAAGTTGATAAAGAAAAAAAAAGAAGTAATTTTGGTTGAAAATGTATTGTAGTTGAAATTTTCAAAAAATTGTGATTCAAAAAATGAACTAAAAACATTGAAAACACAAACAAACATGACCCATAGTCTTTTTTTAGATATGAAGTGTTACGGAAATTTAAGTAAGAATATAGAACTATAGATTCATTTTAAGGAACATAATCCTATCTTGGCACATCCCAAACAAAGAAAAAAATAGTAGATGAGATACGATGAACATTATTTTTGATGTTAAAAGCATAGATGTATTTTCTGAAAATATAATAAACCGTTTTCTTACATAAGATTTTTTTTCTTACTTAGAATTGTTTATTAAACCCTTTTGATTGATATATATATATATATATATATATATATATATAGTATGGATCAAATACATCCCTATACTTTAGGTAAGATATAAGACCCAATCTAGACCATTTAAACAATTTGATCCCAAGGTCCATATTTAAAGCTATTAATTTGATTTTATCTTTAATTTAGTGATGATAAGGGCATTTTAGCCAATAGGTATAACAATTAATTGGTAATTTCCAAACATAAATTAATCACAAAAGGATAAACAATAAATTGTTAACATATTGTCATGGTTGTCAACCGCTTTTACAATTCAAAAATCTGCAAGTTCACTCCTCTCTCTCTCTCTCTCTCTCTCTCTCCGCCGCCTCTCCGCCTCGCCGGAGTTGAGTTCGGAGGATCAAATTTTTCTCATTTTTGCAGCGATTATAGTAATGGAGGCAATAATTAGAAAAACTAACCTGCAAGTTTTGTGTATATAGAGAAGAATGGTGTTGTTTCTCTCTCTAGAATGGTGTTGAATGTTAATTCTCTCTCTAGAATTTCTAAACCTTCACAGCCAATTTTCGATTAAAAAAAAGGTATAATGAATTGAAATCCGACAGAATTGAAACTAATCTGCAAGTTTTGAGTATATAGAGAGAATTGAAGATGTTGTTTCAAAGAAACAAATGGAGTCTCTGCAACCGATTTTGCTCTATGAACAAGACAAATAGAATCTCTAGGAACTGCATTATACAGTAAATATATTGTATAATTAGTTATAATATACTGTATAATGAGTTACAATACACTGTATTATGTGTTATACCATAATGTATAATGACTTATAAGATACTGTATAATAATTATAAAATTGTAATTGTATGATGTATAAACACACACTCTATAATGGGGTGTAAGATACTGTATAAAATGTTATAACATACTGTATAGTTGTTTATAAGATACTATATAATGATTTGAAATCACTAATTATATGTCATTAATCACACACTGTATATTACAGTTGTATTTACTGTATAATGGGTTACAAACTACTGTATAATGGTTTATAAGCTACTGTATGATGGTTTAAAAAGTCACTAATTGTGATATCACTAAATACTACATTGTATATCACCACTCATCTACTGCGTTTTGCTTTTAAAAAAATAAAAATATATATATTTTTTAAATTTCCGAAAGGCAAAAACTGTTTTTGGAATTTGGTCCCAAGCTCAACTTCAATCTTGTAGGAAACGTCGTTTTAAAAACAACTAAGCATATCATAAGTATGCTGAGCACCACCCTATCGGGTCCAAATTCCATCGTTTTAATAGGTTTTTTCGCGTTTTTGTGTTTTCAGTCGGATTTTTATTTTTATTTTTATTTATTTCCATTATCTTCGTACTTTACTTTGTTTATATTTACCGTATATTTGATTATTAACTATTATATAATGGATTAATTAGCTATTGGATTCACTATATAATGACTTATATGATACTATATAATAGGTTATAATATACTGTGTAATGTAGTACAAAATGCTGTATAATATATTCAACTGACTGTTGAAAGGAGCACAATCACATGTTGTATATCCCTATTGTATGAGTTGTATAATGTAATATAATACGCTATATAATTTAATATAATGAGTTGTATAATGTAATATAATGAGTTGTATAATGTGTTCAAATCACAATATATGGTATATCACCATTATAGTTTACTAATTAAGCAATATACAGAAATAACAGAACATTAAAAAATCAAAAATCAAAGCAAATAACAATGATGTAAGCGAAAACATGTGGAATTCAATCTTTTTAGATTCTGGGTTTGCAATCTCGATTTTCAGAATTTTTTCGTGGGTTTCAGAATTTTTTTTTCGTGATAATCAAACGAAATCTGAGGTTAATACGATTCTATAAATTGAATGCGTTAATCTCGGGCTGAGATTGTGATAATAAATGGCTGAGTTCGTGGGTATCAGTTTTTCAGAGATTGCAGGAGATGATTGCCGTTATTTTTGCTAAATGGGTGATGTATAATTTTGTCATTTTGTCTATTATACTCCTAATCCCTATTTTTCATTTTTTCCTGCCTGTTTATTCCTTATTTTTTGGACTGTTGGATTTAATGTATCCAATGATGTATATTGGGTCTTAGATCTTATCTAAAAGAGGGTATGTATTCGATCTTGACCCTATATATATATATATATTAGGATACATTAAGTTAAACTACAATATGGTTGGACAAATGAATTATCATCTAATATCTAGAAGTTCGTTATGTATTTGAAGTTATTTGAATTAATAACAAATATAAAAATGTACTTGAAAACGAAACATATAAAAAGATAATAAGAGAGAATATAATGTACTTAATTTAAATGAACTATTAGTAAGATTTATTTGTTAATAACTTAAATATTCATAAAGAGATTTGACATAAATAATGATAAGTTTCATAATCATCTACGTTAAATTAATTTATCATTGGAAAACCACATGCATTCAACCACGTGCATCGCACGTTATCTTTTCTAGTGTATATATATATATATATATATATATATATATATAAAGCTAAAAAGTTGATTAGACGATAGTTACTCTTTACATGCGTACACATGTTATGTAATAGTGCATTACATGACACAACAGGCATTGACGTTGTCATCATTGAACATGTTACTAACTTTGTCATCACCGCGTTGGGTCACCGGAAGAGACCCATGCTTCTCGCCTCCGTTGTAACCATGCCTCCAGTAGTTGTAGCTCTCTTTGTACTCAATCTTTGTGTCCTTGAAGTAGTTATTTGCCGAAGTGAAGTATAGTGGCGGGTTTGGGTACGGCCAAAACTCTGCCCTCTTTCCGGACCTCCTCACTGCCTTCAGCACCTTGTTACGATCAACGTATCCAATTACTATCACCTTCTCCATCTCCAACTCTATCTCGATCGAGTCTATTCCTGTTAATTAATCAAATTCAATTAGCCAGCGGAAAATAGCATTTCTATGCCCACCGCAAAATTAATTACATTTATAAGTTTGTTTAGCTCGAAATTGATCAAAAATTGGCTAGTGAAACAAATTGTTGGGAATTTATAATTTGGGAAATTATTGAGGGGTTAAATTGCATGAAACCCCTCTGTGCTTTGATGTTGAAGAAAAAAAAAACTAATGTGTTAAAAATTCCATATGACATGATACAAAAAACTCAAAGTCATGAATCAAAAGATGTTCGACTAACACTGCAAAAGATATTACATAAAATTCTGAAGTAGGTCAACGTAAAGACCAGAAGTACTGCATATTTGATGCACGGGGAGTTTAAAATTTTTACTTGGAATGGAAGATCGGTAGGGCCCGATCAAATGGTATGTATTTCCCATTCCTCGATTTACTTAGAAAAAGTATAAGTTTTATTTTTAAGGGATAGAGATATGACAGTGGAAATGTTTTTGGATAGATTTTTTTATAGAGATATGATGTAATATGTTATATATATATATATATATATATATATATATATATTAGAAAAGTTGTTTTTTGTGAGATATATGTATGGATGATTTTTTATTTTTCGAGAAAATTTAGACATATTTAAGTTAAACTAGTCGATTAAGATATAAAAAAATATGCAATCGTATTCGCTCCTTGCATCGTTATGAATCAATATATGTAATTATTTTGATGCCTATGTTAAGATATTGACGGGTAAATTTTTTAATTGTTGAGTGAACTATTTAATTATGAATAATAAAAAATTTGATTTTCTTGAGAGAAATTCATTTTTCAAGGAAATTTGAGATTTTCTTAGGGAATATTGATAGTAACATTTCTTTGAGATATTCTTAGGAGATGCCAAACAAATACATTTCTGATGAAAAAAATCTTTGAAAAATCAAAAAATGGAAAACAAAGGCCATCCAATTGGGGTTGTATACTCCAGAGCGAACGATACAAGCCACTTTCAATTTTAATTTCATTTTATGAATGAATGACAACAGAGACGAGACCTGATTTTTGATTTGGGAGGGCGAATACAAAATAGATGGGGAAAGATTGATATTTGTAGGTTTTGAGGGATAAAATTTTAAAAATAAAAAAATATAGACCAAAAAATCAATTTTCGAAAGTTGAGGGGGTGACACCACCAGCCCTTGGCTCCGAATGACAAACTTAAATAATCCACGTCCAAGTATATAAGGAAACATTGTATCCACTCCACTTGTTTTTTTTATATATATATATATATATATATAACTTTGAAATACGAAATGAACTGCCAAATTAAAAATAGAAGTTCTTAATCACGTATAAGTACCTCGAAGTTTGTGAATGGCTTCTTTGACAACTCTCTCACAGCCAGTGCAGCACATCCGCACTTTAAGCTCTATAGTCTGCATTAATTAATTAATTAATTGATTACGTACCTGTCAAAGATGCTGTTTCCACTACACTAAACAGACAGAGAAATCCATCTTTCGTGTTATTTATTTATTTTTTTTTGGTAAGATCTTTTGTGTTATTCTATTTGCATTTGTTCCTTTTGTTTAAAAATTCTTGTGTAGTTTATAAAAGATTGAAATCAGTACCGGATCTAAAAAATTAGCTCAGTGGGGGCACAATTTACCATTGGTGGCCAAGAATAGAAGCGGGGGTGTAAACGAAGGATTAAGGGGGGTACACAGGGCTTGCCTCCCACGGAATGGTACGTTATATTTATGAGAAAAAATATAATAAAAAATTAGAATTACTCTATTCATAAACCTAAAATTTTTAATTATTTAATTGATTATGTACCTGTCAAAGATGCTGTTTCCACTACACTAAACAGACAGAGAAATCCATCTTTCGTGTTATTTTTTTTTTTTTTTGGTAAGATCTTTCGTGTTATTCTATTTGCATTTGTTCCTTTTGTTTAGAAATTCTTGTGTAGTCTATAAAAGATTGAAATCAGTGTCGGATCTAAAAAATTGGCTCAGTGGGGGCACAATTTACCATTGGTGGCCAAGAATAGAAGCTGGGGTGTAAACGAAGGATTCAAAGGGGGTACGCGGGGCTTGCCTTCCGCGGAATGGTACGTTATATTTATGAGAAAAAATATAATAAGAAATTAGAATTACTCTATTCATAAGCCTAAAATTTTTATTTTTCCCTTTGTTTGAGTTGTAGAAATATGTGATGAAAGAGGGAAAAAGTGAAAATTTGAGAATTGGAATATAGATTGAAAAGGTCAAATGGTATACTAAGTATTTTACAATCCCACTTGATTAATTAACAACAGAATTAACTACTCTTTCTTCCCCTTTTTTATTTTTTATTGTTCTTTGATCGGGAAAATATAATCGATCGAAATTATCTTGAGAAATTTCAGTGAGCAAGATGAATTGAGGGAGGACATTTAATAATTTGAGGGGGGCATAAATGTAATTTATAATTTATAATTAAAAAATATTTATTTATTAAAAAAAAATCAGTGGGGCCCTACCCCCTCCTTACACTTAAATCCGCCCTGATTGAAACACATTTTTATGAGATTAGACAGCGATGAAAGCTACTGATAGGGGGCATAGAAATAAGATTTTGTATGGCTAAGCATGTTGGTTTATGATTTATCCAAAGCTCATCATGAATTAGGTAATTTACATGGTGTAATATCATCTCTATACCCTTCCTCATGTTTCATACAAATTAAAATAAAAGTAATGCTTAACTCCTTGTTGGATATATATATCATACAAATATATACCCCTCTATTAAGTGTATAAGGTGAGTCTAGCCGACTAGCAAATTGACTGGATTAAAGCTCGACTCGAGCTCAAGATGTCTCGAGCTCGAGTTTATTCATGAACCGAGCTCAAGTTTAAATTTGAGTGTTCAAAAGTTCGCGAGCCTTTTATTATTATTATTATATATAGGTATATTATGTTTACTTATTATTATATTCATTTATTTTGTAATATTGTTCTTGAATATTGTATTTGATCAACTGATATTAACTAAATATTCTACATATTAAGTGCCAACTTTCGTGTGTATCTATATATATATATATATATATATATATTAATAATGATTTTATTATCCATGTCTTACTTATATTAATAATAATAAATTATATGAATAATATTGTAATAATAATAACTAAGTAATTACGAAATAATATATTCAAACATATTATGAAAGTTCTTTTTAATCCAAAATTTTTATTTTTGTTATTTTTTTCAGTCAAACGAATCAAATCTAACTATTGGCTTTCACATTAAATATATATGTTCATTTTTGTCATATATTCATTTTGGAATTTTTAATTGCATGCATATATTTTTGTAAAGAATAAATTTTATTTTATTTTCTTCTCCAAGTTTTCTTCCCCACTAACGACCCTAGTGCTTACCCTCATCCTTTCGTCTTTGCATAATATTTGTATAAATCTCAAGATTTAAAATATATATTTATTCAATAGAAACAAACAGCTCGAGTTTGCAAACGAGCCAAATTTGATATTGTTAGACTTGGGAGGGGAGATTTCACTACAACAAAAAGTAATGTTAGTGACAAAATTGGAAGTGACAATGTTAAAATTGCCACTAGATATATATAATGAGTGACAATAATTTTTACTTTGTCACAAAAAGAATTTTTAGTGACAAAAATTTCTTTATAGTTGTCACTATTAACAATTAGTGACAACACAATAGAGTGACAATTATAATTGTTGTCACTAAGTTATCACTAAAGGTGTGTCACTAATTGTCAATAGTGACAACAAATTCCTTATCACTATGTATCAAGAGTGACAAATTCTATACAAATCTTGTCACTATTACACATGTAAAACTTATTCTTGTGACAAAACAAAAAATTTTGTCACTAAAAAATTATAATTAGTGACAACTTTTATATTGTCACTTGATATTTTGTCATTAATGTATTATTTTTTTCTAGTGTTTCAAATCTAAAAAATGTATAGAGTGAAATTTTTTCCATTGAAAATTGAAGGGTTGCGGGTGCCACCACCAGCCCCTTGACTTTGTCCCTGCCTCTATCTTGTTTTCTTTTTAAAATATATCGGCTTCCTTTTTTTCTTCTTTTTTTTTTTTTTTTATTGATGCAATTGCATGCATGTGATGATTGAGAACTAATTTGCATATTCTGAAATCTATGTTGGGATAAAAGACATGAAGATGTTGACAAAGTTTCACGTATAGCTCTTTAAGACAAGATAAAAACTCGAGCCAAGAAGTACATAACATATAATTAGATGAGATTTTCTATAGCAATTCTTATAGCAATTTTTATAGCAAGTATTGGGTGAATGACACGTGTCTAAATAATAAGACACATGTTATTCACTCAATACCATGCGATATGAAACGCAATATAAGTTGCAATAGAAGATCATATTTGTAATATAACCTAGTAAATCAAATCTTAAGTAATGTAATAAACCTGCAAAGAAAGTGGTCGACCCTTAGACATGTTGTAGTAGGTATTGGTTGGGCTTTTGGTGGCGTTATCTTGATAGTGAAAGGAACAATTATTAAGCAAGTGCAAAAACAAAGGAACCAAGTCAAGTAATTTAACCTGCATGGTGAATAGGTCCCTTTGAAGTTATATAAAGATAAGAGAGAGAGAAATGAAGATCAAGACCAAGCATCCCAATTCAAAAAATAAAATATTCCTTAAAAGCATCGGTTACTTAATTTTAATCTTTTTGGTCTTCATATATTCCATATAAAGGTAGTTGTTCAATGAAACTATTCCCTCCGGCCTCCTTCTCCTTTCTACCATGTTTTTGGGCACATTATATTAAGATTAACAATGACATAAGTACAATTTGTCTACCTTAGGTGTTCTACGTCAAACAATCATAATCATGTCACGCCAGCATAATATGAGTATTAATGCTTACCGGCCGTGCCATCAATTTAAGATTTAATCACATGTTTCTGGAATTAATTAGTTGTTTCTACTTTGCATGCATGTGGTATAAGTCTCCAATATTCTTTTCCATCATATTGTTACTAAACACCAAAAAGCAACACTTTTGTAAGGGAATGGCATCTAAAAATGTTATGGGTCAATCAAATTAAAAATGAGTGCTCACACTGAAAACAGAATCTTTGAAATGGATGGGCTTAAGGAAGTAAAGATGATATAACCAAAAAAAAAAAAAAAGGAAGTAAAGATGAGTTAAATGCAAAAAGGAATCAAATATTTATTTACAGAAATCTCCTTTTCTCACTATCTTTAACCAAAATATTGTATTTGTACCATCTATCTGCAGATATATATTACCAGACATACGTACGTTTAGGTTCTTAGTATCTAATTCTGATTAACTCTGGAGGAAAGTTGTATTGATTTGAGCTGATAGGAAAGTCATGCAAACGAATGTCACGTGGTCACAACTCAATTTTATGTACCAAAATTCTAGAAAGAATGCCATCTAGCACACAGATTGAAAAACTGAAAACAAGAAAAGATAAAAACAACTCTTTTTCCTTTGATTGTTAATTTCTTTTTCATTGGGTGCGATTGATATGACTAAAGCAACAAAGATTTAGATACTGCATTGGTAATATTCCCATGATATTTTACATTATTTTTTTATCTGAAATCTTACTTGCTAAGGCAAGGTTTCTTTGCAAAGGGGCAATAAGAATATTATACATGCAATTTGATGAACGATCAAATGGACTTTTTTTTTCTTTTCTTTTATCAAAAAAAAAAAAAGGATTTTGATTAGGCTTTATTATTTTTTACTCCCTTAGTTAATCTGAAATTGCTAAAAAATCCCCCATGTTAAAACAATAGGCAAAAACATACCTCTGTTTTTGTAAACCCAACTCGAAACTCATTTTCAGCTAGAAACTTGATCAAAATATAGCTTTTAAAACATCCCTATATCTTTGTCTGGTAGTGAGTTTCAACCTTACAAACATGGAAAAGGTATATAGATGTTTTTTAGGCTAGATTTTCATCAATTTTTTAACAAAAAAGGAGTTTCACACTGGGTTTACAAAAACAAAGGGGTGTTTTTGCCTATTGTTTTAAATGAGGGGGTTGTTTAGCAACTTCGGACTAACACAGGAGGTATAAAATAATTATCCCTTTTGATTATATCAATGGAAAAATTACACACAGACCATTTCAAACACAGAACACTATTTTTTGAACTCTTTCATTTTATCTTAGCATACCTCATCCATGGCTGACCCTCGCCATAATCTCGATCTTCATGACCTTTCCAAATTGGTCTCTCGAGAGACTCACTTGAATTGCAAGGATGCCCAAGCTCTATATGCCATCATCCAAGTTTTCATTGGTCACTATTGAGACACCAAGGTGTCTATTCTTAAACGTATCCATGAAATCCCTTCTTAGGCTTCCTTGCGTCAGGGCGAATCGATTGCCCACCTAGATCTCGGCCCCCGTTTTAAACCTCAAGCTTTTAAGCCCTCTCCTTTGGGCAACCCAAATTTCTTGGGTACCTTCCCCTCCTTGGGAGCCAGCGGCCCTTTATTTCTTTCCCAACCCGTCAAATTCGCTTGGAACAACTCAAGCAAGCCTATTAATGGCTGGATTGGCGCAGTTGATATATGTTATTTTTACACTAGTTTTCCCCCGTTTATTGACTTGGTTTTGATTGTTTTCATGATAATTTGATGACATATGATGCTTGGACCCTTGTTTTCTCATATTTTCTAAAATAACATATCATTTGGAGAAAAGAACAAGAATTGAAGATAAATCATGCATAAAGATACAAACTGTCTGCGCAGTGCTAGAGTTTATGGAATAGATTTCTCTACCCATGTCCAAATTACACACTTCTTATACCAATGGAAAGATAAGAGGCAAAGGTACATTTTTTATGTTGAAGACAAAGATCAGATATGTAGGGAAGGAGGTGAAAACGTCATCGGAAGAGACGTTTTACGATGGAGTTTTCTCATTTAGTGACTTGTGAGACAATTTTGTCATCTTTAACATTTGATTTCGGCCTTAGTGTCTTCTGGAGAGTTGTAGATCTTTGTTTTAGGATTCTACAGCAACTTGAATCAGTGAATTCCGACATCGGTAGAGAAAGTTATGCGAAGTTTACCAAAACTGGCTGGAGCAGCAGGGGACGAACGCCGAGGCGTTCATCCACGAACGCCGCGGCGTTCACATGCAGTAGCCAACGCCGAGGCGTTCAACAAGCGAACGCCGCGGCGTTCGAGGCAGCGGGTTGGTCTATAAATATCCTTTTTAGCCATTTTTTACCCTAACTCACCTTGGATATCAGCAACCACACGAAAATAGAGAGAGGGAGAGCTTAGAAGAGAAGATTAAAGGTCAAAACATGGAGAATTCAACAAGGAATCCACATCTCTACAAGAATTAGGGAGTTTTTACATATTTGTTTCTTGAATTTGTTCAAATCTCCTATGACTTGTATGATTTATATTTGCACTTTTGACATGAATATGAGCTAAACTTGTTTGATTGAGGCCATGGATAGGCCGTTTATGTTATTTTGATTGTTGATTTGTTGGTGTTTATTGGATTAATTTTGGTTTTAGCTATGTATTCAATATTTGATCTCAATGCTACATTTGCTTGATCACCAAGTGTTTGATAAAATGCCTAGGTTAGAGATCGAGAGATAATAACCTAGGGAAGATATAAACATTGAATACCCTATAGTTAAACCGACTAGAGATAGACTCGGTTTCTTTAGGTAGCTTTCCATTCACGTGGGGAATTCCTAGACCTTAAATGCATCCTCGTTAATCGGGTTTTCATATAGAGATATATAGGAAATCGTTACCAAGGGTAGGGTTGCTATGCCAAGAGATTGGGTAGTACGTACGTTAGGGAATTTCGCCTTAGCTAAATCAATCTAATAATCCAATAGAACCTAAATCACAATATAAATGCATAATCGGTTGAACCATGTGCCTTGATCGCTTCTCTCTATTGTTTCCTCCCTTTATTTGGTGTGACGTTGCCTTAGTTTATTTTCTAGTATTTATTAATTAGTTAATCAACCTTTCTATTGACCGATTTAACTTAGAATTGAGTAATATAGTAGTCTTGGTACTTAGATTATAGTTGTCCCTGCGGATACGATAACCCCGGACTTAGAAATCCACTTTACTACTTACGCGACCTAGTTCTCTTGCTAGGATTTTGTCGTGTCAAGTTTTTGGCGCCGTTGCCGGGGATAACTATTTTTATCTAATATTGAGATTCCCTTATTCTTTCTGAGCTTAGATCATTTCTTTTATTTTTAATTTGTGTGTCTTTCTTTGTGCAAGGTTTGATCTCGGTTAGTGCATGACCCGTACTAGTCGAGTGGGACTAGCGGAGTTGGACCCTGAAATTGAACGAACGTTTACTCGAGGGGTAAGACTACAAAGAGAGGCTCAACGTTATCAAGCTACAATGGATCCAAATCTGAATCCTCCTTCTATTCACATAGATCCCGGTATCTTAGAAGAAGCGGTTCGTCGGGAGCTTGCAAATCTTCGCGTTCATCAAAACCAACCAGAGGCGCCTCCGCAACGCCCTTTGAGGGATTATATGATGCCAAACATCCAAGGAGCCGCAGGGCCAATCGTTTTACCACCGGTAGAGGCTAACACTTTTCAAATCCTGCCGGGGTATATCCAAATGATAGGAAACCAGGTTCAATTCTCCGGTTTACAACATGATGATCCTCACGCTCATATAGCCACATTCTCGGAGATTATCCATACTTTCAAGAAAAATGGAGTCACCGACGACGCCATACGCTTACGGTTATTTCCATTCTCTCTCAAAGACAAGGCTAAACAGTGGTTCAACTCTTTGCCAACCGCCTCTATCCGTACTTGGGAACAAATGGTGGATAAATTTTTGTCTAAGTATTTTCCACCGGGTAAGACGGCCGCAATGAAAAATGAAATCACCAGCTTTTGTCAATATGAAGGGGAATCACTTTATGAGGCATGGGAGCGTTTTAAGGAACTTTTGAGGAAATGCCCACACCATGGGTTAGCCGTGCCCACACTTGTTCAAACTTTCTATTTGGGTTTGGGACCGAATCTCCGTACGAATTTAGATGCCGCCGCGGGAGGTACTATCATGAACAAATCACCTGAGGAAGCTTGGGCATTAATTGAGCTCATGGACGAGAACAACTATCAATGGCCAACCGAACGAATCACGTTGCCCAAGAAGCCCGCCGGATTGTATGAAATTGGGAATAGCTCCACAGTAGCTGTTCAATTGGAGGCCCTAAACAAAAGATTGGATTCCTTCGGACTCATGCAAGGTACGGTAAATCAAGTTAAATCCACTTGTGAAAATTGTGGAGGTGATCACACAAACTTTGAGTGCTTACAAGGAGATGTGTGTGGGACATCTAACTCGGTTGAAAGTGCTAACTTCATGGGAAATGCAAGTCGTCAACAGAATAATCCCTACTCGAATTCTTTTAATCCGGGATGGAGGAATCATCCAAATTTCTCATGGAGCCAAAATTCGAATATGGCGAAACCACCACCACCAGGTTTTCAGCAAAACCAAAGAGGTTTCCAACAACCTCCATTTCAAAGGCAAGGGGGGCTCCAACAACCACAACAAAGCGAGAAAAAGAATAATATGGAAGATGTGTGGCAAAAGTTCATGATGGAGGCAACACAAAAGTTTCAATATCAAGAAATGATGTCCAAGAAACAAGAAGCAAGTTTAAAAAATCAAGAAATTGCACTAAAAAACTTAGAAACTCAAATTGGGCAAATTGCCAACATGCTTTCCGGACGAACCCAAGGCACGTTACCAAGTGATACCGAGAAAAATCCAAAGGAACAAGTTCAAGCAGTTTCACTTCGTAGCGGAAAGAACCTCGTTGATCCAAAATTGGGAGAGAAAATGGATGATACACCAGAACATTTGGATAAAACTAAGGCAACATCCAACTCCGGAAAGAACACCGAGACCTCATCCCCTGTTTCGGGACATTCCTCTACCGAACCCTCCGTGCCCAAACCAAGACCTCCATTTCCACTTGCATTACAAAAAGGAAAGTTAGATAAGCAATTTGCCAAGTTTCTTGATATATTTAAACAATTGCGTATTAACATTCCTCTTGTAGATGCTTTGTTGCAAATGCCGAGTTACGCTAAATATCTCAAGGATATCCTTTCTAACAAGAGAAAGTTGGAGGAACATGAAACTGTAGCCCTTACTGCAGAATGCTCGGCTATATTGCAAAACCGGATACCTCAAAAGCTTAAGGATCCCAGGAAGCTTTACAATTCCTTGCACTATCGGTTCTATTTCTTTTTCTAAAGTTTTGTGTGATTCTGGTGCCAGTATTAATTTGTTGCCTTTGTCACTTTTCAGGAAATTAGGACTTGGCGAGCCCAAGCCTACCACTATTTCATTGCAACTCGCTGATAGGTCCATCAAGTACCCACGAGGAATAGTGGAAGATGTTTTAGTGAAAGTCGAAAAATTCATATTCCCGGTGGACTTTGTAGTTCTAGATATGGAGGAGGATGTCGAGCTACCACTCATTCTTGGTCGACCATTCCTCGCCACCGGACGAGCATTAATTGATATTGCCAATGGTCAATTAACTCTTAGAGTGGGAGATGAGCAAGTGACAATAAATGTGTATCATGCTATGCGAACACCATCTAATGATTCTACTTGTTTCCACATTGATGCATTTGATACCTTAATTTCTGAAACATTTTCAGGGAAATCAATACGAAGATCAAGTGGAGGCATGTCTTGTGAATCCCATGGATGAGACAATGGAAAACAATAACTTGAGGGACGCTGTTGCTTTTCTCGAGGCAAATCCACCTTACAAACGAAGTTTTCGACCTCGTTTCGAAGTTCTGGATAGACCAATCACTTCATTACCAAAGCCCTCAATTGAAGAACCGCCACCTCTTGAGCTTAAACCTCTTCCTTCTCATCTCAAGTATGCTTACTTACAAGATTCAGAATTTTTACCTGTTATAATCTCTTCATCTTTGACAGACATTATGGAGGAGAAGCTGCTTACGGTGTTGAAAGCCCATAAAAAGGCTTTTGGATGGAAAATAGCTGATATTAAAGGGATTTGTCCAACGGTATGTATGCATAAGATCCTCATGGAGGATGAATATAAGCCCACCATTCAACCGCAAAGACGACTCAATCCAATGATGCAAGAAGTTGTTAAAAAGGAGGTAATTAAGCTACTCGATGCAGGTATTATCTATCCTATCTCCGATAGCAATTGGGTGAGTCCAACTCAAGTGGTCCCGAAGAAAGGAGGTATGACTGTTATTACCAATGCTAACAATGAATTAATTCCCACACGAACAGTTACCGGGTGGCGAGTATGCATTGATTATCGAAAATTAAATGAGGCCACCCGGAAAGACCACTTTCCCCTTCCCTTCATTGATCAAATGCTTGAGAGGTTAGCTGGGCATGAGTTTTATTGTTTCCTAGATGGCTACTCTGGCTATAATCAAATTGCCATCACACCTGAGGATCAAGAGAAAACCACTTTCACTTGTCCTTATGGCACATTTGCTTATAGGCGGATGCCATTTGGCCTATGTAATGCCCCTGCCACCTTTCAACGATGTATGATGGCTATTTTTCATGACATGGTCGAGGATTCCCTAGAAATTTTTATGGATGATTTTTCAGTTTTTGGAACTTCTTTCGATACATGTCTTAACCATTTAACACGTGTTCTAAAACGATGTGAAGAAACTAATCTTGTGTTAAATTGGGAAAAGTGTCATTTTATGGTTCAAGAAGGAATTGTGCTTGGCCACAAAATCTCTCACAAGGGGATTGAAGTGGATAAAGCTAAAGTTGAGGTCATTGAAAAGCTTCCCCCACCCTCTTCGGTGAAAGCCGTCAGGAGCTTTCTTGGTCATGCAGGATTTTACAGGCGTTTCATTTTAGACTTTTCGAAAATTGCTAAACCATTATCTAATTTGTTGGTAAAAGATACACCGTTTAACTTTGATGATAAGTGTTTGCAGGCTTTTCACACGCTCAAGGAAAAATTAATTTCAGCGCCCATCATGGCACCTCCAGATTGGAACCTCCCATTTGAGCTTATGTGTGATGCTAGTGATTCAGCGGTTGGAGCTGTACTCGGACAAAGGAAAGATAAGGTATTCTACACCATTTATTATGCGAGTCGAACTTTAAATGATGCTCAGTTAAATTATGCCACGACGGAAAAGGAATTGCTAGCTATAGTTTTTGCATTTGATAAGTTTCATTCATACCTTGTCTTGAACAAAGTCATTGTTTACACTGATCATTCTGCACTTAAGTATCTACTTGCAAAGAAGGATGCCAAACCTCGCCTTATTAGATGGATTCTTCTTCTCCAAGAATTTGATCTAGAAATTAGGGATAAAAAGGGAGTTGAGAATGTGGTAGCTGACCATTTGTCTAGGATAGAAGCCCCTGTCTCCGATTCAATCATTGAAAAACCAATTGGGGAAGAGTTTCTAGATGAACAATTGTATACGGTGATTCATGGTGCTTTCCCCTGGTATGCTGATTTTGCAAATTATGTTGTCATGGGTGCACTTCCCCCTAATCTCACTTTTTATCAAAAGAAGAAATTTTTATCTGATGTCAAGCATTATTTTTGGGAAGAGCCATTTTTGTTTAAGAATTGTGCAGATGGCATTATCAGGCGTTGTGTCCCGGCAGAAGAAATGACATCTATTATGAGCCATTGCCATGATGGCAAGGTAGGTGGCCACTTTGGGCTTACTAAGACCGCCTCAAAAGTTCTCCAATCAGGTTTTTTCTGGCCCTCCCTAATTAAAGATGTGCATGCGTATGTATCTTCTTGTGATCAATGCCAAAGAACAGGGAATATTTCGAGGAAACATGAAATGTCGTTAAACAACATACTAGAATGCGAACTTTTTGATGTTTGGGGCATTGACTTTATGGGACCATTCCCTAGCTCATGCTCCAATAAATACATTCTAGTAGCGGTTGATTATGTGTCTAAATGGGTCGAAGCGGAGGCTTTACGTACGAATGATTCAAGGGTGGTAGTTAAATTTTTGAAAAAACACATTTTCACGCGATTCGGTACCCCTCGAGCCATTATAAGTGATGGTGGCACTCATTTTTGCAACAAACAGTTTGATAATCTTTTGCAAAAATATGGTGTCACACATAAGATTTCCACACCGTACCACCCTCATACGAGTGGTCAAGTTGAAGTGTCCAATCGGGAACTTAAACGCATCCTTGAGAAAACGGTAAATTCATCTCGAAAAGATTGGTCTCTTAAGTTAGATGATGCCCTGTGGGCATATCGAACTGCGTTTAAGACACCTATTGGCATGTCACCTTACCGACTCGTTTTTGGGAAAGCTTCCCACCTACCCGTTGAGCTAGAGCATAGGGCATTTTGGGCAATTAAATTGCTTAATTTTGATTTGCAAGATGTTGGCAAACACAGGTTGTTGCAATTGAACGAGCTGGATGAGTTCCGACAAGAGGCCTATGAAAACGCAAAAATCTACAAGGAACGAACAAAACGCTGGCACGACAAGCGCATCACACCGAGGGAGTTTACCGAGGGAGAACAGGTCCTTTTATTCAATTCCCGCCT